>CM033106.1:23156748-23756748 GCA_019321725.1 Paulownia fortunei
AAGGGAAGAGCATCCACCAAAACCAAATGTTGATTAGGTACTTGACCAGTTGGAATTCACAAACTAGTTGCAATTAAGTTCCAAAACCCAGCAATTCACATCCGAAAATCAAATATCCTATATAAATTCTAAAGCCTCCAAGGGAAAGATTTGTATTACCAAGTACCAGTCACATATACAACAGGGTGAAATTCAGTAAAGATAACATTCTCCCAAAGATGGTCCCCTTTTAAATGATATGGAACAAAGATTCTCACTACCCAACTAAATTTTTGAGGACCACCTCCCACAATTAAGGCTTTTTGCAACCATTCAAGGCACAGGTTTTATAACTTGTCTGGAGTTAACTGTGATGCTGTAAAAGCAGAACCTTTACTGTTAAATTCTGAAAATAGTCAAATATAGAGAATATAAGAGGCCAACTATCTGCAGAAGTCTTACAGAAGCCAGAATTCTGCATTGACAACTATCCAGTTTGCACAAGTGCCAGATATTTATAATTTGAAAAGACCTAGATTTACTGAAAAATCAGAAAATAGTAACTCATCTTTTTTCTTAAAATAAACAAAAAACAAAATTCTGATGTATTCATGATTTTTCTATAAAGAGCATACTCTGTGCAACTGGTTCTGCGATTTTGTATCCTGAATTTTGTACAGGAACCAACATGGTCTATTGAGGATTAAAAAATAAAAGTAGAAGCAACCACGTAATGGTCAACTATAAATTCTCTTTTTTTCTTTTGTTCTTGTGCGAGGACGGTGGTGAAGGGAGAAGGAGCATTAGCAGGTTCTGGTCAGGCTCTTCAACCATAATCTTGTATGCAGATTAAAGTCTTGGGACCCACAATCGATCCATGAACTAATATAAAAAAAATTTAATGATCACCTTGTCTAAAAGCTTAAGTTGTTTAACAAAGAAGCATGCTCTTTAAATTTCAGTATAGTATGGAAATGATCAGTTGGTGGCTAAGACTTAGCATGCCCATGGTCTAAATAAAAGAATATGGACCTCAATAGCCTATAATAGGGAGGAGGTGTCACCAAACCTATATAATGTGCTTACCAAAATGTTGAATAACCTTACTGCATCAACATGTCAGTAAGTGAAAAATGAATTGCTGGCTAAATATCAGAATGTAATGTTATCAAAAAATAGAGTAGCGAATTTCCATTACCTGCCTAACAATTGTCAAGGCAGTGGTTCCACTGTGAAATGCATCAATTTTGCGATGCTGTTCCAGCTCCTGATCTACGGCAGCACAAGTCTTCAAATAGGAACGCTTCCATATGTTGAATCCATGAAGTTTTTTATCTGATTCCGTATCAAAATCAGGATGCAGTGAAGCTTCAACAAGTGTCTCTTGCCAATTACAGAGAAGAGATGAAGGCATTGACTCTCTAACCCTCTTGGCCACAAAATGTCCCCAAGGACCATGCCCATCAAATATCCCACAGAACATCATGTCTTCTTGGCATCCAAATTCCTAAAATCATAAATAAAAAGCACATCAATAATGGAAAAAGTAAAAATGAAGACCAGGCATTCACATGTGAATACATCAATGACCAGAAAGACAATAAGTAAGAGCAATTTCTCAGTTTAAAAAGTTAAACAGATCCAGACTTAGAATGTAGGATCACTGATCATACCTCCCAAACGATGCAGCAATCTTGGTTCACACCCTTCTCTCCTCTCTTTGAGAAAACAGAAGCCAAATTCTTGGACCCATCAACATTGACAATGCCTGATGTCCTCAATATCAAGTCATTTTTCTTAGCATTCTTTGCCATAGCTTCAACAGCCTCACAATTCCCGAAATTGTTTTTCAATTTTTTTATTCTCTTGATCGAAAGTGAACTCGCCAACCCGTTGAGCATTGATGACAAATGCCCCATATGCACCTCCACACTAGCTACACAAGCACAAGTCTTTATCAACAAACCCTCAAATCATATTCAAATATAACATAAATTGAGACAAACCCTGCTATATATTCAATCTATATATCCTTGTACATGTACATGACCACATGAAGCTTACGAACAATGGAATAAACTTAACCGAGAAAAGACAGGATCTGCAAAAGAAAACTAAGAGTAAAAAAAAAAAAATTATATACAGAGTGCACAAAAAACTTGAATCTGGAATGCATTAAAGAAACAATTTAACTGAGCAGGGAAGCGAAGAATCTTCAAAATCTTACAAGGAATTCCAACAATACAACTATGTTTCAAAAATGTCAGAGAATGAACAAACTAAAAGACATCAAAAAATAAGCCTGGAATATCCTTAAATATTTTTTTAACTGAAACAACTATGCCAATACAATCGACAGTGAACTCAAAAGTTAAAACACTTTTACTGCTCTTTACAACAATATTAAAAAATAAAAGTATTTACAAAAAATCATTCAGGTCATTTTAATTTTTTTTCAATAAATAAAAATCCAAGATTATCATAAAATAGTGCATCACACGCAAATGATTTAAATGAAAGAGACACCACGTGGAACAAGTTCTCTCCCCCTATCTTCACTTCTCCGTTCACCTTCACAACCAACCGAACAAACCTAAAAACTTGTACAAATTCAGAAAATCTTGACCAGAAAACAACAACCCAGAAGACAAAAAAATCAACTAAAGCGTACACTCAAATGAAGGACCTTGATTTTCAGGTGAAAAAAGTCGAGAGGAAAGTGGGTATCACCAGGCCAGGAAACCAAGAACTGGTCGGAAAGATGACGTCAGTCGCCGGCGAATGAGGGAACTCCGACGGTTTAAAATGAGATGTCGAGAGAGTGAAGCTGGGGAAGCATCAAAATCCATAGCTTGGTGCTTTGTTTGGACGTCGTTTTAATTAAGGAGAGAAGGAAGTGCAGATGCCTACGGAGACATGTAAAGTGTACGTGTATAAATTACTTGGCGGTGATCAGACGTAGTTTCTGCCAATGGCATACTACTTACGTAATGACAATGATACCCCTATTGTACTTTGATCTTGTGTCAATTAATTCTTCATAAATGAACATATAAAATTTTAGGTTCGAGTATCAGAAATTAGGTCAAGAGTCACAAGTTGAGCCAGAGATTTATACTTATTATTTAATTAGATCAAACTTTAAAATACAAAATTAATCATGAAAAATATATAAATACACTTATTGATGTAATAATAGATTTTAACTAGACCAAATATGAATAAAAAAAAATTTCTATCGATGATAAATTAGGTAGGTTTTCCTTTTTCTTTTGAAATTGATTGAGGGTATGATATTTAGAAATTTTGTTTCTAAATGATAAGGGTTATTTTTGAGGTAGAGTTTTCAAAATATGGTATTCAAGAAAATGCATAAAAAGGTAGCATTTTAATTACTTTTTACTCAAAAATCAAATTGGGGACGAACAAAGTGAATGGGATAAGCCCTAACATTTTACAGACCATAGTATTTAAATCTAAATTTTAACAATTGAATTATTATTTTTAGTCAAATTAAAGCTATCAATACCTCAAAAACAGTTAATTTTTTAGACTTCATGACTAATTTGCATAGAAAAAATCCATTATCATCTTGGTTTACAAGTTTGGTTGGGTTAAATTCTTTATAATTACCTCATTTTATAATGATTGACTTTGACATAGTCTTAAAGGCTTCTTAATCATAACATGTTACTTAAAAAAGGATTTATATTGGTAATTATTTAAGGTGCTGCGCTAACTAATCAACTGTATTAGTGGGATCTTTTTCTAAAAATTGAAAGAAGACTTTGCTCCTAATGACACAATTATAAAATAATTGATGAGATTAATGTATTTTAAAGATAAAGTTGGAATGCGTGGTGTAGGTTGCTTGGAGCAGTTGAAATCTTAGATCACAGTTCCTTGTTAAAAAGTAAAAAAATTTATTGATTGTGGCCTAATAAGATTAGACTTATGTAAAATATAGTTTTAAACTTGGTCTTTGTGTACTTTTAAACTTTATGTTTTAAATTAAGTTAATACCTTAAATTATGTTCGTAAATCCTTATTTCATTAAGGAATGCTTAAGCTCCTAATATCTTATTAACAACATAAAAATGAAAGAAAAATATTATGTATATCTTAAATTTTAAAACTAATAAAAAAAACTTAGTAAAATTATCAAGAGCTTTCTTTTTCTAGTAATATATAAGTGGGATTTGTACCCCTTAAAAAACAAAAGTAACAAAAGGGTGAAGTCACAAAAAGACAGAATCTTAAGCCAAATCTCAGAAAAAATTTTCTTCAAAGATGGATATAGAATTTTTGTGAGGGAAAAGAAATTAAGGGAAAAAAAACATCAAAAATTAAATTTCATCACATAATATTTTTGGGGAAATTAGTTATTAAAATACAATTAACGTGATTGATATCATTAGAAAACAAATGCAATGGATGTATAATTAAAAATCCATCCTTTTGCATTACATTTCATATACACGTTTTGAAAATAGAAGATATATATATATATATATATATATATGGAATATATCACACTAAAATTCAATGTACGAATACAGTTTTAATTTCCAAAAGCTTTATTTGATTAAATTCAAAATAGATAGATAAATTGGAAACGTTCATTGAAGATCAATGTAAATTGGTTCAGTAAAAAAACACAATAAGTAACATATCCTTGTTTAATATCAACAGACTCATTTAATTTGTATAATATAGTAACACTAATTTTATGGTATAATTCATGCTACACGACCAATTGTAAATTGTCAAATATTTTATTTTATAAATAATAAAATATTTGAATAATAAATGCATTTAATATATATATATATATATATTTATTGAGATCATCATCTACAATATCCCAATTTTATATATATTACCGACAGAATTAAGATAACCATCAACACTTAAATTCGCAACCGAAATTGCACCTCATTTATTATGTAGGTAGGCAGAAAAGGCTATAATGCTTGTGAGAAACGAAATCTACACTGAAGTAGAATTTCACAATTGTAATAACAACACTGTGAAGTTTATAATTTTGATAAAGAAATTAAAATTGGAACTTAGTTGCAGTCTTTTAAGACAATTTTGCAACAAACAATACTGATTTGACCATATTTTGTACAATAATAGTAGCTAGAATCCAAACAAAAAACATTCAGCAATACAAAAATTTCCTAAAATTACACCTAGAAAAATCTTTGGATGCTCTACGACAATAAAAGACAGCTACAACTATTGCAAGAAAAAGATTGATTCGCAGCAAGAAAAAATCGTAATGTTCTTCTCGCACTTTTTTTAATTCTAAAAAAAGGTGCCACACATGCTACACGCGGCTGCTATGGCGGGCCTAGGGCAACGGGAAATATCCATGAACCATTTTGCAATAGATACGGTGCCATAATAGTATTATTGATCTTTAAATTATAAAGAAAAAAATATTTTTTTAATTATTCGTTTCTTTTAATTCAATAATAATGATGAATTCATTTATTAAACTCACTACCCTAATTTCCAATTTTTGGTGCAAATACAAGAATTATTTGATTAAAATCTAAGAACCGTTTGTTTTCATTTCTAGATGTATCTTGTCATATTTTTTTTTTTACTATTGAATATCTGAAAATGAATTTATTTTACCAAATTTCATTAGAAATATAATTTATTTTTATTTTTATTTTTAAAATTACTAACATTTCATACTCATTTTTAAACTTATTAATATTTCATGTCTTTTTTATGCAAAATGATACTATAAAATAAATATATTTTTATTTCTACATTTATATTATTAATATTGTAATATAATTAATCCAAACATATTTTTGTTTTTATACGAAAATCTAGTGAAGATATTTTCAACCTTGAAAATATTAAAAACATGAAAAATAAGTTTGAGAATGAAATAAAATGGGATCTAATCATCTCTTACCTCTATCAAAAGTAGTATTTTCTCTATTCTAAATTTATTATATCTATATTCTTTTTGAGATACTTCAAGAAAAAAATTCATTTTTTAAAATAAAATATATTATCAAAAAATATCTTGTCATTTTTTGATGTAAAATTATATTTTGACACCACTAATTTATATTAATTATTATTAAGTATAATCATATGAAAATATACGATTTTGTTTTATTTTTTCAATTTAAATTAAAATTTGGGATGAAGAAAGCAATAATTGGCATCATAATAAGTGAGAAATGACCACCTGAAAATTCCAGGAGAATGAACCAAATAAATTAGGACCCACATTTACCTTAAAGTAGATGTCATAATTTAGATGGAGCTAAGACCAGAATTATTTGTGTTCTATTGGCCCCATATCCTGGTGGGCCCAAAACAGCTCTTTGTCATAGATTTGATGGTCGGTATCACCCTAACTACAAATTTGTCACACTAATTAATTGCAGTATCACACTAATTATTAATTATTCTACAAAAGGGAAACATATAGTAGTATATCTTTTAATTAATAGTCATACAAATTAATTTAGTATTTTTTTTTATCACTCAGGTATCTAAGATTTGGATTCTAACTCATTTTTAAGGAGAATAGATCTAATTTTCAAGAATCGGTCCCTGATTAAATTTAGGCACAGCGAGAACGATTCATATTAAGGTCGGACATACAGATTCATTCTATTTTTTTGCTAAGAATAGCTTTTAAGAGAATTTAAACCACTGTCACTAATATTTTTTGTTGATGCATGTGAGGACAATTTAATAAATTATACTTATCATATGATTGAAATATTTTTATACTTATCATATGTTGATACATTCAGTCTAACCACTTCGAGCATCAGTTAAAGATATTCGAATATGACACCATGAGAATTTATTTCAGATTTGAATATACAATCTGAACACCTTATAATATTTTTAGTATATCATAACCTCACCTGAAATCTAAAAGTTTTTGGCAACAATTTATATGTAGTTTCATTCCCTATTTTCTTTTTTTTTTCGTTTGAATTTTGAATTTTGATCAAATAAAAAATAATAAAACATAAAATTATATTATTTGTAGCGAAAAAAATATTTTTCTTACTAAAATTTAATATCCAAACAATAACTTACACGTAAGGTAATTAGTAGCACTGGCATGGTCATTTATTGAGCATTATTGTTTAAGTAGGTTTAATTCTACTATATTAATCCTTTGTTGAAGACAAAAAGATAATAATTTCACTCTAAGCAATTTCCATATTAAAAGCCCTCAATCTTTCTCTTGCCAAGAAATAAAAATCTACAATTAGTTAGTGTGGAATATATAAATACGCGATTACGAGGTATGCTAATAGACAAAAAATAGAACTTTTTAATCATTTTTTTTTTTTTTTCAATTTTAGTAGTATTTGATCAACTTTAGGGAACATTTAACAATATTAATCTCCAAATGGTGAATGAGAACGTCAAAATATTATTCATACTCCTTCGGTATATCATCTGACATTATTAATCCCACTGTAAGAATAACAACTAATTCAATATCTCCAAGAAAAGTGTAGTTATCTATCAATTGCTACCCTTTTTACTCATTTTGAATGTTCAATTTACTTAATAATCAGAAACGGAGGCAAAAAATGAATATTGGAACGACAAGATTTATTTTTCTCTTAAAAATAATAAATAAAAAAATATTTCAAATTTTTAAAGGGATGGTGAATTTTTAAAATTTAATAATTTTATATATAAAATTTATATTAATTTAAAAAGTAATTAGAGTTGAGTCCCCCTAGCTCCGTTTCTGTTGGTAATGAAATCTAAATTAAGGGGCAAAAGTGATATGACCCCAAAACTATATATATTTACAAGATACTGAGGCTATCAAATGTTACTCCCTCTATCATAAATCATATGCTACCTATTCTATTCATATTCGAATCTGTACAACGAGGCTTAAATCAAGTAACAAAATTGTTACGACCCCAAAACTTTAACTTACGAGATTTTAAGGTTAAATTCTATTAAAAATATGAGTATTTGGTTTAAGTTCATATTAATATCGTTCTAATATTTTATTTGTTTTCTAAATTTACTATTCTTATTTTATTTTTTGAACATTTCAAAATAAGGTTTCAATTCTAAAAATCAGTTTTCTTTATAGTAATGAAGTGACACAATTAATTTTCAATCTTAACTTTTAAAATTAATAGTATAAAAATGCATGAAACTATTATTTTAAAGTCTCCGTAACAAATCATATTACTCATAAAAAGTATGATGGATTGTTAAAAAATCATTATGTTGTACTTATTTATTAATTGATGATGTATCACCCCTTTCAATCAAAAAGTTATCCAATTTACTTCAATTTTTAAATTATACGATCTAATTATTTGATAAACATATTAAAGTACTATTCAATAATGCATTTAGAAAAGTCAACCAAATTATGAATACAACTATCCGAATGTTCAAGATAAAAGTAATTTTGGCAAGTGACGTGTGAAAATACAGTAAATGTGTATTTTTTTTTTAATTCAAATTCTAAAATATTAAAAAAAAAAAGAGAGAAATAAAATTCAAATTCGTAACTCATTTACCCGTGACAGTCGGGTGGTGGGAAAAACAGGGTAACAACCCAAATCAGCTAAAACCAAAGAATTGATGTGATCGAGCACGAATGAGGAGACGACGCGTTATTATGTCCAAACAATCACATGTTGGGCGGCGCCCACTGCAAAACCACGCACCCACTTCTTTGAAAGTTTGAATGTTGGTCGTGCGGTGATAACTTGGGATTTAAGTTGAATTCTATCAATTTTTTTATTTATTTTTTAAATAATAATTGTAAATAGGTAATCTGATGATTTATTATTATTTATTTTTTTAAGTAAAATCGATCACACACATATATATCATAAATATCAATCATTATAATTATATTAATCAAGAATCACATTTAGTAACAATTTATAATCGCCTCACAACAATTAAGAAAGTAAATAAAGAACCAAATTCTTATCTGTGCCAAACCCAAAATCTCATAATCACTTGAACTAACTTGAACTAAACATATTTTTTTGTACTATGATATAATGATTTACGTGAATATTTTATTAAAAGAATTGGATGAAAATTCTAGAGGAACTCCTTAAAGTTCCAAAATTGCTCTTTTTTTTTGTGTGTGTGTTAATAATTAATAGGATAATGAAGTTGATAATATACCATCACCATAATTCCAAAGATTTTCCAACCTTTTTGTTGACTGCTCTTTTCATCCCCTAGCTTTGTTTGTTGTAGATGTTTCTTGATTTTTTTTCTTTTTTTTTTATTGTAGATGTAGCAAGGACCCAAATATTATAGAAATTGCTGTTTTAGTTATTAGAGAATGGATCATAAACTTTCACACCTTTGATTTTTGAATGATAGTAGATGTTTCTTGAATATCTTCTTATTTTCACGACAAACTAGGTTTCCTAGTGGTTTACCGACACAATTAATTAGACACACGGATGATTAATTTGGTTCAAAGCATGGTCAAAGGTATCGTCAAACCAAACCAAAAACATCCGCCTTTTGTTCGACTTAATAGAATTGAAATTGGTAAATTTTATTTTCATTGTCACGTAACGAGTACTTTATTTGCTATATGTTCTCAATATTTTTAATTTTTTAGCTAACTTAAGAAATTAGATAAGATGTTAGCTAGAAATGAGTTGTGGAATATATTTTTAAGACCAAAAAATAAAATATCATTAGTGAGGTGGCATCACTCCATTTATTGAAATTCCTAATTGAAAGTTAATTGGTGGGTTACTGTCTGCATCACCAAAAATTTTTAGGGATGTCGAGAGTTGACTCCACAAAATCCTTTTATACTCAAATTAGTTCTAAAGTAAATAGATGCAAAATAGAAATTTTGAGAGCATATATGTGCATAATTAATTTTGTACATTTTAATAATAAAAACTGACAATATTTATAGTGCTTAAATGAGGATTTTCATGGAATTGGTCCTTATGGTCCGGTGGATTTAGTCTAAGCATTATAGCTCAATCTTACTATTTATCTTGGTTCATATGTAGGAGAATTGACTGTATTTGGGGAAGTATTTGATTTGGAGAGAGAGACTTTTAAGTTAGGACATGAGTTCCTCATCGATTAATGTCCCATTTGTTAAGTTATTCGAGGGTCTATCACTCCTAATTAAGTAAAATTAAAAAAGTCATGAGCCCTTATCGTTTCTTTTAGGAGCACGATGGTGCGATAGTTCTTGTTGAGGATCCGAAGGCGCACGAGATCCACCTGGGGGTGCGTTGGTGTGAAAGTTCTTTCTGGGGGTGCGATAGCATGCAAGCTCTATTTAGGGGTGTGATGGCGTGAGAGCTCTTCTTGTGGTGTGATTATGTGTGAGTTCCATTTAGGGGCATAATGGCGCGAGACAAGCTAACCAGGTCAGCTTGACTCGACCAAACCAGGTCGAGCATGCTTGGCTAAACCTGATTTTTTTTTAGGTCGAGCCTGTAGTTGTTTATCTCATTCTTATATTTAGTCCATTTACTTAGTTTTTTCATTGAGTTTTGGCTTGTACCATTAGTCACTTTTGTTGATAGACACAACTATTCTAGATTCGATTACTTTGCATGAGACTTGGGCTCGTTTGTTGATTCTGTGTAAGTTTATTTTTGCTTATGTTGAGGTTGCACTACTTAATTTTTTGTCGCTATATGCAATGGTTGTTACTCTATGCTGCTTATGATGGAGGAAGTCGGTATGACTTCACATATTTGTGAGCCGATAGGACTTTTTGAGTGTAGAGGTCAGTAGAACCTCTAAAGAGTAGGAGTTGGTAGGGCTACTCGAGGGTGGAGGTCAGTAGGACCTCTCAAGTATAGGAATTGGTAAGGCTTCTCGAGGGTGGAGGTCGGTAAGACCTATCAAGAATGAGCCAGTAGGGCTCTTCAAGCATGGAGGTTAGTAAGAATTTTCAAGTATAAGAGTCTGTAGGACTCCTCGAAAGTGGAGATCGGTTGGACCTCACAAGTGTGAGAGCCAGTAGGGCTTTTCAGATATGGAGGTAGGTAGGATATCTCAAGTGTGGAAGACAATATTACTCCTCAAGGAAGGAGGTTGGTAGAACCTCTCAAGTATGGGAGCTGATATGGCACTTTTAGTGTAGAGGTCGGTAGGACCTCTGAAGTGTGGGAGCCGGTAGGGCTCCTCGAAGGTGGAGGTCGGTAGGACCTCTAAAGTGTGAGAGTTGGTAGGGCTCCTCGAGTGTGTTGTCTTGAGGGAATTCCTATTGATTGCTTGGGGCTAAGCGTATGTTAACCTCAATGGGCATCCAGATATCTCAAGATGTATTTTGCCTTTAACCTCCAGCAGTTAAGTTGTGGGACACTGGGATTGCGGCATTGCTAGAATTTTGTTAAGTATAAGTATGAGGTATATAAACAGAGGTTGTAAGACATAGGAAAATTTATTTTATTAACGTAGAAACAAGTTTGCAGATAAAGTAAGTTGTTGTCTCTTGGGGCATGACAACTAAATCTAAATAGCTTCCTAAGGAGCTAAGAAATAAAATTACTAGCCTTGTCGGGTGCAATTAAAAAAATAAACTAACTAAAGGCCTTCATGGGCATAACTCAACCAAAATAAACTAAGTGTCTCTACGCCGGCACAACTAGTAGATTTTGCTTATAGGGCCTCAAGAGATAATTTCTATCACTTCCGCGGTTGGGAAGTTATCATCATCATGCTTCTTCTTGCCTCTGTTGGAATGTCCCCTGGATGAGTCTCAAGGTCTTGGAGCATTAGGGTTGGAGTGACGATGACCGTCTTCAGCTTTATTAACATGCTCCGTCAGATAGCCATTTCGGATAAGCCCATTGACCTTATTTTTCAAGTGGTGGCACTCCTCTGTTGTGTGCTCGAAGTCTCGGTGAAAGCTACAGTACTTGTTAGATTTAATCCTCTTTGGATTTTCTCTCATTAGTTGGGGTAGTTGAACTAACCCCTGCTGTTCAACAACCACCAATATATCCGATAATCTCGCGTTGAGGGGAGTGAAATAAGTGTAGCCTGATGGTGGTCCATGTCTTCTCTCATCGTTTCTTTTTTGCCTCAACTCTTTCTCATTCATTGTGCTTCTTCTTTCCACGAGCACTTATCCCAGTAGTCTCCTCTACTCAGATATACTTCTCTGCTCGAGCTAAGAGGTCCTCCAGCATAGTCGAGGGTCTCTCGGTAATTGACTCCTTAAACTTTCCATGACGAAGGTTTTGTTGCATAATACTAGCAAACATATCGTGGTTTACATAGGGAACCTCATGCACCACCTCCACGAAGCATTGCACAAACTCGCAGAGAGGTTCCTCATCCTTCTGGGTGATTGTGAACAAGTACACTGCCGTCTTCGGGTACTTACGGTTAATGGAGAATTGGTGCAAGAATTTTGTGTGAGCTGTTCAAGATTGACGATACTTTCCCTGAGCAGTTCATTGAACCAAGTTAATGCCCGCTTAGGCAAGGTAGTCCGAAAAATCTTGCATACTGCATCACTCAAGTCATACAAGTTTGCTTTGGCATAGAACTTGTCAAGGTGGTCTTGTGGATCTCCAATTCCATCAAATTCGGTGAGGTTAGCTATCTTGAATCCGATCGGTAGGGACTTAGCCATGATAGTGAGGGAGAACGGGATTCGCTCAGGGGATGCTACCGCCCATGGGAGGCAATCCTTCTTTTGGTCGTGCGAGCCTGCTGGGCGAACATGTGCTACGGTATATGTCATCTTGGTCTCCCTTGTCACTTTGTACGGTCTTCGGATGGGGATATGCGTCTGCTCACATCCTCGTGAGTGTTGGTCGCTCTGCATTGTGGGGCTTCACGCCTCACCTCAATCCTTTTGAGAGTTGGAGTTGAATCTTGGCTTCTACGATGATTGAGGGGGTTCTTCTCTGGCTGGTTAGCATCACATCACCTTGTCACTTCACGCCTTTGCCGAGTTCCCTCAGGAGCTGGAGCAGGGTCTTGGTCTCTGTGAGGTAGCTAAGGGGGCTCCTCTCTATGTTGGTTAGTAGAAAATTGGGCAACTGCTTCAGCCGCTGCATGGGTTGTCACCCATTCAATCATGATTCTCAATGCTTTTTGGGTCATGTGTAATATTGGCTCCCCTTGATGAGGAGGAGGCAGACCTTTTGGGTTAGCTGGAGGTGGACGCTAGTCGCCTCCAACGCAATGAATGCCTCCAGTAGGAGGGTTGCATCCATTGCCACGAGTGCCCCCAATAGGAGAGTCGCCTTAGGTGTTAGTTGCTCTTACGGTTTTGGATCTTGATCGCATTCTCAATGATCAAGCAGTGATTTTCCATAAACGACACCAAGATGATGTGGTATCACTTCACTTCTTTAAACTCCTTGCTAGAAGTTAATTGTAAGATGGGCCACTGGCTGTTTTATAAAAAATCGTTAGGGGTGCCAAGGGTTGACCCGACAAAAACCCTCCGATGCTCACATCAGTTCCAGAGTAAGTAGATGCAAGCCAAAAATCTTGAGAGGATATACGTGCGTAATTAATCGTGTACTTTTTAATGATGAATGTTGAAAATATTTATAGTGCTGATATGAGAGTTTTCGTAGAATTGAACCTTATGACTTAGTGGGCTTAATCTAAGTATAATAGTCAAATTTGTTTATTATCTTGTGTAGTCCTTAAACTTGGTATATTGAGTGTTGTCTTTGTTTCGACCTATAATATAGAAGAACCTCTTGAACTTAATTTTTTTAACCTATTTTGGGTTCATGGTCGATTAATTAGTGTGTGTGTATATATATATATATTATATCTATTGTTAAAATCTATGGAAAGGAAAGAAAAAAAAACATATCAATTAGTAAAATCCAAGAAGGTGTTTCTCAATTCTAAAAGCTCATTGCGCAAGATTTTCATTCCAAAAAAACCCTATAAAACACCTAAAAACACGAGTTATGGAATTTATTGTAAAGAAAAATATTAAAGAAACCCTTAAAATATTTTTTTGTTTGTCCAAAGCCGAAGAAAATATTTCTCAATTGAAAAAAGTTATTCACTTACTTTACATTCCAAAACACCAAATCCTTAACCTCGTCACCAACGCCGTTGGTAATTTATAATTTTTGAATTAATTATCCTTGAGATTGTTGGATAAGAAATTATAAATCTGGTTTTCAGAAAAGAAAATATTTCTTCTGGAATTTTTCCAGTAGATAAATTATACTAAAGATGACTTTATATTTTAAATTTGAATAAACTAAAAAAATCAATTAAAATTTTAAAATTCATTAAAATTAAAATTACAATTTTATGTTTTGGTTCAAAATAAATAAATAAATAAAAATAAAACAATTAAATGAATGTAAAAATTGAAGAAAATAAAACTTATATTAAGTTTATAATTACTAGTGGTAGTTAACATTTGAATTCTTTATTCAACTTAATAGTTTTAAAAAGTTGAGTTTGTTTTTTTTTTTTTTTTTATTCAGTGTAATTATCGATTTATGATTTTTTTAATCAATTAACTTGATTGTATTTCATTATCTTTAAAAAAAATAAAATTTAACTTTTTATTTTTATTAAGTTTAAACATTTCATACAGTCCATAAAAAAATTCAATATTTCTATATTTGCACGAAATACCTTAATATTAATATATATATATATATATATATATAGCTCAAAAATGGCGCCCAATATTTCTATCATTGTTGATACTATTTTGGCACATGGCAAATATTGTTAATATCCACTTGGCCATCTTCACCACCATCTCCTATGACTAGACTTACAAGCGCACCAACTATTTAGGGTCATGAATTAATCCTACAATATATAACAAAGTAAATGCATGCAAACAAGAAACAAATACATAAATTTTGCATTAAAACATTTTGGACAACCACATTATAGAGTGAAGGCAAAGCTAATAGAATACCAGGACTTTATATGAATAATAACATAGGATTTAGGCCATCATGAAACCAACTTCCAATGTGTAATTTAATTCTATCTTTTATTTATTTATTTAATTAATAGAGCCACTTGCAAAATGTTTTAGACAAATATTTCCTACTTTTCTGTCCATATTGTGCTACTTGATCACAAAGGTATTGACTCGATGACTTGAAGCATACTTCATTTTTCATAACTTTTTTGGATTTCGACAGATCAGACGGGCATGACACATTTAACTTTAGGTTCATGTATTTAAAATTAATAGTTTCAAATTTATAATAATAAATTAATTAAATTTGTTTGTATAATTTTATGATATAATTGATATAATGTATTACAGATTCTTAAACTGCTATTTTAAACTTTTTTTTAAGTTATTGTGGTGGATTTTAAATTCATTTTATATGTAGTCATTTGAAATATTTTCTCCAAATCTTCCATTCAAAACCAAATTTTTCCATCAAATGCAACTTTAGTGGCTAGTAGTTTAAATCAAACATGAACTTAATTATCCAAAAATAAAAATAAAATCAACATGAACTCTTCCATCTTAAACTTATATTATGTAAATGGTGTTTAATTTCTTTCATTGATATTTGTCAATTGGTGGTGATCGAAACAAATTTTATAGTCACTAAAAAGAGACCGATGGGCCGAATAATAGTTACAGTGAATTACAAAAATTACTGTTGAATTTTGAGATATTTACAAAAAAAAATCCATCAAAATTTATAAATTACAAATACTCATAGATATTTTGTTTATGTTTTACAAATTGCACATAATAAGAGAGTATTTATAAAATAAAGACAAACTCCAAGGCAATATTTATTATACTCAAGAGGGTATTTGTAATTTCAAAACATAATTGAATTTTTTTGTAATTAGACTAAACCTCAATTATAGATTTTATAATTCACCCTAATAATTAAGAGAGTTTGATAGTCTAAAAGGCCTAGTCCAATGGGTCCAAAAATAAAAGAGATCAAATTAGCATTTGCACTCTATCATACGGGAACATAACCCTTACTTGAGCACCTATAAATACCTCATTCCACTTTACTTTGAGGTAATATTGAATTTATTACATAATTTACTTATTTCAGTTATCTTTCTATATTCCCATGCTCAATGTTTTTATCGGGGCTCCTCCAACCAATGTTTTCATAATCGAATTGATGACCAAACTGATTTTGTTAAAATTAGCGGTTCAATCGGTCGGACCGGTTCAACTGACGGTCGGATCGATTTAATAAAAATTAATTATATTTTATTATGTAAAATAATAATATAATAGATTAATTGTTATGTAATACACTTTAAATGTAAAAATAAATAAATAGCTACATAAAAACACATATAACAAAACACAAAATTCAAATAATCATATAAATATAACAAAATATCAAATTTAAACCTTTATAAAAATTAAAAAAAAAAATAAAAATAAAACCGGTCAAATCGGTTTTGATCGATTTTGACCGGTTATGGGCGGTTGTTGATCGATTTTGACCGGTCAAATCGGTCAAAATGGTTTTTGGGCCTAACCGGACCGACCGACCTCCGGTTCCCGATTGGACCAGTTGAACCAGCCGGTGCGGTCCGATTTTGACAACATTGCCTCCAATGCCCTAATGGTTTGTTCGTATTGCATGTAAGAATCTGGCATTCAATCGGATACCTAAAGGAATTGATCCTCATCAACCTAGAAGACACCTACACTCACCACTCTATAAAGAGGAATTAGTAATTTCACCCTTGGGTTGGAGGTTAATAATATCATTTTGGTCCTATTTGTGGGAAAACCTGCCTCAACACTGAGAATGGAGACAATATCTAGAGCTTAGGAAGCTAGCATCCAAAACACCTCTAATGAGGGAAGGCTTAGCGACAATGGAGTAGATTAGTAGTCACGAGAGTTCCCCATCAACATGATCCATCACCTCCATGGTAATGAATGCCACCTCGAGCAGAAATATAGCAGACCACTAGGAGAACCCATTAGCACTGATAAAGATGCCTCAACAAGAGTGGCGACAATCCCCTATGCAGAGAACATGCACAAGAATGAGCCCTTTAGTCTTCTCGTTGAAGTTAGGGCTTGTACTTGGCTCTCAAAGACAAGGCGAGAAGAGTTGAGATAGGAAGAATCACGAAGGAGAAAAGTCAATACTCGGAGAAAGTCGATAGTCGAGTATCTCCTCTTGATGATAATGTGAGGCGCAGGCTAGAAAAGTGAAGAAGTCCCAAACAGTGCAACACATAATACCACTAAACATGAGGGGCTATTTTGAGGAGTACATGTCCCTCACTATAGTATACATGAGCAAACCCCATCGTAACCTCAGTCTTGTAAGTGACACAAGAAGCTTAGATGGCTATCGTAAAGGTTATCTCTACCTGACCAAGGACATTGTCCCAATAAGCAACTAAGAATTAACCTTAAAAACGAGAATTAGAGGGCTACTCGATCTCTGAGAGAATAATGCAGAAACTGGAAGAGCCCCTAATGAGCAGGATTTTAGTAAGGTAGAATTAGTAACAAAACCTGCTTAAATGTTCTTCCAATGTGAGAATGTCTTCTTTAGGAGCACCCTCCATAATATAATGACAGACATCTCCCCCAAGAGTGTCCTCCTCTAGTACAACAATAAAGAGCTCACAACACCCCCATCCTACATGGTGACAAGTGTCTTTCCCCATAATATTACCCTCTGATATGATGACAAATGTCTTTTCTTAGAGTAATACCCTCCATAAGATGACGAGCGTTCCCTGGAGCACACTCTATAACGGAAGCAAGAGCTTCATTTCGGAACATACTCCTTTAAAGAAAAAGTCAGCACATCCCCTAAGAAAAACCATCTTGCAAGTGGCAAAGAACACATTATGCTATGAAATTAAGGCACCTCATTGGCTTCTAAAAGAATCGAGTAGAGACAAGAAGGCCTCATGAGTAGGAAAGCTAACAAGAAGGAGAAAGTTAGAAGCTAAGCTTCTCCGACATGATATTCTACAAAAATATCATCACCTGGTCCCTCAAGGGATAAAAGCCTTTAGTTGTGATAGTATGCCAAAGTAGAGATAACAACAGAAGTAAATACAAGCATTGATTCATACAAACTTGAGATAAAGAAGAGGGGATTAGATCAGCCCTATGCCTTGACTAGCCACCTCAGCTGGCTCACCACCGCAATAAACAAACTTGGCGGCTCCAAACCTTGACTAGCCTCATCGAGCCATGCATCCACTAATTATTTTGGCAAGTCCTGTGTCTCGGCCAACAACCTCAACTAGCTGTATTCCTCAGCCAATGACCTTAGCCGGTTGCACGCCCAATCGAAGGCCTCAAGCAACTCCATGCCTTGACTGTCATCCTTTCCAGCAACCTCGAAGGATTATTTCAGAAATCACTTTGACTGACAGTCCCGGCCAGTCAATTAAGATAATGGAAGAATGAAGTTAATATTTGAGAAGAGGTCAATACCCGAGTCTCTCATTGTAAGGGTCGAGTAAAGAGAATACATGAGAAGATGAGGACATCATGCAACATACAGACCGCCATAACCCCAACTTCAAACAAATATAATATAAAGGGCAAGAAAAAATATCAAATATAACTGAAGGTAATGCCTTGCAAGAGTAGCATGCCCATTTCAATTTGTAACCTTGAGTCACTTCCCTAGGAGTCAAGATACCATAACATGGCGAGTATGATGGAAAGGGAGACCCCCAAAGAAAACTTAGCAAACTCAACGCAAATGCAGGTTTATGTGAACTTTGTGACTCTTGCCTACTTCAAGGTCTTCCAAACCACCCTCTCAAAGTGAATATTAGCATCATCCAAGGAAACCCCAAGTAATTAAGGTTTGAAGAATCTATAATAGAGAAGACCTATCACGCTAATAGAGCTCCTTGCAAGAGCTGAAAGTATATCTAGATAGAGGAGAATCATAATATGGCTAAGAAATTTGAAGGAGTGGAAAGAAAAAAATGAATCAGAAACCTATAATACGTAGTAAAGCTTCTGGTGGCCAATTGAATATTTGTCTCTTATGAAAGCAAGAGGTAAAATCATGAGTTAATTTATTACAATTTTTCCACCGTTTCCTCCTGAGGGTAATGAATATATGTTTCTCATTCCGGTATTAAATTGCATCGAAAAGCATTATCTGTTGCATCGGGAACTCTTCATTTAAACTTTGATAATTTCTTAAATACGAAAAGAGCAAGAGCCCCCAAAGCTGCGCACTTTAGTTGAGGTTCAGCTATCAATGAATAAAGTGAAAAGGTCCCGAAAGTTGAAATGATTCCGTTGAGACCAAGAAAGCTATTGTTTGTTCCGGAGATCATAAACTTTTTTTCCTGAGATTATCAACGAAAGTTAAGCCGTGAAAGTTGAGACGACTCCTTCAAATGCAAAAAAGCTATAGTTGGTATAGTTGGTCGGGAGATCACAAGCTTCTTCCTCGAGGTTATAAGCGAATGTCACGCTGGAAAAAGGTGAAGAGTCGTAGAAACTTCGCATCCTTGTTATAACTTAGAAATAAAGCAATTCCAAGTTGCTATCTAAAAGTCGAGCATAATGTGGGATTCACAAGAATAATATGTTATAAAGAAGTCATAATTATTATGTAAAATTTGTGTCAATATACCCAGACAAATAGCAACATAAAATACACGAGTTAGGAAATAAAAACTTCTTAATACATAAGATCAAGGAATTCAGGTCGAATAACAGCCTGACAAAGCGCTCGGACGTGGTAGTCATTCCAAGATGTGAGGAAAACATCCTGGGCGAGATGTCAGCGCTATGCTGCCGGGCGAGGTACCTGGGCTAAGTTGTCGGGCAAGACACTACCTCGCTCGGCTAAGCTGTCGAGCGAGACAATGCCTCACACAAATAAACATCCCTACCTCACTTGCACAGAGATGTCGGTAAGGCACTGCCTCACCTAGATCAAGCCATCGAGCGAGGCAATGAATCACTTGGACGAACATCTCGGGCGAGGCATTGCCTCACTGCGCCAAGCTAACAGGTGAGGTAATGCCCCACTAGGGCCTAGCCCAGAAAAAGGATCCCGTATATCATGATGTATGGGCAAACAGTCACATATATCATTGCATCATGAATAACAATCATCAATAATTACGTCAATCAACAATCAGATTTAACAACTAGCATCAATCTATTAGCCTCTGACAATTATTATGGAAACAGCGAAAGAACCAAACTCGTTTGTTCGTTTGTGGTAATAATTAATAGGATAATGAAGATCATAATATACCATCATCATAATCTTAATTGGTAGAGTGACCCATCCCAATTCCAAAGATTTTCCAACCTTTTGTTGGCTGCTCTTTTCATCCCCTATCTTTGTTTGTTGTAGATGTTTCTTGAACATCTTCTTTTCATGACAAACTAGGGTCTACTAGTGGTTTATTGACATGATTAATTAGACAGTCGGATCATAAAGTTGGTTTACTGACATCCACGTTTTGTTTGACTTAATGGAATTGAAGTCTTAAAGTTGAAATCAGTATATTTTGCTTTCTTGGTCACGGAGTGCATACTTTATTTGCTATATATTATCAATATTTTTAATCTTTTAGCTAACTTAAGAAATTAGATAAGATGTTAGCTAGAAATGAGTGATGGAAAATATGTTTAAGAAAAAAATTAAAAAATCATTAATATTTTATATATGTATATAATTTTATGGAATTTATTGTAAAGAAAAATACTCAAAAACACCTCTGAAATAATTTGTTTGGTCCAAAAAACTTAAGAAAATATTTCTCAATTAACAAAAAACTTAATCATTTACTTTTCATTCCCAAACACCAAATCTCTAGCTTGTCACTAGCACCGTCAATATTTTATAATTTTGGAGTAATTATACTTGAGATTGTTGGATAAGAAATTATAAATCTGGTTTTTCAGAAAGAAAATCTTTCTCCAGCAATTTTCATATTGATAAATTAAACTAAAGACGACTTTACATTTTAAATTTGAATAAACTAAACAAAACTATTAAAATTTTAAAGTTCATTGAAATTAATATTACAACTTTAAGTTTTAGTTTAAAGTAATTAATAAATAAAACTAAAACATTTAAATGAATATAAAAATTGGAGAAAATAAAACTTGCATGAAGTTCATAATTAATTGTGGTAGTTAAAATCTAGAGTCTTTATTGAATTTAATAGTTTTTAAAAGGTTAAGTTATTCTTTTTTTGTTTTATTCAGATTAGTCATCAATTTAAGATTTCTTAAGAACTCAACTTGATTGTAATTCAATATTTTAAAATTAATAAAATTTAACTTTCTGTTTTTGTTTAAGTTTAAACATGTGAAGTCCACAAAAAATCAATATTTTTATCTTTTGCACGAAATTTATTAATATTAAATGCATAAAAAATTAAAGTTTCATTCATCTAATTTATATTTTAATTTTCCCTATTTTGTATCACGTATATATATATATATATATATATAGATCTAAAATGGGACCCAATATTTCTATCATAGTTGATAATATTTTCCACAAGAAAAATATTGTTAATATCAACTTGGCCATCTTCACCTACATCCTGTGACTAGACTCACAAGCCCACCAACTATTGATGGCCATGAATTAATTCTATAATATATAACAATTATTTTAAAAATAGACAATAAAGAAATACATTAATTTTTGCATAAGAAACAGTTTGGACAACCACATTATAAAGTGAAGGCAAAGCTAATAGAATTCCAGGACTTTATATGACTAATAACATAGGATTTAGGCCATTGTGAAACCTACTTCCAATGTGTAATTTAATTCTAGCTTTTATTTATTTATTTAATTAATAGAGCCACTTGCAAATTGTTTTAGACAAATATTTCCTACTTTTGTGTCCATCTTGTGTACAAAATTTTGACTTGAAGCATACTACATTTCTCACCTCTTTTTGGAGTTTTGACACATCAGTTAGGCATGGCAACAATTAACCTTAGTGGCTAGGGTAGCTCAAATTAACTGGCATCTTAGTATTTTAATTCAACATGAACTTAATTTTCAAAAAAAAAATAAAAAATCAACTTGAACTTTTTTTCTTGAGTGGAATTGATGTAAGAATTTCATTTTTCATCTCTCTCCTTTTGACTTTAGAAGTGTTCTTGAAAGTTCAATTGATTATGAATTTGAACTTCAATGATTTTATACTCCTGTCTTTTATAATGATATTTGTTATTTGATGGTGATATTTGTTTTTATATATAAAACAAACAAGTTAAAGTAGCCTGTTGATAAATTTCTTGTAATTACGATTTTATTAGTTATAGATCGAGTAACATAGAAAAAAAAAGATGAATTAACTAATATTCTCATTGTAAAGATATATATATATATATAACCCAATAAAATAATATGAAGAGGTATAAACTAACGGGAAAAAAACATATAAAAAATCAAGAAATTATAAAGCTGTATTGATGGAGACTCATGACACTATCCCTATCTAATTAAAGTCATATTGCCTTATAACTATGTACAAGTTTTGATGGATCACGATTTTAAGATAAGTTCCCATTAACTGTATGAACTTTATATGAAATATAAATTATATGACATATTATCTTGGCCTTGTTCAAACCCAACTTATAAACTAGATTTAAAAAATTAAATGTAATGAATCAAACTCCATT
Organism: Paulownia fortunei; assembly: GCA_019321725.1. Taxonomy (NCBI): domain Eukaryota; kingdom Viridiplantae; phylum Streptophyta; class Magnoliopsida; order Lamiales; family Paulowniaceae; genus Paulownia; species Paulownia fortunei. Next base: position 23,179,370 of record CM033106.1, read on the forward strand.
AAATAAAATTTAGCAGTAAAGCACTCCTCTTAATTGTCTCTTCTTTGAATGCCTTACGGAAAGAAAAAGGAAAGGAACAAATTTTTTATCCCCAAACAGAAAATTCGTATATGAACCCACCGTTTTCCATATTCTACTATAAACATAGTAGGATCAATCAGTATTTCATAATTGGAATTATTTCTCTCTTTGAAAATCAATGATCATATAAGTATTGCTATTAAAGTTTTGTATCACTTTGAAATTAATGGAAACTACATTAATTGTTTACATGATAAAGAATTTTGGGTCGGTAGCTTCACCATAATTAAATTTTCAAAAAATAAATTCATGTTATATGCAATTAAATTATTTGTATTAACATTTGTATTTCACTAGTGGCGTTTGACGACATGCCATGTAGGCAAAGTAACAGAATTCTCCGATTATTTGAAAATAAACTCGAGTAAAACACGATACTTTAATTGGATGTTGGAATACCATATATATTTTTCAAAAATAATAATGTAATAAAATTTCCTAAATTTTTTTATTATTATAGCGATTTATTTTCGAACTTTATTCCCATTTTAACAGTACTATATTATACTAAGTCGTTTTTATATTTTTTCAATTCATAATGCATTATTTCTTAATATAATTAGAAATTTTGTATCAATATATTTTCTAATCACAAATTTTAATAATGAATTTTATTGATTTTTTTTTAATTTATCTCAAATAATATCCAACTTACGAATTTTAACAGCTGACGAATAATTTCCTTGTTATCCAAAATCAACAATGTGACTAAACATGCTTGTAACTTCTAAGTCGTATCTTGGACTTAAGTCTTTTGATGTATGATTCACAAATGGGCTGACCCGCCCATCATCATATTGGGCTATTTGGATTAAGATCTTCCAAGCCTATAGTACGATGTGGTTTCTGATCCAAACAATGTCGGCCCAGAAAATTGGAATCTATCCTAGTATTATTTTGTGTTTGATGATTGTAAAAGCTTGCTCAAAGGGCCAGACAGTTATTGAGAAACAACATTAGGCAGATTCAAGGTATCAGCATTTGTATCCAACACTTTCCCACAGTTGAAGTAGATACCTACGAGCTACACACATCTAATTTTTCTCTGTGTTATAGATGGAACTCTTTACTCCTACCTTGAAGCTTATTACATAATCATTGTACAACGCCTATCACATTATTCTTCTGGTACGACATCACGGATGGAATCTAGAATCAAATGTTGTATACAAGTTTTTCAGCATAAATTTTACAAAAAATCGACACATTGATCTTCTTTTTTTTTTCCTCACTAGGAACCAACAGCTTTTGGTGGCATTACAGAGAGAGAGAGAGAGAGACACACACACACACACACACATATTATTAAACGTGAACTGTATATTTCTATTAAATAAATAATTTAACTATACTTACAAATGGTAATATCTAGGTTATATCGGCGTATTGTTCATTGGATCCTTAAATAATAGAAAAGTGTCTCGTTTTTTATAAAATGGGGTACTTATTCATCATTTACATATTTAGTGTATTATCCACATATATATCTCAAAAACTACTTACAAATAAGGGCATAAAAATCTTTATGAATGTGAGAAAAAAAAATACACTTGCACACACCACTCGTGCTAACAGTGCTATTTGCACATTTTTAAGAAGCTCAGGGAGCTATTTTAAGTTCTTTTTTTATGATGGATTTATTTGTACATACTGATTTTTATAAGGGGAAATTGCAGTAACCCTTGAATTGCATCTCTAGTGTTCAGCTAATGTATCTAAGTATGATAAACATCACAGACCACAATATGCGTGTAATTTTGACGAGGTTCAAGATTTGGAGTTTTGAATAGTCGCAGTCGCGTATGATAAATTTATACAAATCCCACTATGGGAGTGGGTGTAATTGTCTAGGATTCTTAGTTCCATAACCTCTAAGAATAACTCCATTTTTTTAAAAGAATTCATTTATATATATATATAACATCATATAGGTTTATTGCTGAAGCTTGTTGTGCAATTTCCTAATTGTACAACGAAAACTTTATTTGTGTGTTTTTATGCAGTTCCATATTTAACATGTATGATTATAGTTTGAAATGCCATTTCAAGTTGCTTTTCTTCCGACGAATTCAAATGTCTTTTCATTCAAGTCTATCGTTTTCAGTAGGTTATTTTCTACATATGTAATGTATCAAGTGTGTGGATATGCATAGGATTTATTTTTACTTCTAGTTTTAGGCTGCTCTTTATGATTATACACGGCATTTCACAATGCATTACATAAGATTTTATTTTGGGAAAAAGTAAAGATATGCCTCTAAAGGTGGACTCAACATGGTAAATGACCACACTAATAAAAATATAATTTATTTTTTTTAAGTTGAACCTTTCACACATGTTATTGTTAATGAGGTTTTGTTCAGATTGTAAAATTGAGGTCCAAAATTTTATTTAATTTGACTTTAGGTCCTACTTATATATGAATATTAAATGCCTACTTTAATAATATTTTTTTCTATTTATATTTTACTTCAAAATTATTAATTTTATTTAGTTAATCTTTAATAATTATACTTGATTATTTTTTGATATTTTATTATATTGAATGGTGTAACTGATTATTTCTCTTAAATTTTTTGAAAAAAGACTCCATTGGCTATAAATAAAAAAGGGGGCATTTTAGTAGAAGCCCGCGTCATCAACTATCAATAACTAGTGCATATTGCACATTCTATCCATGTGCATAATTTTTAAATATAAAAAATTAAAATCTATAAATTGTTTCATAAACAATGATTATTATTGATTATTGTTACAAATGGGATTTACTTCACATGGTTTTGGGATTAATCAATTAATGAAATTTTTAATTCAAAATTAGTCTTAATAAATTCTAGATTTTCTATTAAAATGGAACATTTGACAATCATCCATGCATTATGCACCTAATGCATCATGTACTAGGTCCAACATGTATTGTATCTAAAACGAATTTCATCAATTAACCCTTGTCATATTGCTATAAATTTATATGCATGGATGATGTTTCTTGATTGTGGAGAGTAAACGAGGAGAAGTTGACAACTATGGAGGCTAAAAGCTTGTTTAATCTTGTGTTACTCTCGGTATTCATTTTGGCATCTAGTAAGTCTTTTTCCTCTATGCGACTGTAAATTGATAAGTGAATTGAACTAATTAACAGCTTCGATATTTGTAAATTGACAGAGAGCATGGGTAATACCTATGACCTTATTGATGGAGGATGCTACAATGATGAATAATGCAGGTCAAAGTGCTCCCCTTTAGGCTACCCCATTGGCATTTGTGAATTTCAAGGATCCAACCCTCGATGATCTATGCGTAGGAATCCAACTGCTAGTTAATTAGTTTGGTGAATCAGCTGAGGATGTAAATTCTGTAGCATTATGTTGAAACTTGAAATGGCAATGTTCTTGAAATAAAAAAGGGTAAATGGCACATCGCTTCCCTAAATTTACATACATTGACACATAACCACCAAAAAGCAATATAAAACTACTTCACCCCCTCAAACTTAATACAATTGGAGCACTTTGCCCCCACAAGAAGTTTCAAGCTAAAAAACTCACCAGAGAAATTTCATGTGCCTTCTATGTAAAAGTTCCAACAGTAATCTTGTCATTTCCCTCTCTTCCCTCCCAAATGCCTGAGATTCATAGTGACATGTGAACAAAACAAAAATGAAAAAGAAAAAAAATAGATATTTCTTGTCGGAAACTAAATTCCCCATCTACTAATTTTTTATTTGACCTACCATTGGAAACCTCTTTGAGTGTAGATGTTGAAAATGGCCTGGATTGATGGAATCCATGCTTGGATCTAAATGAAAATTGATTTAACTCAAATTGCCAAGGTTCTTGTGAAAAGGATTATGTGCTCTTGCACATAGTGTTTCTTGTTGCTTTCAGGGCTTTCTCAAAATTTTCCCATGGGTGGCAGTCGAAAATAAGTGATGGATGTTTTTGTTGGCATTTCTCCGAGATGCAGTGTTTGTTCTTATTTCAAAATCAAATGCATATGCATATATGACATGGTGTTTTTTCATTTTCTTTAATTATTTTATGAGTTTCCTTTTGTGCGTCATTTTTAGTTTACTTATTAAATTTGGAAATATGATGTGGAGAATAACCCTATTATACACTTTGTTAGGTTTATGATGCTTTAAAATTGTTTGTTCTGGTTGTAAAAATTTTGGATTTTTTTTTGTGCTAAAGATTGAGGACTTCGGTTGATGAGAATAAATTACATGTCCTGGTTTTTAGGGGAGAAGAAGCCATTGGTGTAAGCAATAACATCTTGTGTAACTTTTCGAGAAAAGAATTCTTATTGGTATAGATTAGGAGTCATTGTTTACCCTATAATAATACATTATTTGGCATTGAACACAAAACTCATATTGGAATTACTAATGATTGATTTGCTTTAAAATGACTTTGTTATGAGGGTAGTCTACATAACCTATTTTGTATATTAGTGTATAAGCTGAGAAATCAGTAAAAGATGTCATTCTGAAAAGTGGATAGTAATTACTTTGAAATTTTGGTTATGTGTATGGCAGTAATCGCATGCTTTGTTACTTTATTATAGGATCCTTAATATATATTGTTGGTCAAATACATGCAGTATGAGTTGTATAATGCACATGAGGTTTATATACAATGTTTGTTTTATTGCGTTAGAGTAAGTATGAATGTACAAAAGCTTACCTTGCAAGTAACTACTTTTCAATTATTTGTTGTAAATGGCTAACACACAAGAGGACATGGTGCATACTAGAAACATGTGTCTGGAGGATAGGTTTAAGGACACCCATTGGACCCATGCCGAGGTGATTATCTTCCTTATGCGAGAGGCTACAAATGACTATAAACAATCATTATCACGAGACTTCAATAAGGATTTCTCTTATGCAAAAGTAGTTAACAAACTCCATAGCTTGCGGCGTAGATTCGAGGACTTCATGCATTACACTGCTCTTCCAGTGTAGAGTATGATGCTAGCAGAAATGTGGTTCATATGGACGGTCTGTACTGGGAACATATTAGATGGGTGAGTAATTCGGAGACAATTATATAAGAATATAATTATAGCTTTCACCTTGACCTTGCATGCAATGTTTTCATAATTGGACCAGTAATCAAACCGATTTTGTTAAATTTAGCGGTTCAACCGGCGGTCGGACCTATTTAATAAAAATTAATTATATTTTATTATTTTATTATATAAAATAATAATATAATAGATTAATTGTTATGTAATACATTTTAAATGTAAAAATAAATAAATAGCTACATAAAAACACATATAACAAAACACAAAATTCAAATAATCACATAAATATAACAAAATATCAAATTTAAATATTTATAAAAATCAAAAATAAAAAAATAAAAAAATATTAAAATCGATCAAATCGGTTTTGATCGGTTCTGGGCGGTTTTGACAGGTTTGATTGGTTGTTGACCGGTCAAATCGGTCAAAATAATTTTTGGGCCTAATCGGACCGGACCGACTTCCGGTTCCCGGTTGAACCGGCCGATCCGGTCTGGTTTTGACAACATTGCTTGCATGTGCTTATTATTTATTGCATTTAATGATTTTGAGTTATAACAAGAATTGTCCATTGTAGGAGACACATTTGCAGTAGTATTTCCAGACTAAAGGTTAGCCGTTGTTCATTTCGCTAGAACATATATGCCATGATGTTGGTGTTGTTGAGTTATAAAAAAAACCTGAGCCGAGATGTGACCAAGACTTTTCTATTTTTTGTGTTAATAGCTCGGGGGATGAGGGTGTTGTACCTATGCCACTTCAGACTGCCCCACTATTATTGGCCCTACCACAGCCAGAACGTGCACATAATCGCATATATAGGCATGAGGAGTGCAAGGTCTAAAGAAATCATTGTAGTAATATGGTGTAGTATGCATGTGTTTGTTCAATGGCTAATGTGTTTCCATTTTTTTAAGTATTTTGCAATTTGAACTACATTGAAAGGCTAATGCTTGTTGTTGTCTAGCTTGTTTAAATAACCTCTATGAAGATGTTTATGGATTTGAATAGTTATTTGAATTTCATTATGCAAGACAATAATATATGTAGTAGTTGTTATCATGCCGAACTTCTATACAGTTTTCTAAGTATTATATGAATGTTCAATTTGACGCTTTGTTGATTGTGTAATATCTTAATGTTGGTAAGCTCATAATTTAATAACTTTTCGATACTCTCAACAGCGCAAATTATGATATTTTGTCATATAATTGATAGATTTGTACACTTATTTTTGGTTAAACTTTGTGTAAGTACATAGATTGAGGTGAGTGACAAAAAAAGAGAAGAAAATGCTGAAAATTAGAAAATATTGAAACATTAGGCATAATTTGCAGAGCCTAGGCATTGCAAGAAGGAAAATGGGCAGAATATGCAGCGCCTAGATGCTATCCTGCTAATTGAAAATATGTTGATATTGTTTTTGTGCAACAAGTGGTGATAAATCACAAATTTTAGCATCTTTTGTGAGATATGCACATTAGCTACACCTTCACATCACTACCTATGTGATGCTCTTGATAGATACACTATACACACATAATTCACACATATATTCAATCCACACACCATTCAAAACATAATACACACCTCATACACTCTACACGTAAATTCTCACATATTTTCTCTTCACCCAAAATATACATTTCTTCATATTTCTTCACACACTACACCAAGACACACGCACCCATTACTAAGGACCTTGGGTTTTGAAGACAAGAAGATGAGGAGCTTCATTGGGCATTGAAGATTTTGAAGAAAAAGTGAAGAATCACTTAGTGGTTGTAATATTCTACTTTAATTTCTTCTTTCATTTTACTTATTTTTGAGAAATTTATTATAATCATGATGTTAGCAAACACCTGGAGTTTATTTAATTTCAATATGAATTAACAACTTTTGTCAAAACTTGGAAAACCATCTTAATAAAGTTATGAGTTGATGCTTATAGTGTGATTGGAATATTGTTTTTATTGTGATGAGCATATACTATGTTTTTAATACTTTTTGAGACTTAGCTAATTTTAAGTTAATTTTAAATGTGCTATTAAGACCGAGAAGTGTAGTTGTAGTAATGGATTTGGTAATATATATCACGAACCAACCTTTATAGAGATATAGGCATAGGTATATTGTAAACATAGATGTGAAAACCGAGAGCAAGTGGAGTTCATAAAGCTCAAGGTATTCTTAGTGGGATGACTCATAGTTAGAAATGGTGTCAATGGCCTACTAGGGGTAGATTTGGTCCGACTCAAGAGAGAACACCAATTATATTAGGAAGACCCATCGCCACACAACCCAAATCATTCCTAATCATAATTAAGCTGCGTTCATAACCATATAGGATAGTTGACCAATGCTTTGACTCTCCTTAGTATTGAATTCAATCCTCCAATCTCATTGGGTTTTAGTTGTTTTTGTTTAATTTGTTAGTTTTTTTCATTTTAATTCAATCATCACTAAAATCATTAGGTCAAATATAGCATAGATAATCTATATTTGGTATTTACACATGTATTTCTTGGGGATACTCTACTCACTCTTTATTATTTATTGACACTGTGTACTTACAGTTTATTACCACCTATTTTGGGGTCACCATAATGCATTGTTAGAAATTATTTGTTTATAAAAAGTGTCTAGTTTTTGAAAGAAAAAAAAGAGACCCAACCGGTTTATTGCACAATAGTTTTACTATCATACATTGTAATAAATTGGCATTTTTTTAATGTATTAGGACAATTGTATGGAACATCATAAGAATATTTGTATATTATTTTAATTATTAAATACAAATATAACAAAACTAGTTTGCATATTAGGTAATCAAAAATAACCCCCTAAATACAACCTCTTATAATGTAGAAACATATTTCGAAGTAAATATAATACAATACCATACAGCATCAACAAAATATATACCCAATTTTCCTCATGTTCAAATAACATATTGCCTATGTATGTAAGAATACCAACAACCACCTTAACATGAATACTACATTCACTTTAGCCATGGCAGCCCAAAATAGTAGTTTACATTTCATAAGACCTATTATAGAAACTGTACCAAAGCTTATTCCCCATGTTACATGAAGAAATAATTCGTAGAGACGATCTATTAAAAAAGAAGGCAGTTGTTCCATGCCAGTCATCCAACCAAAACATATGTGAATTTCAGACAAATAGACATTCCTAAGCCTGTGTATTGGCATAATTAATTTTGCCACAAAAACTATAAATAGCATGTTCCAAGGTTTTTCCCTTCATCATGCAAAAGTGAAGCAGCCTTAGTCCCATGATGGCTATTCAAGGGGTGAAGCTACAGTTGACTACTCGCTCTCTGATGTTAGGCTAATATTCGTACATCTAGTCTGGCAAGTGGCAAACATGGCAGAGGGCATATGCCTATTGGGCGAATGTGTGACTGTATGTATACTAGGTTTTCAGATGTGCTAGGCTTTGGAACATGTCGTGGTGCAAGAACATGCATTTTTGGTCATTAGTGAGTGCCGCGACGTAGGCGTATTTGTGCATGTGAAGGCACTATAAGAGGTTGGTTGCTTAAGTTGTCGGTGGATATGTTAGATATGATTATTAGGCTATTCGTATGCTCCCCAGTTACCTCCACAAATACTTGTTGTTACGGCGCACGCATTATCTGGATTAGCTTTGTATCCAACACATCATCCCCAAATAGCACTTTCAAGTCTTCCCAATCATCTGGTGTTTCATGAAAGAAGATTCCCACATCTTGGTAGACCTACAAAGAAGGTGATTTAGTATTCATATGATATGAATAATTCATTAAACTATATTCACAAAGGTATCAAGTAACTTAGTAAAGATAGCTTAAATCATGCACATAAATTATACTTATATTTACTTACAAGTTCAAGTGAGCTTCTCTCCGCGAAAGGAACATACACAAAGTTTATATTGGGTTCGAAAATGACACCAGGCGATGCCAATATTGCTAAAAATCGATTATATCTTCTGCGAAACTCCCTAAATTTGACCTTTAAAAAATCAATGGAATATTGCCATAAGTTTGTTTCTCACTTGATGCAAAGCCCACTTAATTGCACGTGCATTGTTAAATACCCCATGCATTTAGTGCTGCCACGTGTTGGGTGGTGGCCCGGAACTGCTCCCTTCACTTATATTAAAAGCTACCCCAAATATAATTACAACATTAATGATATATAATAGATACATACAAAAACTATTAATATATAAATAATTGCCCGAGCCACATGTGATGCATGAATACAAGTAAATAAATTAATGAAACAAGTAACAAAAAAATAGTTGGGCAATAGTGAAAGACATAATATGAAGATACAAGCAATAATTATAGCAACATTGAAATAGGAAAAGTAAATGCAAGTCTTAGGCAAACATTAACAACATCCATATATAAAAATTCAATTCTAAATCAACAATGCTATAACTTTAAAGTTGTAAACTCAAATGCAAGTTGTGTCAAGTAATAAATTTCTCGACAGTCTGAGGTCGATCCACAGAGAAGTTATTTGAAATTTTCAGATTTATATTTCTCAAAAGATGGGCAAAATGTGGTTTAGATTATAAAAAATATTATGCTATAACTAAGAAATTAAAGTAATAAAAGTACTGATCCGTTCTTGAATTTTGAATAGAGGAACGACTATTTATTCTTTTGATCTCTTTTAAAGGTCACAATTGAAATCCATGCATAATGAAAGTTTCAATGGGAATATGTTATCAAATAGCTCATGCATTAAGGTAATCATGATATTGTCTTAGTATTTGCAAATTATCTCTTAACACTAATACTTATTTATGTACACATTTATCTACAACAAATCAAGATTTCATATTAATAGTCGGTAGGGTAGTATAATAAGTTAAATGAACCCAAGTATTTATTGTGCTATTAAAGATACATAAATCAAGAATCACCACAAAACAAGAAAGATTTTAACGCCAACACTTATTTATGGGATCAAGTATTTATACACACCTTTGTCTACAACAAATTAAGTTTCACATTCGCAGTCGGTGGGGTAGAACCATACAATAATCTAAATAAACTCAAGTATTTTTTGTATAATTGGAGATACATAAATCAAGAATCAACACAAAACAAGAGGGTTTCAATAAAAAATTAAAAAAATAATACAACATACCTGAACATTATGCACATTTATAATCGTTCATCTTTCTCCATCAAGAGGTTCATCTTTTCTTCTCAACTAAATGAAATTTAGAAAGACATAATAAAAGTAGAAAAGATTAAAAAAAAACTAGAGAATACATTTCTATTACTATAAGAAAACTTATATTACTATTAGAAAACTTAGCGTAAAGAAAGATAATAATAAAACATTTTATTCCCCTCTAAGGATTTTTGTATGTCTTAAATACTATCCAAGAGCCCCAATTTATAGTGGAAGAGTGCATAAATTGGCATCTCCAAATTCACTTCAAATGCACTCCATGTGCTCTAAATTTACATGTCCTTTTCAGATTCGAATTTTGTCACATATATTTCTCCCTGCAACAAGCTGAATTTGAAAATGTGATCAACATGAAATTCGTAGATTTGTTTGTTATGTTCATTTTTCAACTTAAATCACCTAGTTCTAATCACTAGGGAGAAAGTTATATTTGATTTAAGGAAATGTGTCAGCATAAATAGATTTCTTCCAGTACAACCACTTGAACGAATTTTCTACTTTAATCAAAGCTGAATTGGGTCCAATAGCAAAATTGTAGTTCTATCTCTTGGCTTTCAAATGAAGTAAGATTCAGGGTCATAAAGCTTTTGAAATGGAGTTATGTCCAAAATACAAAAACTGTTCATGTCTAAAAACATGCTTATTTTGAATTTAATGCAAGTCCAACAATCACTTACAAAGTCCAAGTGATTTCTTATATATATTTTGATCAACACATGATGGACTTAGGCAAAAATGGCTCTTTTCTTCTAATTGTGATGCGTCTTTGATCTAATAAAATATTATCTCTCAACTTGCTCATGATATGTGTTGTCTTCTTCGATTTTATATTGGCTCTTTTTATTCATTGATTTCTTAACACAAAACATTAATAAAACTATAATATTAACAAAAATAAAATAAGAAAAGTATAAAGGATTTGATATAAAAAATATATCAAAATATGCACTTATCAAATTTTTCCATACTTAACCCTTGCTCGTCCTCAAGCAAACTTAAAACAAATCTAAACTAATCCACTTTCGTAGGAAATCATGATTGTAGTTACCATATGCAATAAGAATTTAAACCCCTAATTGGCCCATAGAGGACAAGTTATAGTTTAGTGAGAGTTTCCAGTGGTGATACCCATAAACACCTATGATAACTAACTTCCAGCCATTATTCTTAGAAAACAATAAAGTAATATGAAAATAAAATCAAACAAGTGTTGAATCTAAGCCTAAGTCATTCAAAAATCAATGCATTTCCACAATAAGTATACTCAAGTATGTTTGTGAATAGTTAATGTCAACAGGAACAAAATCATGCATGTTTCAAATAAGTAAATTCTCATAAAATTTCATAAAAACTATCACCCAATCTCTGATGGAAGAGTTAAACATCATAGGCTCTTTTTTTGGTACAAATCTCTACTACACCGAAGGCACCATATAAAATCAAAAGATTTTCAACAAAAGTTATAATGGAGCCAAAGTATAGTGATAAGGCTAAGAAATAAAATGATAAGATGCAACAAATGTTCTAAAAACTTCATGAGATTAGAGATATAGAGTTTATAAATGAAGAATTCTTATACTTCACGAATTTCAATACTAGGGCTTATTGTTATTGAATTGGAATCCTCTTCATCATTCTTATTGATTTTACAATATCCCATTTTTAGTTGCAACTCATAATATAATATTTTGCATTTATTTTATTTTTTGATGAGAAACTCCCCCACACTTATCTTCAATTCCAACCCAAATTTCTTTTGCAAACCTACTTTAAGAGACATAGAGTTTATCAATGGAATGTCTCTTAAGCGGCAAATCATTTTTAGAACAAGGATGGGATAATAGTGTATTCAGGCTAGATAAGAAAATATGATTACCATAGAAAAAAACTTATTTATTGAAAGACTCAAAGTAGTTCACTATAGGGGATGTTTTCTTGGAGCATTACATGGGGAACAAGTTGATTTGGTCATGGTACTAGAAAGCCTAATGCATTAATTATTTTTCAAGTGGTGATCATCAATCATTTATTCGCCTTGACACACCAAAAGGAAAAGTTCTAACACTCAACATCTATATGTCAAAAATCCAAGTGATGATTAAAGCAAGGGCATAAGAACTACCTATTTTGACATGCTTGTCTCCACGCTGAATAACATAATCATTTATGCAAAAAAGATTTGAGTATAATTATCAAAAATATATTAACCAAAGAATAACATCAAAGTTCAAAACAACACCCATCATCAATCAAATTATATTATTCATGCTTAATTTTAATCATTGAAATTGGAAAAACATCTACAACTAAAAAAAATGATAATTCACAAACTTTTGTTAAAAAATCCACAAACTTGTTATGTTATGCAAAAAAGAAAATAGGGGTACATCTCAAGAGTGTTAAAATTATCCTTTACTCCACCACCATTTTTCATGGTTTCAACGCACCCAAAAAAAAAACACGATTGATTTTTTTTTTTAAAAAAAAACTAGAAAAATACACATTGAATACACAAGACATGATATCAACTATCCCCTCTCCCAACCTAATCGAGACATGGATAGGAAAGTAAATTTTAGAAAATATTACCTGAAATGTGACTTATTGGAAAATAAAGCTAAAACAACACTATATATATTATTAGTTGAAACTGTTAAGGATAAATTTCACAGGCTGAGAGTCAAATTTATTTTGTATTTTTGATCATTTTCCCTATTAGACCAATCCACACAAGCCAATGCTGGATTAGGTTCAGGCACATATGCTAGAAGTTGATCAATCAATTGATCAGGTGTTGGAGCAAAAATGAGAATTCATCTCGCAGACGGTGAAATAAAATATTTTTCTACTGCATGATCTACAAAAGAAAACAAACCACAAAGAAACTATTAACATTAAGATTACCTATAGGTTTCTGGTGAATATTGAGTTGTGTCCAAGAGATAATTTTGAATAATTCATCTAATATACGAAAACTATTAGGTAGAATGATAAATGAATCAGCAGTATTTAACATTTTAGGCATTATGGTCCTAAATATGTGACACTTTTAGTTCATCTCCAATGGTCATACCTATAATATTCTGTACTGTTAAAAGATTTTAGGATAACTCCTAAAATTTTGACCCCTCCTATATGAGCAGAAGTAGCAACACTCTCCATTAACCCTAGACTGCCTCCTCCATACACTAAATGATTTTTCTTTTGCTAAAGTTCTACCAAGTTTAATGGTTGTCCCTATAAACTTATCATTATTTCCTAGATTGGTTTCACAAAAGACACAAATACAATTGAACTTGCAAGTGGAAGAGACTTCTAATTTTTTTTAGAGAGTAGAAAATAAGTTGTCCAAAAATGCAATAAGTACGGTGCTATTTATTAATGTATGAATAGGGAATGCATTTATTACACGTCTTTTTCTTTTGTCAGAAAGGTTGAAAAAAAAGGACACAAAATTTGAAAATTAGTTACTTACACTTGAATGTACATGTAGTTGTGACTGTGGCTCACATCTTTATCTGATTTTACGTCTAGTAATAGCTTAAATGCCGTCCATGGGTCGAGGATATGCTTTCGATCCAGTTTTTTTTTAAAACTGATAAACAGGGTCTTTTAATGTCAAATTTTCAAAACTATTAATGCTCATATTCATCCTGGAAGTGATTTCATAAATCAAGAATAGCACGATGCACTAATCCACAAGAATGCATCTCAAGAGTTAATCGAATATCATTTAGAGACTCCTTACTCTGTCCATCCTTAATAAATTGAATTTTATCTTCTCAATTTTTAGAAGCCACTCTTGAGAAACTTACATTTTAATTTGTTTTATTTTTTTATTATGTTTCATCTTTTTTTGTATCAATTATTGAAAAACTGATAAGTCCAACTTCAATAATTACGAAATACCACTATCCGTCACTTAACCGGGAAGGATCCTAATTTTTGTAATTTTCATAAGTTTTGCGAAAACTGAAATATCTTTGGAAAGAGTGGGTTAATAAAATATACACTGCAAGATTTTTGCATTGGTTTTCTTTGTTAAAAAGTGACTACCATGTGCTCTTACATGATAATTTTTTTTTAAAAAAAATACTATCTATCACATTGTCAGCACGTATTTTCGATTAGGACAAAATAAAATAGAAAAAAATTAAAAAAATTAAATAAATAAAGAGAAAAGAGGATGAGAGTTAGATAAAACAAATATGTGATTATTGATTTTCATAGTCTTCTTTTCCATCTGTTGGGTTGCCTGTTGTGAAATTTCGTGAACGCAAGTGCACATTATCGTATACAAGTAATAAAGAGATGAATCAATTATCATTCCCATGAGAATTGTTGAATTATTAAGTACCGAAATTATATGTTAACTCTAATTTTATTTGAATAAATGCATTTTTGTGTTTTTGTTTATAAACTAAATTCAACTAAACTAAATTAATGATATAAAGCATTTAAAGATGAAATTTAATAACTACAAAGCCTAGGGTTATTATTTCACCATAATTAATCCGAATTGAATAATTTATCTCATCAATTTCAATTTAATTCCCAAGTGATAGTCGAGAATTCCTAAATTATCCACTAGCCTCTCCCAAGGTCTAATGAAAATACCATCAATTGCTAACTCACTATATTCTTATATGAATTACAACAATCAATAATTCATTTAGTTCTATGAATCTCCAACAAGACTACACAAACCATGAAAGTATATTTTTATCTCACATGTAATTTATGATTCTCTACACATAAAACTAGATACATATATCACCTTTTGGGTCAATATAATTAGCAAATCATTCAATTAGTGGCCAAATAATTGAAAGCATTAAGAATAATGTAGAAAACTCAACTTGAAGATAAATTGAAAATTGAATTGATAAAAATATTTAACACATACTAATTAGATTACATCACAACCCTAGAAAAGAAATTAGTTCATGATGATAAAAATAAAAGATAATTTAACAATATCCATGAACATAATTAATGAGAAAAAGAGGAAAATGAAATAAAACTTAAAAAATAATGAGTTTCTTCCCTTGTAGATGTCTTCTTCTCAAATTATGGAAGAATTCTCTCTTCTTCTTCTTCTTTCTTCTTTCTTGGCTTGTTTTCTCTCTCTCTCTCTCTCTAGAAATCTGATTTTGAGGTTATTGGAATACTTAAACTTTATAGGAGATGCCCTAAAGAGGGCATAAAATACCATTTTGCCCTTGCCCGGTTGACAGTGCCAATTTCCAGCGCCTAGGCGCTGCAGTACTCTGCAGTCCAGTGAGGGAAGCACCTAGGCGCTGATTTCTGGTGCCTAGGCACTGCACATTCTGTCCTAGACATACATTGTAGTGCCTAGGCACTGCTCTTGCTGTTCAAGTTCGATCTTTGCTGCGCTTGTAGCCTCTTTCAACTGCTTTTTCACCATTTTTTAAGCTAAATTAGCTTTGTATCTTGATAAGAATTGTATCTCTATGTCTTGGAATTCAATAGGCACTTGAATCAAAAAAATATAAAATCTGTGGAAAGAGTTATACCTAAAATACCAAAATATACATACCAGAAATTTCAGTCAAGTGTAGACTATTTAACCAAATTTTTCTCATTGAACTAGAAAGAACTGAATTTCATGGTAAACATAAAAGTTATAGATATATCTCTTGGACTTCCAATGGTTCAAGAAAAAATTCAAAATAATATTGGAGCAAAACGTTATGATTGAAATACGAACACTACCCTCAATAGTACCAAAAAGTGGATTATTCTAAATTTTAACCAAGTTTTATGTTTCTTTCCATTTTCTTCTCATTTTGCTATTACCTATAATGTTCCAAACTAAATGCATAAAAAGTAATATAAACACTTGAAAACTAATCAAAAAGTTAAGCAAAAAGTACTCAATTAATGAGTATAAAATCCACTCATTATTGTCTCCCAACAAACATTTGGTTTAATACCTCAGCCTAACATTGTCTCATTCATCACTCATCAACATATGCTGTCAAAGTCATCGTCCATCCAATCACTGTCTTATAATTTCGAAGTACCCAAATAAGTTTGTTCGCTTGTGCTTAAGTGACTGCAACACAGAAGGTAGAAGCCTCTCATTATATATTGGTAATTCAACAAAAGAGACATCATACCTTGAATTTTTTTGGCAACGAATCCTAGGTTACATTATTTTCCACATCTCCAAACATTTGCACATCCAACTTTTTTTCTTTCAAATTCTCCATAAGGAGATGTTTTTCTATAGTAACCTCTACTCCATCATTGTCAGTGAACTCAAGTATTATTATGACTTGGGATCAATAATGTCAACTGCAGAAACAACATTTACGTTATTAGGGTATCTCGTGACTTTAAAAATATTATATTTTATAACCTCGCCATCAAACTCCATAATAAGATTGCCATCATAAACATCAATCTTAGCTCGGATTGCCTTCATGAATAGTCTTCCCAAAAGAATGCATATAGGATTAGGGTATTGTCATCCTCCATCTTAAGAACATAACAATCAGCAGACAAAACTAATTCATTCACCTGCACATGAACATCTTCCACAATCCCTATTGGATATGCATTAGATCTATCAACCATTGTATGATAACATCAGTTTCTTTTAAAGGTCCTAGAAAAGCATAAATAAAATATGGCATAACATTAATTGATGCTCCTAAATCTAATACCATTTTTCAAATCTGGTTTTACCAATGGTACAAAGGATGGTAAAAGTGTACGAATCTTTACAATTTGAAGGGAGTTCTCTTTGAAGAATTGCTAAAATATTCTCCCCCACACTTACTTTTTCATCTTTCCTTAACTTTAATTTGTTAGTGTATAGCTCTTTAACTTTAATTTGTTAGTGTATAGCTCTTTAACTTTAATTTGTTAGTGTATAGCTCTTTGAGAAACTTAGCATATCGAGGCACCTGCTTGATTGCATCAAGAAGATGGATGTTTACCTCCACTTTTCAAAAAATTTCAAGGATTTTCTTTTCTTGCTCATTTTTCTTAGAATTTGCTAACCTGGTAGAAAAAGGTAGAAGTGTTACATAAGTATGAGAGAGAAGCTTAAAAGTGGTTACCAACTTCAGATTCTCCTTAGGATGAATAGTCTTGTCAACAACTTTTTTATTTCAAAGAGTTGTGATCGAATTAGCCTCATTGATTGATTTTTCACTTGAAGAAGAAATGCAACACTGAGTAGAAGGATTAGGTTGAGGTTGAGTAGAAAATTTACCTTTTTCATAAGAGCGCAAAGAGGTTGTCAATATTGAAAATATGCTTTTGATCTCATTAATAGCTTGTGAAGTCTAGTTATTGAAGTTTGTTTGTGCATGCATAAATTCTTGCAAAGTTTCCTCAAGAGATTTTGTATGTGGAGCTAGATAAGAAGGAAAGTATGATGGCTTTTGTGAATGTAGGGGTTGGGCACGGTTATCATCTCGCCAATTAAAATTATGATGATATCTTCATTGTGAATTGTAAGTTTCACAATATGGAGAATGAAAAAAAGGCTTTTTGAATGTATTCATGACATTTGCTTATGCTGAAATATTTGGGCATTCATTGATGGAGTGTCCCACAAGTCTACAAATATGATCTTGCATAGATCTGATTTCCTTTACTTTTTTTAAGTTCCATGCCCTCAACTTTTCTTGTTAAACTAGCAATCATAGCATTCAGATCATCTTCTTAACTAAGGTAATATTTTTTTTTCTTACTATTAGCAAAATTAGATCTACTAGAACTTTTGGAAGAATTAATACTATACCATGATGAGAGTTTTCTGTTAAATGGTCTAGATATTCTAGGGTTTCATCAGGTTCTTTATCAAGAAACTCACTATTACACATTATTTCAATAAATTATTTTATTTCAAGAGTTAAACATTCATAAAAGAAACTAATTAAGTGTCATTTTCAAAATCATGATGTGGGCATGAATTTAACAAATTTTTAAATCTTTCTCAGCATTGAAAGAAAGATTCGTTAGAATTTTAAGAAAAATTTTGGATTTGTCTTTTTAAAGCATTAGTTTTATGAGTTGAAAATGACTTTTTCAAAAATTCAGCTTGTACTTCTTGACAAATGCCAACTGACCTAAGTTTTAAAGAGTTAAACCACGTTTTTGCTTTATCTTTTAAAGAAAAAAGAAATAATTTAAGTTTAATAATCTCATTTGTACAAGTTTGATCTTCAAAATGGTACGTACTTCATCAAATTCTTTCAAATACAAATAAGGGTTTTAAGAGTCTAAACTATGAAAATTGGGAAATAAATAGATCATACCTGGCTTAATCAAAAGTTATTTGCATTGAGAGATAAAATGAAACAAGAAAGAGAAAAAATTCGAGGAGGTTGCAAGTAATAACGCATAGTGCGCACTTGTTGATTCTCATTTTCATCTTGGACACTTTCATTTTCAGCCATGGTGGAAGTGTGTGGAGGTGACTCAAACAAAGTTTCATAATTATTTCTAACTAATCAATGAGAATTATGATTACAATACCATATGAATATATAACCATAAAGAAAACAAACAAACAATATTTACAAAGGAAAAATATTTACAAACCTGAATACTTACCTTGCCTTCCTTGGTAATGATGCCAAAAAACTTGCTACAATATTAGTGTAGGTTGTGTCAAGTAATAAATTTTTTAATAGTTTGATGTCGATCCACAGGGAAGTTGTTAGAAGTTTTTAGGTTTATATTTCTTAAAAGATGGGTTGAATGTGGTTTATATTATAAAGAAGAATTTATGCTATAATTAAGAAATAAAAGTAATAAAAGTACTAAGAATTAGGGATATGTTCTTGAGTTTTGGATAGAGAAACTATTATTTATTTATTTTTACCTCTTTTAAATGCCACAATTGGAATCCATACATAATGAAGATTCCAATAGGAGGATGATATTAAATAACTCATGCATTAAGATAATCATGATATTATCTTACTGTTTGCAAATTATCTTTTAACACCAATACTTGTTTATGGGATCAAATATTTTTGCACACATTTGTCTACAACAAATATAAGTTTCACATTAGCAGTCGGTGGGGTAGAATGTACAATAAGCTAAATGAACCCAAATATTTGTTGTGCTATTGGAGATACATAAATAAAAAATCACCACTAAATAAGAAAGGTTTTAAGAGGTTCACCATTTCTCCTCTACTAAATAAAATTTAGAAAGACATAATAAAAGTAGAAAAGACTAAAAATAGAAAAAAAAAACTAGAGAACATATTCTATTACTACTAGAAAACTTAGTCTAAATAAAGACAACAATAAAAAATTTTCCCCTCTAAAGGTTTTTATGTGTCTTGAATGTATTCAAGAGCCCCTATTTATAATAGAAGAGTATCTAAATTGGCATATCCAAATGTATTCAAAATTAACTTCAAATGTGCTCTAAATTCACATGTCCTTTTCATATCTGAATTTTGTCACATATTTTTCTCCCTACAATCAGCTGATTTTGGAAAATTAATCAATCTAAAATTTGTAGATTTTCTGTTATCTTCATTTTTCAACTTGAATCATCTAATTCTAATCATTAGGGAAAAAGTTGTGCTTAATTTAAGAAGATGTGTCAGCATAAATAGATTATTTCCAATACACTTAATTGGATGAATTTTATGCTTTAATCAAGATTGAATTGGGGTAAGCTTCCAACAGCAAAGTTGTAATTTTATCTCATAGCTTTCAAATAAAATAATATTCAGGTCTATAGGGCTTTTGAACATGGAGTTTTGTCCAAAATACAAAAACTGTTCAAGTTTGGAAACATGCTTATATTGAATTTAATACAAGTCCAATAATCACTTGCAAAATCCAAGTGATTTCTTGTGTATATTTTGATCGATACATGATGGACTTAGGTAAAAATGACGCTTTTTTTCTTCTAATTATGATGTTTTTTTGATCTAACAAAATATTATCTCACAACTTGCTTACGAAATGTGTTGTCTTCTTTGGTTTTATTTTGGCTCTTTTTGATCACTTTTTGTTTACTGATTCTCTAACATAAAATATTAATAATACTATAATATTAATAAGAATAAAACAAAAAAATTATAAAAGATTTGATACAAAAATATATCAAAATATGCACTTATCAAACGAAAACTTCACAATCACAAATAAGATAAGAATAAAAACAACATATAACATCATCAGATGACATACGCATTGCAACGTATCACAAACACAGTAGTTTGTTCAGTCACAGCCTCACCCATATGACAAGATTGCGCAGTAGGTACAACTGGGACAACATGTGTGTCAAGAAAGGTACGGCTAAAACTACTTTCAACTATGTGAGCACGTGTGTTTTAGTTAACAACAAGCTTTCACTTTGATGCACACTACCTTGTCCAATATTGCTTTACATAACGACATACAAGCAAAACAAATTAGGGTGATCCCCTAGGGGCAAGTATAGAACCACCTTCCATAATTAGCCTCAGTTCTGGCCATTTTCATAACCATGTGACCCGCACCACAAAGACATGGAGGTGCATCATATGCAGTTATTTTGATAAAGAAGTTGTCAATGTTATGAAGGATATAACATTTACATATATGGCACAATAGAATAGGACATAAATATAGTGTCATGATCATTACATAGCAAAATTCACATTTCACTACATTTAAGAAACATATGGTAATTAAATGACCATGACAAGCACATGATTATGTGACAATTCGATCATAGCATGCATGATTCAACATTACTACTTCAGCAAAATACAGTATAAACTACATCTTTTCATATACAAATAATTTCACATTATAAAAGTATTTAAAGATTTTAACTGTACTCCACCAACTTTTCGATTAACTAAAAGATTTTATCAAAACAAAATTCACAAATGTGTTATCTATTTGCCCATATTGCAGTTGTTAATCTATTGTGAAAGGTAGTTTGAGCATTAATATCTTCCTGGGATATGTGCGGGACCTGGGGTTCATCGTCATCAAACTCATTCGGATCAAACTCACCCTGCTCCACACGAATGAAGAATTGATGATCTAAAAAATTCTTCCACAGCTAATTATGGATAACATAACAAGCAATGGCAATTTGCACTTGCCACGTTAGGGAGTATCGAGGTATTGGACTCTTAAAAATAGAAAATCTTCTTTTCAACACGTCAAATGTATGTTCAATTACATTACCTAATCTATAGTAACGTTTGTTGAAAAGTTTTTATGGGCCGCAAGCCTCACACAAAAGAGTAGGCTCAATTAGCAATAGGGAGTTGCACTATGGAAGGGAATGTTTAAAAACAGTAAGTGTGATAAAAAATAATATATCGATCAATTCAATTAAATACCTGTAGGGGTAAAGCAGCGGGTCATTTACTATCTTTGGATGAATAGTATTAAAGTCTGGAGGTTGTATCATCTCTGAAGCCAACTTGCATAACACTTTAGCTAAATGCTTAACGTGTCGTAAAATGGTCTTGACAGAGTGTTGAAAGCGCTCACACATTATGTGTTGGCAAGAACAAAATCCTACCATAGTTAGAAATATTGCTAAAGATTCCCTAACACCCACCCTCGTTGAACGATTAAGAGGGAGTAGATGACGATCAATTAGTAGCTGCCAAAAGGCATTAATTGATCGTTTGTGCATGAGCAAACTATTTACTATTCTATCCAAGTGCCTACAAAATAGTGCTTATAACCAGTTCTGACCTTGTAAACTGGAATTGCACATAGGTCAATTTGGGTACCATCGACACACATTAGTCCTTAATTATTGTGAATGTGAGTGATATCAATTTCATTAAAATCAAATTCACTCAATATCTAAACACCTATACAATGCAACCATATATATCATTAAGTTAGCACATATTTTTTAACAAGGATAAACCTGAAACCTTAATCTAAACTCACAAACTACAATGCTGCACATCAAACATTGCACTACACATGACCAAAGCAAATTAAACTGTGTATGCAAAAAACAACCAATTTATAACAGGGCCTTTAACTATGACAATCAAATTTATTAGCGAGATACATAGTGTAAGTATCTAGATGGTGTGGGTAGGTTGGAAAAAGTAAGGCCTCAAATATGAAACATGTTACATGTCCTAATAAACTTTATAAGACAGGTTGGTTGTGCATGCATTTATGGGTTGGAAAGTGTCATTGCAACAAATTTTCCCCTACATTGTATCATTTTTTAGGTGTATAACATGTTTATAAAATTGTAGTAGGTTAGGCAATTTATATGTTAGAAAATAAGGGATATTCCTATTGGTGTATTTTCATTGATTGTAAGTGCAAGTTTGAGTAAAAGTAAATTTGAGAAATAAAAGATAAAAGTATCAATATATTATAACAAAATAAAATAACATAACAAAAAAGACCCAAAGTAATTACAAATAAATTACAGCTTTAAATTGTAATCTAATTTAAGTTGAACGTACGCCTCCCTAATAAATTTAACAATATATAAAAAAAGTATTTACAGTTTCAAATATTTGTCTATTTTCCAATATATAGAAGACATGGTGAAATTTTTGTAAGCACTAAAATTACAACACATGCATTTGGAAGGACCAATATTCTAGATTCCCTAAGCAAGCATTCATATACTCAAATTTAGCACACATGTACCTATTAGTTAACATAAAAAAACGATATGCAGTTTCACATACTTGTCTATTTAACAAGAAGCCAGAAAAATGGACCTTTTTCTTTAAGCAGAAGAAGACTATATGTAGTTATAGGGACCAACATTTTAGAATCAATTAACAAGCATTAATATACAACTTATTGACATAAATAAATGACTTTTTATTCTCCAAAAGTAAAGCATGTGCAATATCAATTTCTTTTGATATAATACTTTCCATACATTAATAGGAAACCAAAAGAAATGGTTAGTTTATGTTATCCTCAAACAAGCCTTAATATACCCAAGTTAGCACACACACGTACCTTTTTAACCCGGTAATCAAAGCATCAGCATTATGAAATCACATATCTATTTCACACTTCATGTAGGAAAGTAGAGGTTGATTTGTTTTTTCAAATAAAAAAATAGTATACCATATGTAGGTGGAGGGAACAACATATCATGATCATCAAACTAACAGTTGCACACCAAAATTGACACACTATGAGGTATCCTTTAAAATTGTCGTTAATGTGATTGTTATGAAATTTTTGGCCCAAACAGTAGCCAAAATATATATAAAAACCTAGCACATAAATATTACAGTAAGTTGTTTACACATACACAGTATTTTAAAATACTACAAGTTCTCAAATATAGCAGAAAACTAAAAGTAGATAGAGGAGCAACAAACACAACAGCAGATAACAACCATCAAACAATTGCTTAATACACACTATAATCCTATCAAGAACATCTTATGTCGTGTTTTGTTTAAGAATACATATTGAGCAAGGAAGAACAAATGGTTGTGGAGGCATTCCATGTTCTAGCATGCAACAATGCAATCCTCAATTTCATGGCTTGCATGTCTACTCATTTTACGCGCCTTTACACTATTAACTGATGCTCACGCATCCAAAGTATTATCAATTCGTGATGAGTGATTGCTTTTAGAGTTTTTCTTCTCATTCACCTTAGGCAATGTAGAGAATCCTCGGATGTCACTAAAGTTGAAAGTAGAGGGACTATCCAAATTTCCCATACTAGGACTCCCATCATTATGAGCAGGACCCTTTTTGGGACCTTGATTACCACTGTTCAAGTCCTCCTCCACATTGGAATCCCAAGGGTTTATAGCCGACAACCGTGGAAAGTCATCCGTTGCTATTAAACTTGAAAATATTTCAGTGCATATGTCATAATGAGGGAGTTTTTTCTTTTGCAAACTGGCATCTTAGGATTTTCCTACAATGAAACATTAGGACACAAATAATTAGGCCAATATTTTGGACAGGCAACCACTATGTGATAAGTAAATTACTATCAAAGATATGGCTTGGTAAATGCTGAAATCTAGGTAGCCCAAACTCTTCAAGTGCAGTAACGGTACATGTCAATATATCCCACCCGAACCTATTTTTTTGTGATCAAATCATGAAATTTATGCCACAGTATTCTTAGCCTACATGTCTTTTTTTCAGTTGATTATGCTTATAATATAGCTTATGTCGCTCATACATTTATATGGCTATACCTTTCCAAATTTGGTCACTAAAGGTTGAAGTCAAAAGTTGGCCGTTTTGGAACTGCACATACATGAGCTCCAAAAGGGAACCCATCCTTGGCATATCCCACCAAGCATCATCTTTACGACTGCACGATAGTTTTTCCAGGTTACTATTCGAGGTCTCTACTGATGCCTTTGATTTTTCTTTCTTAAGTATCTATATATTACAACTTACGTCAAGTAACCAATACTTAATTTGCTACATTAATTTAAACATATTGTGCAATCATAGAACATTTCATCACTTTTACAAAATAATAAAAGGTGAATGATGAATCAAAGGGTCACAACTACATCTATGTCATAATAAATATTTTGTACTAAGCATACATAAATAAAAACAGTACCCTCATTTATACTCTGTGG
Source organism: Paulownia fortunei (assembly GCA_019321725.1). Lineage (NCBI taxonomy): Eukaryota > Viridiplantae > Streptophyta > Magnoliopsida > Lamiales > Paulowniaceae > Paulownia > Paulownia fortunei. The sequence continues at coordinate 23,204,294 of CM033106.1, forward strand.
AAGTATAATTTGGGTTCTATTTATACATGCGAGTATAATAGTGAGATATAGTCTAATATATATAAATCCATCACCAAAATATAAGATCTGTTTATAACAATGTGGGGAAATAATTTAAATAGAAGCCATTGAAGGAATAGATAGACAAAAATGTTTTCAAATAACATAACTCAATTTAGGCATTATACTATGTAAATATATCGTTCATAGTCCAATTGAAAACAAAAAAATTTACATGTTGCATTTACTTGTTTTATACAAAGTAAAACATGTTCATATTGCAACCCACATAAACCTTTTAGAAAAAGATTTATAACAAAAACATAAGGAGAAATAATTTTCCAAGTACATCTTCTACTAAAAAACATCCAAAGTGTCAAAAGAAAGACATATCGAATTATTAGAACATAAATATCCACCGATTATGGAAACCCCAACACGGATTTATGGGGATCCTTTCAGATCGGTGTCAAACCTGCACAACGTCAGGTAAAGTTAACCACCACAAATGTTTCAATATTACTTCCATATTATATGTTAGAGTTCACTTTCAGCATATATTTCAAACACTTTATAGATCTAAGGCAAAAACATGAAAAACCTTAAAAAATTCCCCATTAAAATCACCACACGCATATGAAAGCCAACATTTTATTTTCAACTCTTTGAACCTTAACAAAAGATTATCATTTATTAGAAAAACAAAGAAGAAACCTATTGACTTCTAAACAAACCCTAAATAAATTCAAACAGTGGAAATAAAAAGCTACAATCGGGAAAATCTCCCAAATTTCCACCAAATGATGAACCACCACAATCGATTTATGGAGATTCAGTTTGTTTCGGTGGTGTATGTGCTCGTAACTTGTTTGATGCGGGCAAACACGAGAAAAACATAGGTTTACCTTCACTCTCTTTGATGTCAGAAAAGGTACGTTGTTCTCACTGCAGGATTCATCCTGGTACTGACCCATTGTGGCTGTTTTTTCATCTATAGAGGGAGAGAAAAATAGGGGTTTCATGGGGGTGGTTGGAATGGGGTTATACAAACCCATCGAAAATCATTAAGGGAAGTCAATGGGAGGTAGTTGGAATGGCGCCCTCATTCAACTGATTTGATGGATAGAATGCATTAAAAGACATGCAAGGTATTAGGTATGCAAAATATACATTGAAAATTGGGAAAATAGTGAATAATGTTATTTCCAGTGGAAAGATAGATATGAAAGTAGGTTATTTCTAGTAGAAGTTAGTGAACAAACATGATCTCAAATCTATGAATAGCATAAAACTGGAAAATATAGGTTTTAGAAATGGGAGCATACAAGGCCACAGTATTCCTATGAGATCCCATTTCCTGCAACTACAAGACCTATCTACTAAGTGAACTATGAACTTCTCTTGTTAGTAATCAAAAACTTCAAATTGGTCATTCCCATTCCACTTACCCTATAAGCCATGGCATGTCTCTTTGCTTCATCCAATATTTTTTTGATATTTGGACAAATGATACCTCATTTCTTAAACATATACTCCCTTCTTAAACATATAGTCTCTCTGTTGGTGGATTATTCTTATGAGCATCACTCTAATCATTTTAAGCATAATAATGGCTTGTATCTTGCAGGCAAAACCATGCCATTTAAACTCACACACAAGTTATTGAACAAAATATCATATTTAGGCCCAGTGCTAAAGTGTGATCTGGACAAGTTTTATTTTGTGGTGGTTTAGAGACAAGCCATTCAAAAACCTTGTAATCATTATTCTTCAATTGCTCTATCATAGAATTGAAATCACACACTCTTATTGTTGTGCTTGCCTCCCATAGCATTTCTTTTAACTTGAGACCTCTGTGAGATAATTTGAAATTGCTATGGAGGTGCATCACACAAAACTTATGTTTAGGATTAGGTAAAAGCCTCTCAACTGCTTCCACCAACCCTTTTTGCTTATCTGACATTAATGTGTAATAAAAGTTATTATTAATACCTAAGTCCTGAATAAGTTAATCTATAAACCACAACCAGAACTTGGTTTTATCTTTCTTAACCACATCATATGCAAATGGAAACATACTGTTATTTCTATCTATTCCAACAGCTGCTAGAAGTATCCCACCACTAGGTCTTTTAAGATAACAACCATCTGATTCTATTAAGCCTAGTTTACTTTGACATATTAGGTGGGATTTACTAAAATATCCCATCTAATTGCATGTGTATTTTAATGGATGAAGTCCAACACAAATTCAAAGCCTAATAGAAATTTTTATCTTTTTTCTGGACTGGCCATCCCACATTATAGGTGTGATGGAATAATCCCATAAGTTGTTCAATACAAAATCCCCATACATAATGTGGGATGGAATAATCCCATAAGTTGTTCAATACAAAATCCCCATACAACCCCTGATAGTTGCATAAATTTATGATTTCTATCCCTCTTTTGATCTTCTCCCATCCATATATATAATCAAATCAAAGTTAAATTCCATAAATTTAATCAAATTCAAGTCAAATTGGGGGTTCGTTCATCAAAGTACTGGGCTTTTTTCCCCAAATGATACATGTAAAATCAATTCCTAAAGATACACACCAAAATTCAAGTTGATTATCAATTTGAACATGACCGTGGCAATGGTAATCTTGTGACGATGGCGGCAACGTTCATAATCTCCAATCTTCCATGATTAAATCTAAAGAAAAAAAAGTTGTCTTCATTTTCCTATTGCTTAATTTAATTTCTTCTAGAATTCTACTTGCCTTCTTGTTTCAGAGCAATTGGGTTGATAGCCGTACACAAGAAATCAAAAGGGAAGAAATAGAAGCAAGAAAGAATATGGACAAGAAAAAAAAGAGGAAGACAAATGAAGAGAAGAGAACAAAAGAGAATAAAGAAGGAAAGACAAAAAATAAATAAAGGAAATGGTAGAGAATAAATGATAAAAAATGATCTAGAAATAGATATATGCTTTAGAAACGATATGGAATGCTAAAGCTTTAGAAAAATAAAGAGAGTTTAGTAAAGGATATTTTAGGAAATATATTTTAATCACATTATATAATCCTACGAATTACACATGATATGTATTAAATAATTTAATCTGAATCCTATATTTTATCACATTCTTTATCAATAATTTTATATCCTAACTAAAAAAGTAAACGATCCCTTAGTGGTTTGCAACCTTCCAAAATCCTTTCTTCAAAGCTACCCAACAAATGTACATCCTCTTAAACTTCACCACATTTGGCTGTAATGCTTGCACACTCAACATCTATGTTAATTTTTTTATCAAACATTTCATCATCAATTTCAAAATCACTGTCATGCAATTTTTCAGAATGATCAGAATCATCTCCAAATGATTATTCCTCACTTTCATCAGTCTTAGATACCAACTCAACATGTTCACTAGCACTATTGCTATTATTTTTTTCATCTTCTTGTTTATCAAGTCCGAATTCATTGTCACGACCATTCCCTACATAATCATCGATTTGTGCATATTTATCACAACCATTCGACTCGTCCCCTTCTGTATATTTATCACTACCATCACAATCATCCCTTTACGTATCATCACTGTTACCATGAAAAGTATCTTTAAGTTTATAAAAGCTTTTTAAGTCCACATGTTCTACAAATACACCTACTACCCTATCACTGTCCACATGATTCTCTAAATACAGTGTGTTATTATCTACTATCATTTCCTTCAATGTATTGCAATTATCACAATGACCAACAAAGTAATAATACCTAAGTCCCACAGAGCTATCACCTAATTTGTGATTTCCAAGTAAAATTGACATAGAATTCAACTCTCTCAATGATATTTCATTTGAATTACAATAGTCAAAGTGATTTATTTTCCCCCCTCAAATTGCATCTTCTACCAAGGTCCAGAAACTTACCTCCATTTTGCATTCTAGTAGTGAAATCCCCAGAACTCCCTGTAAAATTAAAAAATACGTTCATGCATGAGTTTCAAGCTAATGTAGATTTTTTTTAAAAATATTATTGGGTCCACTTACATATATAATACGAGGCTTAAAGCAAAAAGGTGAAAACATACTTGTAAAAATCTAACTTTTAGTACATAAATAAACATTTGGAACCACAAGCATACACAAACAAATCAAAAAGCATTCTGAGTTTTGAGTTCTTTTTTTCATTATTGTCCACTAATACATATATCAATTTTATAGCTTTATTTTTTATTTTTGACACACATCAAATATTGTCATATATTGGAGCTTCAAAATATTGTCATACGGAAGAGAAAAGGGATTATAAAAGTTAAATTTAAACTCATCATAAGTCACAACTTCTCAAAAATTTATATATATATATATATAAACAACATGTGCAACATAATTTGTGCATGTATGCGTGTGTATGACTTTTTTTTCTAACTAGTTAGTTTGACATAACATTAATAAAGTAAAGTATTTTAACATCCTGTACCACTGTATATAGATAGATAGTTATTTGAATGATAAAAAAGTCTATCAAAAACATCACAAAACTCAAACTCATTTACAATGGAGTTTTGAAAGTGATATACAGAATAAGGTTACTAATATAACACAATAGACCGTAAAATCAAAAGCACAACCTACAAAATAACCCCAAATGGTCGTCATCCATATACATCAATTTTTAAAAGTCTATAGGAGCTCCACAGCCAGCCCAGTAAACTAGAGGTCTCAAGTCTCACCATACTTACCTACAATACATGAACTACATAAGCTAACGCTCATTAAGTAAAAATCATGCATACTGAAGCGATAATCTAACATATATGCGATGGATCTCTATGAAATTAGGCCAGGAATGCAAGCTTCAAAACCAAAATAGTTTATTCAAAATCATTTTCCATCACTGGGCCCTTGACCTACCTATTATGCACCAGATAGAGTTCTAAACAATATCAATAATCACATAGCCATAAACAAATTGACTCAGTCCAGGGGCCATCTCCTGGGATTACCAGAGATAGTGCACAAGGATCACATTTAATATAGATAGTGCAAGAAATATTATATCCATGCATTATAGTTGCAAATGCATTTTCACTTACCTTTGATCGGTTGTGTGTTACTTTTAGATTTCTTAAGTATTACTCCCTAACCCTAAATGTGAAATAATTTGTAAAAATACAAGATATCAATTACCATCCTCAATTAACAAGTTCATTTTACCTAATGTAGTATAAAGATCTTGAATCTCAATTTAACTAAACAACCTTACCACTTAGAAACTATAATTGAATACAACCTTCTACACACATTTGTTCCACATCTTAAATAGATACTAACCTCACCTAATTGATGTATTATAACTCTTATAACATCGCCCTAAATGTTCGGGTTTCAAATGCACCACATCTATGCTGGAACATATTAATGAACCAAATGAGACATATTCACAACTTCATATTTTCTTGCTGCCACATTAATTTGCATGATGAATTTGACACCGTTAGATCACTCCCCAATTTTTATCACACTTAGTTAACATCAAAAATAATATAACCGTGTCATAGAATGGATAAAACTCACGAATATAGCTTTTCAAGTTCAGCTCCCTTCACATCATATTGAAACAGATTTTTCCTACAGTAGCAATTTTGTGCACTTCATGACATTAATAGTTTTGGCACCCTTACGTATATTCAATCACTCCCAAATTTTTACCACACTTAGATAACATATACGCAGAAATAACTAGGTCATAGTCTTGCCAAAAGTAATGGATTTAATACTGTAAAATCAGTCTCCTTTCACATAGAATAGAATCTAAAATTCGATGGAGATAATTCTGAGCATCTCTTTAATTATCATGCCATATTTTAATTCCTAAGCTATCCAAACCTAAATGCATAATATTAAATCCTATATGATAATAATATAGAATTTACCCAAGGTTTCTTGCAGATTTCAAGCTCAAGGAACTAGAAATCAATATATACACAGATTATGCCCCTTAGTGGTTCTACTATGTGTTTGCAACCAAAAATCATTCTTTTATGCTTAATGACCCTATAAATAACCTCTAACTTCATCATTAACAAGATAAGAATCTTAAAAAACAAAAAATCCTCAAATAATATAAAAATTAATGTCAAAATAGTAGATGAACCTCACCTATGCCAGTTTCAGCTTCTACTCATGATTACTACTTGTTTTTACTTCTTTTTCCCTTTTCTATCACTTGAAATCACTTAGAACCAGCTTAGAGAGATTTTGAAATGAGTTTGGACCCTAAAAATTACTGAAAAATGGTTGAGGGTTGTGGGTAAATGGCTAAGAGTGAAGGAAAGCTTGATGTGGCACTTAAGGTGCTTGCTTAAGCTTGGTAGCAAGCATGAGGTGGCAAGTTGTGGTATAAATATGATCTTTCACGCATCTTTCAAGCCTAGATTAGATGTGTCTTACTATACATTAATTTTATTGTATCGTATTTTAATTACCACTGGATCCCATAGATAATTTATAAGCTAATTTCCTAACCGTTTATTTAATTTCTTACCCCATTGTCACTCTATTCTTAAATAATTGTCCATATTAAAAAATTATATAGTCTTATGCATAAATGAATATTGTAATATCATATTTGAATCATATTATCTTATGTCCAATATCTCAAATATGCAATTTACCAATACATACTTTTGAAATAACTGGATGAAATCGAATCAAACCGTATAAGCTTGCTAGTAATAACTTTAACACTTCTAAAATTGTAACTTATATAACCCATTGATATCCAATATTGATCAACCTCATTTTATTCTTATTTCAATTTAATGTTGATTACTTATATTATGATGATCGACAACTAACACCATATGAGATTTTCTAAAAATTTAATGATCAAATGTGATTATAAGGTAAAACGGATCATGCCATGCTAGTTTCAATGCAAGTACTTTTGAATAACATGTAATGCATAAATCATATTAGCCAAATGAATAGTGTGAGGCTCGTTTATTATATCCTCCCCTCCTTATAAAAATTTCATCCCCGAAATTTTACTTATCAAAAAATTCTAGATATTTAATTTTCATTTTATGCTTCCTTTCCCAAGTAGCTTATTATGTTGAATGACTTCTCCTTAGTACTTTAACTTGTGTGATATTCTCATTTTGAAGTTTTTTTACATCCCTTACTAAAATATTTATAGGTCTTTCTTCATATCTAGACCTTAGATTAGTTCTATTGGTTTCTTCTTTAGTAGATGACATAGATTCATGATATACTTTCTTAAAATGAACACATGAAACACATTGCGAACTCCAGACATTAATACAAAGAGGTCGAATTTATTGGCAATATCCTCAATTCTCTTAGTAATGTAAAATAAACCAATGTACATAGGATCAAGTTTGTATGTAGCATCCCCAATTTATTTATTTTTTCTATCTAAGCTGCATGATCCCTTTCATTAGATACAACTTCAAAAAATTTGATCCCCTACAATAAATTGCAACAATATTCCTCTTTAATCTGCATAACTCTATGGTCACCTCTAACTAGTTTCCATACATTTGCAATTTGTTCTACCACTTCTATCATTTTCCAAACCATATTTAGCCTAAAAGAACACCAAATTCATTTCAATAAAACAATGGCCTGTAATTTTTTTTATCATACAATGCCTCATAGAAAACTATCCCAAGTAGTCTTATTACTGTTGTCATAAGAAATTCCACCCAAGGAAAAATTTTCTCAATTGACATCAACAATCTAATGAACAAGTTCTAAGCATATCTTGTAAAGTTTAATTTGTTTGTTCTGATTGCCCATTGATACATGGATGATCACAATACTAAAATATAATTTTGTTCTCAATACCTAATGTAAGATCTTCTAAGAAGTGGACAAAGACCTTAAATCTACATCAGAATTAATAGAAACTAATAAACCATAAAGTCTAACCACTTCCTATACATTTATCTTTCCATAGATTTCCATGGAATACCTAGGGTAAATTGAGAAAGAATAAGTATATTCAGTTAACCTATGAATAATAATCAAATTCCATTATCATATACAAAATTCCTGAATGCCTTCCCATTTCCACCTAAAAATAAAAGTAGAACTAAATCATTCCAATATATGCACTTTTACACATATCTTTTTTTTGTGGCAAACCAAATATTAACAATAATAGTTCGTCCAATATCCAATGTCTATATATTTTCTTGAGATCACAAACATTATTCATACCATTATATAAAACAAATAAAAAGGTACATGATCATCACATAAAACTTTGACTTGCAATTTCTTATCCCTCATTTTCACATCTATCTCTTATTAAGATATTATTATTATTTATCACAAAAATCTATTTAAGTGCATTTTATGTCTTTCATCTTAATCTTAACCTTTCATCAACCTTATTTTGAGCATTTGAAATTGGATCAATTAAAATCAGTCTTACCAAAATATTAATAAATAGATAATTCACCATTTACTCTAATTTATCCTCTACACAACCCTCAATTCCCAAAATAATTTATGATGTAAATTTTGCATGAATATTAGTCTATTGAGACATTTCATTCCAATGACATCTGTAGTTATATGGATCATACAATATATTCACTTACTAATAATAATATCCATCCTTTCTTCAAGTTCAAATCCTTTTGAGTATATAGATATTTCAAGTACTTCGATTTTGTAATGTCACATGTAGTATTACATAAATAATCTAATTAACTCGAAGAGTGTTGAGTAACTTATCTATATTGCATCAAACATACACCAAAACACAATGAAATAACCCACCATACACAATAAATAACTTATATCTAAAGTTGGAGTCACCACCGAAGCTCAAATCAATTTTCTTTAAGTAATTAGAGATTTCTTCCTACTTAGCGAACCATTCAAATTTCATATGCATGCATGTATGATTAAATAAAGCGATAACAACTTAGGAGAAATTTTGACTAAATACTCAATAATATCACTAACCCAAAAAAGGTTTCTTATTTCTATTTGGTCTTTCCTATTTCAGTACAACCTCAAAGTTTTGAACAGTTACAAGGACATCTTCTTAAAAAAATTTCCAGTCCCAAAAATAAATATTGTATTACATAACCAAAAAGATTACATTTACTAAATTGACAAATAATTTTCTACTTCCTTAGAGTTTCCAAGATCATATTGAAAGGTCAATCATATTTCTCTTTGTTGTACACTAAGATATCATTGATGAATATCACCCCAAACATACTCATATAAAATCATCAAACACATTATTCATCAAGTATATCAAACTAATTAGGGCATTAGTCAACCTAATGGTACAACAAGAAATTCATAGTTAATTTAAACTTAAAATCAATCATCAAGATCACAGTAGCTCCTCTTAATTTATCAAATAAACCTTAGTATGAAAATTTATACTTATTACAAATTATTACTCAATTCATTTGTAATAAATAATGCATAACCTCAAGATTCATCTTTCTTCTAGGTGAATATGAAGTGGGGCTTGTTTAGGAGAAGTATTAGACCTTAATGTCTTGCTCAACATTATAACAATATCACTTAAGGTTCATCAAATCCCAATAGGTGTACATGATAAATTAAAAGAGAGATAAGATTTGTTCGTACAACTATATCAGGATAAAATCATTTTGTTAGTCAATAACATGCCGAAAAACTTCTTTTCAATATGTATCAAGAGATCTAAGATCACACAAATGGATTTTTAGTAAACTTGGTCATTTCTAAAAATTCTAACACAACACAAAGATCAATAATAACTCTTTCTTACAACTCTCTTTCATGGTAATTGTAGAAAATTATAATTTGACAATCTTCTTATTTTTTGCACATAGTAAACATTTTCCTGCTATGGCCTCCATAAAATTTCTAAACTTTCATCACCTAGAATTTAAAAGTCTTAATAATTTTGAAATAATCCACAATGTATAATTTTCAATAAATCAATCAACACAAAATGTTATATTATAATCTGAGCTAATATAACAAAATTAACCTAGAGCTCTTAAAATCCAATTAGTTGATCTTGAACCTCCAGAAAGAATTAAAACATTGAAACTGACCTCATATATATATATATATATATATATATTAAGTACCCTATCTAGTCTTATTACATACTTAGTAGATAATAGAGAATATGTAGCTCCAAAGATAGAATATCAATCATAAATTTTATACCTGTTATTACTGATGAGTCTACCTCAATATTATTTTTAACAAAATCTTAATACACATGGCCAGTATTATTTATGAAATACAAAATAAATTATACAACAAATAAAACTTACTGGCATGGTTGTGCTCCACCAGTTTCAAAGATCTTGTACATAGAAAGTATACAAAACTATAAACTGGGCTCTGATACCACTCTATTACAACCTCCCAAAAATATGTATGCATATATATATATAAACAACATGTACAACATAATTTGTGCATGTATGCGTGTGTAAAACTTTTTTTTCTAGCTAGATAGTTTGATATAACACTGATAAAGTAAAGTGTTTTAACATCCTGTACCACTGTATATAGATAGATAGTTATTTTAACAATAAAAAAATTTATAAAAAATATTACAAAACTCATAATCACTTATAATGGAGTTTTGAAAGTTATATACAGAATAAGGTCACTAATATAATATAATAGACCATAAAATCAAAAACACAACCTACAAAATAGCCTCAACATGTCGCCATCTATGCACAGTCAAATAGCCCACTCTCTCGTTACCATAAGAGGAACACCCCCTGTCAACCCCTATGATCCTTTGAGTAGTAACACTTGCGGTGCCCCAAAATATTACATAAGCACGCCTTGCATACCTAGGTGTACTAGTAGTGGTCAACCAAAATATTTTCTTTCTGAAAATAATGTCATGCATGCAAAACCTCAACTGTGAGCGCATGTTATGCATACATGTGAAAATGCTGATGAATGACATGTTTAATGATACAATGGATCTCAGGTCCTATCATCCAAGCAACGTATTCACTATAAAATATTTATAATACTCATAATACACTCATCAAGACACAAGGATCACATTTAATATAGATAATGCAAGAAATACTATGTTCATGCATTGTAATTGTAAATAGATTTTCACTTACCTTTGATCTGTTGTATATTATTTCTAGGTTTTTTAAGTATTACTCCCCAACCCTACATATGAAACAATCTATAAAAATACAAGATATCAATTACCATTCTCAATTAACAAGTTCATTATACCTAATGTAGTATAAAGATCTTAAATCTCAATTTAACTAAACAACCTTACCACTTAGAAATTTATAACCGAATATAACCTTCTACGCACCATTGTTCCACATCTTAAATGTATACTAACCTCACTTAATTGATGTATTATAACATCTAAAACTCACAGATATAGTTTTCCAAGTTCAGCTCCCTTCATAGCATACTAAAACAGATTTTTCCTACAGTGACAGCTTTGTGCACTTCATGACATTAATGGTTTTGGCACCCTTAAATATATTTAATCACTCCCAAATTTTTACCACACTTAGATAACATATACACAGAAACAACCAGGTCATAGTCTTGTCAAAACTAATAGATTTAATGCTGTAAAACCAGTCCCCTTCACATAGGATAGAATCTGAAATTCGATTGAAATAGTTCTGTACATCTCTTTAATTATCATGCTATATTTTAATTCCTAAGCTATCAAAACCTAAATACATAATATTAACTCCTATATAAACATGTTCATGATGATAAATATAGAATTTTCCCAAGGTTTTTTGCAGATTTCAAGCTCAATAAACTAAAAATCAACTTATATACAGATTCTGCCCCTTAGTAGTTCTATTATGTATTTGCAACCACAAATTATTCTTTTATGCTTAATGACCCTATAAATAACCTCTAACTTCATTATGAACAAGATAAGAATCTTAAGAAAATACAAAACCCTTAAATAATATAAAAATTAATGTCAAAACAGTTGATGAACCTCACCTATACCAGTTTCAGTTTCTACTCGTGATTACTACTTCATTTTGCTTCCTTTTTCCTTTTTTATTACTTGGAATCACTTAGAATAAGCTTAGAGAGATTTTGACATGAGTTTGACCCTGAAAATGACTGAAAAATGATTGAGGATCATGGGTAAATGGCTAAGAGTGAAGGAAAGCTTGAGTTGGCACTTGAGGTGTTTGCTTAAGCTTGGTAGCAACCATGAGGTGGCAAGTTGTGGTATAAATCTGACCTTTCACCCATCTTTCAAGGTTAAATCAGATGTGTTTTACTATACATTAATTTTATTGCATCATATTTTAATTACCACAAGATCCCATAGATAATTCATAAGCTAATTTCCTAACCGTTTATTTAATTTCTTACCCGATTGTCACTCTATTTTTAAATAATTATCCATATTAAAAAATTATATAACCTTATACATAAATGAATATTGTAATATCACATTTGAATCATATTATCTTATGTCTAATGTCCCAAATATGCAATTTACCGATATATACTTTTAAAATATCTGGATGAAATCGAATCAAACCATATAAGCTTACTAGTAACAACTTTAACACTTCCAAAATTGTAACATATATATCCATCGATATCCAATATTGATCAACCTCATTTCTTCTTATTTCAATTTAATGTTGATTACTTATATTATGATGATCGATAACTAACACTATATGAGATTTTAGAAATTTAATGATCAAATATGATTATAAGATAAAACGGATCATGTCATGCTAGTTTCAATGCAAGCACTTATGAATAACATATAATGTATGAAACATATTAGGTAAGTAAGTAGTGTGAGGCTCGTTTATTACACCATATGCTGGAGCTTGAGTATCAGGGGGAATTTCATTGTTTTCTTCCCTTAATTTCCAATCCATGGTGTATCTTGAGTTTAGGAAAATAGGGTTTTAGTTTCTAAGATCCGGTGTCTTTTTTTCCTTTTCTTTTTTTGGTTACATGTCATAGATTAGGGTATCTTGAGTTGAGGAAAATAGGGTACTTGGGTGGGAGGAGAGGAAAAAAAGAAAAATTACCCTTGGAACTTTCACTTGGTGCCTATTCTTTAGTGAGTTTTTTTGGCTTGAAAATCCTTTTAGGGGGCAAAATTTTCGATCATATTAAGGTTGGGTGGGGGGTGGAGGATTGAAGTGGTTTTATGGTGCTTCTGGGGTTGTGTGCCCAAACATATAAATTTGAGGGGTGGGACGACATGCCATTTACCTAAAAAAATATATATAATTTTCATATGTGCATTATGTAATTTTATTACATGTGTGGAATCATGTTCAGAGTTATGAGGTGGTACAGATCCAAAACCTCAACTCCTCATAAATTATAAACTTTTAGATAGTTATAGTCGCTCTTGCGAAATTCTTTCTATATTCAAGTCAAAGCTAAATTAGAGAGAGTAAAAACAAATAACACAAAGTTGTAAAATACTAAATGAAGTGAGTTACCTCAATATAGTGACAATTTGGGGTACTTATAGTTGTCTAGATTATAATTAAAATTATATAGTCCATAAATTATTAGGATTTCATGAGTCAAGACAAATAATAAAAAATTATAACATGCCAAATAAAATGACCTACATTTTATCAAAATGGTGAAAATTGAAAGTGTATATAATTGTCAGATGATGGAGAATTATAATTTAGTATAGTATAATCATTTAATTTAGTATAGTGCATAAATTATTAGGTTACATGAGTTTGTGAACTTTGAGTATCCTTATTGAGCCTTTTAAACTTAATTTTTTGGCTGGATTTAGAAGATCTTTTTTTTAAAAAAAAAATAACTCTAGTAGTAATTTCAACTTACAAACTTTAGCCCAATTAGAAATGTAATTGCCCACATCTTAATATCAAATTACTTCTAAACATGGATTAATATTTAATTATAAATGTACCAGTATCTATGTTTTTGTGGATAATTGATACTACATTTCACTAATTTGAAAATACCCAATAAAAAATACCAAAAAAAAAAACTTAATTTAATGTAAAAAACACTAACATGCTACATTAATAAATTGGATATGAAAGCTTCAAATGAAGAATAATATATAATAGATTGTAAAAAAAATTCAATAATTTTAAAATTAATTTTTTTTCCCATAGTAATATTTTGGAAATAAAAGTTTGTTTGTGAGATGACACCGACAAAAACCTCTATTAATACAGATAGATTTACCCAGAACAAGGCACAGATAAAAGCAGAAAATTGGTATTTGGGGTTTAGGTTTCGACCTTTTCCGCCCAAGCCCCTTATTAATCTTCACTGCTCTCCATCTCCTTCCTGTCTCAAATCTCTCTCATGGCGAATCGAACAGACCCGCTGGCGAAGAGCATAAGGGGTACGAACCCGCAAAACTTGGTGGAGAAGATTTTGAGGACCAAGATATATCAGAACACTTACTGGAAGGAGCAATGCTTCGGGCTGACGGCCGAGACGCTGGTCGACAAGGCCATGGAGCTTGACCACCTCGGCGGCACCCATGGCGGCAGCCGCAAGCCCACCCCTTTCATGTGCCTAGTTATGAAGATGCTCCAGATTCAGCCTGACAAGGAAATCGTTGTCGAGTTCATCAAAAATCCTGAGTACAAGTAATTCCATTTGATATTGTATTCAGTTTCACTTTTCCCCCTTCTTAGATTAAAATATCATTCTGATTTGAATGGAATCATTTCTAATTCCGATTCTCAGGCTTCAATTCCTCAGTGCCAAGTAGTATGTTTAGTTTGTTTGGATTTATGGTAGACAACTCATGAAGTTGAAATTGATCAAAAAATCTATTCAAATTTGATTGGGAGCATTACCAATTCCTGTTGTGAGGCTTCAATTCTTCAATGCCAAACATTGGGTAGTTTTTATTTGAATGTTAGTGATAACTTGTTGAAGGAAAAACTATTGCAAATGCATCTCCAGTTTGTAATTACTCATTTGTGGCAATGTGTTTTGGATCCTCTTAATAGAGCTTGTGGAATTGAAATTGACGAAAAATCTATTCTACTTCAAATTTATTTTAGCTGAAGTGTTTATTTTTCATATTTCTAACTTATTCTAGGCCAGACTCTGGTTCTCTTTTCTTTCTTCAATAATATTGTGTGTTTCCTGAGATAAATTTGAATATCTTTTATATATTCATTTTCTGTGTCACAACACAACTGCAATATTGTGATTAATCTGATGCCTTCTTTGCTTTTAGATATGTCCGTGTGCTTGGAGCCTTTTATTTGCGACTTACAGGGACGGACGTTGATGTTTATCGTTACCTCGAACCTTTGTACAATGATTACCGAAAGCTGAGGCAAAAGCTTAATGATGGAAGTAAGATTGTCTAACCATACTTTTAGTGTCTGATACAATCTCTTATGTTGCATTTGGATGGAGGGATTTGGACTAGAGTAAGGAATTTGGATCTAAGGATTTCAAATGACTGCAATATTAGGTGGATTTTGAAACCCAAGCAGAAAATAGCGGGCGCTAAACGATTTGAAATCCATTCTAATTTGAAATTCTAAACAAACCCAATTCATTTGTTTTAATGGATTTGAAATCCCTAGCTCCCAATTCCTTTAATCCACACAACCTTATAGTTTGTGGTATCATGCTAACTTGTTTCTTATGTTTGCTTTAATTGTCACAGAATTCACATTGACACATGTTGATGAGTTTATCGATGAGCTTTTGACAAAAGATTACTCTTGTGATATCGCAATGCCAAGAATTAAAAAAAGGTATCTGAAACCTGTTATTGGTGCAAGTTGCTGTTGGAATTGGTTTTCTTTCTTTTTCCTCTTTACCTACAGTTCATGTGATCACATAACTTTAGTAGACCTTTATTTTGCCTGCTGTGAAGTTTGTATGTGGTATACCATTAGTTTATGCTAAAACATTAAAGTTTGGACTTCAAGTTTTCTGTTTTCAGTTTTAACAATTGTCTGTAATCTTGTAAAACCGTTAATTAATTTTTTATTTAGTTGAAATGAATGGCGAACTTGGTTTCCTTATCTTGATTAAGGTGGATGAGAAAACTTAACAAAAATAATCAACTTTCATGTTATATATTGATTATTGAGTATGGATGTTTGTAAAAAAAATAGGTATTAAATTGTGTTCTTTTCAAAGTCAATTCTGGTGTCAGCAATTCGGCAAACTTTTTGTAGTCAGGAGTAAAGACCACATATAGCAACTTCAGTTGGTGAATGCGGAGAAGCAGTTTATATCATTTACTTTTTACAAGAAGTTATTAGTGTTAATGTATTTGGAACTGGACCAGTTCTTTGGTTGTTGAATGATTTTTGAATTGTCTATTTCGGTCTGTAAAACACATTGATCCATCTTCTTTTTGAACATCTCCAAGTTCTGATTTGTGGATAATTGTTTTGACTTTCTTTATTTTCTTCAATTAACATTCCCTTCTTTTCTTTCTCTTTGGTTGTCTCCCTTGTGATGTTAAACTATGGTAATCGTTTCTTGTTTTAAGTATACAAATCTACTTATCTTTGTGCTCTCAGATGGACACTTGAAGCAATCGGCTCACTAGAACCTCGAAGAAGTGCTCTTGAAGATGATTTTGAGGAGGAGGAAGAAAAAGATGAAGATGACCAACTTGCAGATGGATTAGATTCTGGGGGCAATGACAAGGTCCAATAGTCTATCCACATAATCATACTTTGATTTCTCTTGTTACTTGCTTGTTTCATGATGTTCTCTTATTAGTTTATTCTTGTAAAACAGGATTACTATCAGGCACGAAGTCCAACTAGGGAAAAAGATCGAGATAGGAAACGAGATAGTCACAGATACAGGTATGTCTTGTTCCATGTGCATCGTGCGTTGTTTGGTTTGTGATGGATGGATATGTTCTTATTTGTTTGAAGTGTCTTAAAACTAGGGTCTAATTAACACCTGATGAATTTATTCAGCTTCAACTGCTGTTAAAAAGCTGTTGATTTTGGCCATTTCCAGCACTTTAAGTGTCAATATTTTATTTTGTTTTCTATGATAATATTACTATTTGTGGCACTTATTATACAGTGTGCGTGCTGTCTTCAACCCATATTTCATTATTCAATGTCAACTTCCAATTCCCATTGATGGTTTAAGAGGGTAATTATGATGAGATTGTTGTTCGAGCAACCAAAAAGCTGGTTCACCTTTCAAGTATTGCTTCTTATTAGTAATTTATTATGGTGAATTGGGTTAAATGTTACTGGTATTCCATGTTCTACTATTATGGTGGGCAAGAAGATTTGTTTTTCTTTGTGTTCTTTAATTTTACTCTTTTTCCCTCCAAGAGTTGGAAGCTGTTATTTGAACCAAATATATTCACAATTGTCACATACTTCACTTGTATGGTGATTGCCTGACCACCATGGCATTTCAAGCCCTAAGTGGCTTTTAACAGCATCCTAGATTAAAATATTGTGATCCTGCCAGGTTTCTCTGCACTGGCAGTGTGCAGCTGAGAAGTATGATGGATCATACAATTGTATTTTGTGAAATAGTTGAATTTTCTGCATGATTTTGTTCCTTTATTTGCTGGCTTTGTTGCATTTTCTGTTTCTTCTATTACTGTTACTTTTCTTAGATGCTAGGCAGCTAATTTTAGAGGTCAACTAATTGAGTTTGTTGATGATGTTAAGCATTTACTAGTTTAGTTGCCTGTTTATTTTGTAATGGTATCCATTGTTCCAATGAAATATGGTTTGATCCCTTATGGGTCTGAAACTTATATTAATTCTTTTTGCTTGCATTAATTAAAAGGAGCATCTCAATTGTTCGATTTTTTCTATAGCTGTTGCAGTTGCCATTCTTTTCCTAAAAAAAAAAAAAAAAATCAAATTTGCACCCCCCACCAAAAAAAAAATGTAATTGCATCATATCTCGATTAAGAAAATTGCATAGATTTGATTATGATTACTGTTCCTTTTTCCTTAATTTTTTGTAACTTTGCTGGTGATATTCAACACAAAAAAATTAAGATAGAGAAATACTATTATAAAAATTTGGACTGTGTTTCATGAATTGAGTTGATCTGAGCCTCTATATGCACTTTCAGGGATCGAGATTACGACAGAGATCGGGACTATGACAGAGATTATGATAGAGATCGTGGAAGAGGACGTGATAGAGACAGAGACCGAGATAGGGAAAAAGACAGGGATAGACATCGCCTAAGAGAGGACAAGGATTACGGCCGTGAAAGAGACCGGGAGAGAGAGAGAGAGGGCAGGGAGCGCGATAGACGAGATAGGGACCGTGGGAGGAGGAGGAGCCATTCAAGGAGCCGAAGTAGAAGTAGAGATCGCAAGGATCGTGATGGTGACGACCGTCGCAAAAGGCATCGTACCAGTGCTAGTCCTAAAAGGCGTGGGGAGGGGCCTGAGGATGCTAGGGATGAGCCGAAAAAGAAGAAAGAGAAGAAGGCAAAGAAAGATGACGGAACAGATCATCCAGATCCTGAGATTGCAGAACAAAACAGGCTCCGGGCATCTCTAGGACTGAAGCCTCTCAAGTTGTGAGAATGGTTATGATGCAATTGTTGGTTTTACCAGCTAATTCCTGTAATTTGGATGGATGACATGTAGCCTGGTTCTGAATTGTGCGCCTTCAGTTCCTGGAGGCTACCCGATGCTGGACTAAACTGGGAGGTGTTGGATATATCATTGTGCAGTAATATACAATGTGTCTCCATGTCATTTTATGAAGTTTTCTAGTCAGAAGAAAAACAAGTATGTTGTACATCGAAAGTTATGCCAATTTCTGCAGTGGCTTGCCTTTTTGTTTTTTCTGGTTTATCATAGCCATATGCAAATATATATATATATATATATATAAGAACATACTTGGTAAGAACTAATCTTCTCAAATTGGTGCTGAAGGTAAATGCCGAGAGGGTACATGACTAATACAAAAATTTGTGAGCTTTTCTTGCTGCTGCTTGCTGTTGTCTCCAAGTTTCTGTTAATCATTACAATGCGTTTGCTTATTCAAATTTGCACGTTAGTGGAGCTGGTGGTCCTTGGTTAAGGAAATTTCATGTTTTATCCCATGAATCATACTCAAGAACGTGAGATTCACTCACTGAAAAAATACGTAGATGGGAACACACAGATGGTCTATGTGCAAGTATACAAAGCTTGAAAAACTTAGTAGTTCAAAGACCGAGTCCCAATGACGTAAAATCATAAATCATAACTTCTGCTACAGCCGTGACTATGATTCTTCACTTGGAAGAACATCTGGTAAGAAAATTCCTTCTTTATCATAGTGAAGGACACCTGATAGATTTAATGGTCTGCACTTTTCTCCCATTAGTATCCTCTTCTTGCATAGTTCCAGCTCTCTGTTAGTCTCTTCTGCTTCATTTGCTTTCTCTTCATGCCACATCGTCTTCTCTTCCTGTCTCTCGTCTCTTTTTAGCCCGAGATTAGCCCTTGTAATCCTCCCATAACTAGGCTTCAAACCCGAGCCCTTAGTGCCATTAGCATTAGAGCCATTTTTAGTGGTTTTCCATTTCCTCAGATTGAAACCAGTGCTCTTTCTGAAGATCCCAGAGAGACTTAACGACACGGTCGGGTGTCGTTTAGCAGCCTTACGAGACTGTCCCTTGCATATTCTGGCATTACCCTTTTGTCTCCCCATTGCATGAACTTTGGCCACCTGAATTTCCTCACATGGATGAGTCTTGTTCAATGCAAGTTGATGCTCTTCGGAAATCGGTCTCTCTTTTTCTTCCATGCATTCCTTTGCTTCATCACTAGTGTAAACACACATTTCTTGAGATTTTCTTCTGCTGCCACAAGCACTGGAGATGATAGCACCAATCTTCTTTGCCAAAACATTTCGTCTTTTCGGCTCATTTCTCCTCTTCTTGCAATCTGCATTGCTTTGATCACTGCCCCTATGGCTAAGGTTTCTTTCCTGCATGGTCTTGACTAGTATTTTTGGGAAGCTTGTTGATTCTTGTCTTTCATTCACTAGTAGGTGGCTTTTCTCTTCAAAAGCTGTTGACCCTGAGAATACAGAGTGTGGAATAGTGGGGAAAGTTGGGTTAGAGTGAGGGGGAAGTGGGTGTTGAAAGATGGCCTATTCTTGGGGTAATTCGTTATAGAAATTTTCTTTTCCTCCTTTTTTTTTTTTTTTTTTAATTTTTGGTTTTTCTTTCTTTCCAGAAATTCCCTTGGTTTCTAATTAAGAGTTGTTCTAACAAGGTTAGATTAGTAAAAAATCTTAATTATAAGGTAAGAGATAAAGTTTGTTAATATTTCCTCAGGAACAAGTCTGGGAAGAAAATCAAGTGGGCTCCAAGAGTTAATAGTTTGGTGTCAGGCAAAAAGACATGGTCCAACTTTTTGGCATTTATGGTGCTCATAATATTCTTTGGCAAAATATTTTATGCCAATTTTTACTTCTGTTACTTGATTAAGCATTATTAGTTTTTTATCTAAATTTTTTTAAATTTAAATAATTCTGCACTTTCAGAATTGAGATTGTGCAACTGATTATTTAATTAAATATATAAGACAAACTTCAAATATAAGTTTTTTTTTCCGTGGTTGCGCTCTTAAAATCACTTTTGGACCTCCACTGTAATTTTGAAAAGGCTTTTTCAGCTGCAGCTGCAGCTGCCCATCAGCCCCATTTATCTTTTTGTTTTCAAAGAAATTTACTGACACCAAAATCCTTTAAGAAAGTCTAATTTCAATAAATACGACTCATAAATTCATAGTATACTTAACTGTATATAAACCTATGCAGAGTAGCAAATTATTTTTGATGTATAAAATGCTTGGCAACCCAACTTAGAATCACTTTTTATAAAACTATTTTTTTCAAATCAACCATTATAAAAACCAATTATACTAAACTAATTTCTGTAAAACTTAATTTATTATAATTGCATTTGAGTTATTCAAAAGTTAAAAATTAGAGCTTTTGATCAACTACAGTTTTATAAAACTAATTCTTTCAAAATCAATCATTATAAAAATCAATTATCACAAAAATCAATTACACTATAATAACTTCCGCAAAACTAATTTTGTAAAAGTTAGGCAAAACTTAACCTAAGAGCAAATATGCGAAAAAGGCACAAAAGAAAAAATACTTAAATTTGTTCCAGCTCTACCTGATTTTTCAATCTTATGTTTTCCACTTGAAACTAAGTTATCATAAGTTTTATCCAATGAATGTACGTAATCAATCAATGTACTTGTAGATATTACTTAAATCAATGCAAAAAAAATTATTATCTTAAAAATACTTTTAAAGAAAAAATTTATACCGATATCCATAACTAACAATGTATAGTATATATATACAGCTGTTTAGACAAGTATCAAGTTTGATAATTTTATGCTCATAATAATAGCTTTCAATAACTAGTTTATGACAATTATTCCTATTACTTGATTATGAGCTAATTAATTGTTAGGAGAACGCTTTAAATTTTACGAAAAATGAACTTCTGAGGGCAATTTTATATAATTCTTTTTAAGTGAACTGATCCAATACATAATTACATAATGAATTAATAATTCTTAATTTAATAATAATTAACTAGTAATAAATAACCACCCCTAAACTTAAGAGCTAAACCCGTAATTATTATATACAGAACTTTAACACCCTCATTAGCCAAATTCTTAAACCCTTCTCGCAGCCTCTAAATTCCACGCCCTCTAAATCTTAAACCCTTGTAACACCGTCGCCTACCATTCTCTCACAAACCCTTTACTGAATCATTTGCGAAAATGAGTTATCTAGCCCCTAAATTCCTTAAGAGCCTTCGAGTTCCTCCTATCTCCAAGCCATCCTCTTTCTCCACGGGTAAGCCTCTCAATATGTAGGGATGTGATATTTTCATCTTCTTTTATAATTCTTGAAATGGGATTGCGTTTTTTTTTTTTGGTGAAATAGTTGTATGGGTTTGCAAGGTAGATGTTTAAGTTTTCCCTCAACTGGGCCATTTGCATATATTGAACTGTACAAAATATTGTTTTCATTTGTGTCATTGAAGAAATTTAGTGAAATTGGTAGGCATTACTGAAATTGCTACAGTATGTTTATTGCCAATTTTTTTTTTTTATTTTTGTAATTGAAAGAATTTGATTTTATTTGTTTTAATGAAACTTTACAGTGATGGGTTGGCAAGGGAGCTCGAAGGTTTTTTTCTCAACTGGGTCATTAAACTCAGGCGATGACAATGATAATGCGGGGGCAGGTGGTGGTCTGGATGTTGATGATGATGATTTTCTTCCTGAGAGGCCGGAGTTGCAGCTCCAGGGTGTTGATCCCAGAAAAGGCTGGAATTTTCGTGGTGTCCACAGGGTACGGGCATGTTATCACCGGAAAACATGTGAAAAGATACTGATTTTATTGAGTGTTAAAATTTATGTTTTGTAAAATTGCTTTTGTTCATATTATTTATTGGCCACTAAAATTTTAGGTATCAGTTCTTGTTGTGGCAATCTAGTTGTGTTCATTCAACATTTTTTATAGTTGATGTTACTCATGGACATTTCTATTTTGGGTGAGTTAATAAGAACTGGCGTGGGTCATAACCCTAGTGACAGATATTTCAATATGGTGTTCTACCTGATGAGGAGCTTTATCAGAAAGTTGCAAAATTATCCTGAAAAACAAGTTTGGAACACATTCATTTTCATGGAATCTCAGATCTTGAATGAATAACATTATCAATGTGGTTTCTTTGCTTGTCAAGTTGATTCTTTTCTGAATATTATTTTCATGTCCTCAATTCCCCTGATGACTGCAGTGTTGTCTGCTTTTGGTTCTTCATTAGAACATCCATTCATTCTTTTTTCTTTTGGCCAGGCTATCATATGCGGAAAAGTTGGTCATGCCCCCGTCCAAAAGATCTTGAGAAATGGTAAAACTGTGACCACATTTACGGTGGGAACTGGGGGCATGTTTGATCAGAGGATTGTAGGTGCAAATGACTTGCCAAAACCAGCTCAGTGGCATCGCATTGCAGTGCATAACCCCATGCTTGGAGCTTATGCTGTTCAACAACTTGTGAAAAAGTAGGAATGGATTATTTCAATTTAGTAAGATTTTTTTTTTATTTGAAGTTCTGTCTAATAAATGGAGCTTGTTTCCAGCTCTTCAGTTTATGTTGAGGGTGATATTGAAACAAGAGTCTACAATGACAGCATCAATGGAGACATAAAAAGCATACCAGAAATTTGTGTGCGCCGTGATGGTATGTAAATTTAAACTTTTATTCGCATACTCACCTGGTATGTTCACATGTCTTCTGCATTACTCAGCCACTTAATTTGCATTCTCTCTGATGTCAAAAAAATGTTCATCTAATTTCTTATCGATTACTTTTGATTGATGTGTCTGTCATAATTCTTATCAGTAATTATGTTTCTTCTCATTTATGTTCAACTGCATCCATTTTTACACAAAAATCAAGTCCATGTACCAGTACTGGGTTATTTATATTCTTTTACTGCAGTTGTAATTGCCTCAACACATATGAATGTTCTTTTGTGTTATTTTCCCTCCAGTTTTTCCCGTGGCAGTTGATATCGCTTTTATTTTGGATTCAAATGCACTTTTAAGTACCATGGAGAATATACCCCGTAACGCATGATCCAATAAATCTTCTAGTTACATCTTTGATTTGTCATATGACCACTTTTTTTTTTCTTGATTTCAAGTAATATACTTCTGTCTGGTTAGAAGCATTTTTTTGTTATAGTTGGTTCAAACTATCGAGCCATTTACATTAATGAACCAGTTTGATGTTCATTTAACATCATATTAAACCTGATTAGAATAGATCATTGTGGAACATATATTCAAGTTTGCAACTCTTGTTTTCATTTCTAAAATTCTATGCTTTCAATTGTTGATTGCCCCTAAATCATATGTTTGCTTCATTTTCTTCAGAAGTCACAGAGTTGAGTTAGAGGGGAAGAACTTTATGTTGTTGAATTTTTATACTAATGGGATATGGGACTGGAGGTCAAAAGGGAGTTTAAAAATGAGGTGATGAAATTACAATTGAAAGAGGAAATGATTGTTATAATTGTAAATTGTAACTAAAAAGATTAATTAGCGAGATTAATCCGAAGTAGGAAAATGGGGCAGATGGAAGAGTGAACATGAGGTCTGATCAATTATACGACTTTGAGATACTGATTTGTGCTGTTCATAGTTTATTTTATGCTTTGGTTGTTTCCGTGTTGGGATATGTAAGTGAAAGTATTTGAATGTCCTGGCACCTTTAATTGGATATGGACTTAGTGTTTACTAAAACTAACTCATTTTGAAAAAGAAGGGACCATCTAGAATATATAAAAGATCTGCAGTTATGCTGCAATCCAAAACTACTATTATAATATCTAACAAGAAAACCCCTCCCTCGTACAAATTCATTGCTCATTCAGAACATGCACAGAGGAAATTGTTTATTACATAAATTATATGGATTAGTGGAAATAGAAGTGGCTTATGTTTAAAATGGACCGAGTGAAGTTGCAAAATTGTTTGCTTAATAGTATCAGATGGTCATTAACCAGTGCGATCCTTAGTTACTCTATACTCAATGGTAAAATTGCAGGTTGCAATTATATATCTGCCATTTAAATAATCTAAAGAGTTTTGTCTTCAGTCTACTATTCCTGGGAGCTCAGTATGGGACCTTGGCAGCATATGGCCAGTATTTCTATTAACACATTTTTCCCCACACTAATAGGGTAAATCATGCTGAAAAACTTGCAAACAGAAAACCCTCTGCCTTGAGTGCCTTGTTTGACTTCTTCTGGGCGGTAGGTTTTTCTTGGGGTGATATTTCACATTAATTGCGTTACTTCCAGAGCTTTGAGAAATTATTGCTTTAGCAGTTTTCTGATTGAGCATATTCATGTCAGCATGCAAAAAGGACAATCTGTAGAAAAAGGAACTGTAAAAAAATTCAGCCAAAAAGAGATGACTATAGAGGGAGTATTCTACCATATAATTATCTGCTATAAGAAAAACGACTTTCAGAAAGATATTTTGTCATCTTAGAATGAACAGTTTTAAATTTTAGTTTTCGATGACTAATGCTTTATTGAACCAATTAAACCAGTATTTCCATGCCATATAAACAATTTTCATAATAAATAAACGAAAGAGTAACTAATTTATATTGTCATAAAATCTCGTGTTCTCTAATAGGCTTATATGTTGCATTTCAGCTCATATCCTAGTGGAATCTTAACATAGATGTTTTTCTTCGAGAGCCTATAACTCGTATTGAAACCTAAAACACGAACAAGTAGAAGCTCCAATGCTTCATTGATTCAAGACTAAGGAGCTCTTAAGCCTCCGGTTTATGCACCACCTGTAATTACAGTTGCTTAAGGACTAATTGATTCATACATTGGTTAATTCTTTATGTTTCGCAATTAGATGGCGATATGGTTGAAAAGTAGATGATCATTATGAGGTGTTTCTGATGGAATCTCTTGCACACAAACTAGTGTTCAATTAGTTACAAAATATGAAAAGATGGTGGTTAATAGCTCTACTGCTTGATGAATTTTTGTGTCGAGCACGAGCTTGTCTGATGTTACGAATTAGTTTTTAATTATTTGTTTCTTTTCTTCTTAAGTCTCATTGTGGTTTCATATGCTACTTTTGCAGGAAGGGTTCGGCTTATAAAGACAGGGGAAAGTATGAGCAATATTTCCATTGATGAGCTGCGTAAGTTACCTTATTTACTTGGTGATCAAATTTTTACCACGTTCTTTTTTACGTCAGTTGTGATGGCAGAAAAAATTCAAGTTCTTCAATTGCCTTGGAGCAATATTATTTTCCTCTTAGCATTTGTTCTATAATTTGACTTGTATCTGTTGCTTTCAGGCGAAGGATTATTGTAATGGAATTCCAGTGGGTAACTGCACCTAATATGACTTTCTGCATGTGTGAGCGGGTGAAGTCATATTTGAATGAGCGATTATGTTGATTTCAGCTGTATGTGCCCAGGTCAAGAAGCATGGTACTAATGTAGCAGGGACCTTGCAGTGTATATTATTTCTTTCTTCTGGTTGGCATAATTTATCTCCAATCTCCCTCTCCCTCTCCCTCTCGATGTTCTCTTTTCTGGGGTTTGGGGGGGCGGGGGCGGCGGACAGAGGGGGTTGGATTTGCAGAATTAACAGTTTTACAGTAATTTGTAGTGACTTGAAGTAGATGTCACTCTTGTTAGACTATTTGATGTTAAATCTCGTTTTATGATCTCCACCTGCAGTTCATTGCACATTACTCGCGCAACACAAAGGAAAAGAGGCTTATCCCCAACATTGAGTATATGTATGTACTTATCTCTATTCTAGGCCTCAACGACGTTTATAGTTTTCCTGTCAAAACCGTTTACTGCATTGGACCTCCCTTTGACTGTATGAGATTTTCCTCATTCTTGAAATTGCCGTTGCCTTCCATCAAGTTTTGATTTCGGGTTACATCCAATCGTCCTGGCTCTAGAGTCAATATAGATTTATACATCTCCTGACAGAAATTCTCTGTTGCTTCTTGAGCTGGAAGCTTGTTCATATATTTTTTTTTAACATCTCATAAATTGTAGAACAAAACATTTGCTTGCTAAGAAGTGGGGTATCCTTGATGCATGCAAGGACATTATTTGCTGTTTCTGTTTGTAGTATAGGGTACTATTGCCTAGAATCTTTTTATCAGTTTAGTCTCTGTGTTTTTTTTTTTTTCAGAGATATTAAACCCCTTTTTTGTTGTACCTCAAGATTCAAAGAAAATGATGTTGCTATTGTCATTTAAGTGTAGTTGCCACAATGATTTTGTTTTAAAACATGTTCTTCATTTCACTGGGAGAAGTTTTCTTGTGTGTACAATTTACTTTTCAATTGATTTATGTTATTCTACATGATATAGTATCAAACACTTCAAATGATTTTACAAGTGAATTAATAATCATTAATTGAATCAAGTACGATAATTTACATGGGCATTGTCTAGGTTAGATAGTTTGGATCTTTTTATATTTCAGTTAGGTTTTATCTTATATTTTTACATTATAAATATATACTAAGTGTATATTTAAAGAAATTAATTTATTTATTTATTTTCTTAAATATTTGCTTAATGAGAATTTATAATATGGAATACATGAGAAACACTAATATAAAATAAAATATCCAAAGGGCAAACATCTCTTAAATCTATCTTAATTTGAGTTGAATTTTGTATTATATTTAATGGATATATATTAAGTGTATAGTATTTTATATTTAGGACGTTTAAAAAAATATTTTATACACTTGACGTATAAAATGTAATATTAAATTAAAATAAAATAATATATTATTATACATTTAGAGCATTTTAAAAATATTTTATATATTTGATGTTTAACTATAAAATACAATATGAGATGAGAAATCAAATTAAAACAAAATGTCGAACTGAGCATCTTAAACCGAATGCTGTAAGCCACTTTCTTGGGGCACTTTGATCTGACTACAGAATTTATTCACTATCATTGTACGGTACTGCTATTATTTCCTTATCTTATTATTGTAATTTTTATTGCAGTAATAATGTTACAGCGTGCATAGATGGGTTCAATTTGTCTGATTTTCTGTTATTAAGAGCATAAAATGATCTGGAGAACAAGAAACAATGGTTGTCGATAGGAGATGGGGAAAGGGGGTTGGGAGACGGTTCTCAACTCGGTAGCCGCCCTAAGGGTGTAATTTCGAATTTTATATATAAATTAAATAAAAAATAAAAAAATAATATATTTTTAAAATTTTCTAAATTACTTTTTCATGTAATTTAACTATCTATGTTGTCCATACAAAATTAAAAAATTCAATTCCGACCTCTCAAAACATTATTTACAAATTCTGACACGAGCCCTAAAATTATTTTCTGAAAAACTGAATGAAATCAAAGTCAAACTACCCTGAATTTTTTGGCATAAATGGATGAGGGGTAAATGTTTAAAATAAAAGTTTACAGAAATTTGTTCATGTTTAACTAATTTCCCCTTGTGTTCCATTCCACCTTTGGTATATGTTTGATGGGGGAATTTCAGACATTCATTTGGATTAGGATACTATCAAAATACGTTTTTAATAATTGAATTTTTACATGATGATATAATAAGGTAAATACGATGGAATCATCATGTTTAATAAACAATGCGAGAAAGTCAACAAATCATTATCAATTAAAGTTGCCAACGTTTTGAAAATCCTATGTTATATTTCAGTGTCATAATTTATCAAAAAAGTTAAATGAAATGATAAGAATGGAAAAATAAAATCTCTTAAACGAATGGCTAATGATGTTCAAAATCCATACATATTTTAGTTTTTTTAATTTCAAATTCTATTGCAATCTCTATTTTATTAAATTCATTGCCCGCTATGTGTAAAATAAAATTCTATTAGTAAAATATACATGTAACAGTAATTAATTAAATGCGATAAACATGCGATAAACATGTACAAAAGACGTGCCTTATCATCTCATCCACAAAAAACTCTTACCCTAATTAATTAAGTTTGCCATGTAAAAACTCTTACCCTAATTAATTAAATTTGCCATGTAAAAACTCTTACCCTAATTAATTAAATTTGCATGTGATTAGTGTACAGTGGACAAGATCAGACGCATGGATATTAATGCGATTAATTTAGTGCAACAATCAAGACCAGATAACACAAAATGCCTATTTTATTGCATGATTGTCAGCAAAAAGACTGGAAATGTGTGTGTATAATTAGACATGTGGACTATTCACTCTTCATTGTGGTGTTAGTTCCCATTTGAACCCAAATCAAGGCATGCTGGTTCTAGTCTTCTTCACCCTCTTCTCACTCACATATGCCTCTTCACTTAATCAATGCCCCAAATGTGGCACCATGGAAGTACCATACCCTCTTAGCACCACCCAAGACTGTGGGAAACCTGAGTACAAACTCTACTGCAACAATGGCAGCCTAGAATTCGTGTCGGCCGGCAACTTCTCCTACAAAGTCCTCAGCATCACCCCTGATGCCTATAAACTCATTATCCAACCACCTCTCATCGTACAAAACACTTGCCTGTCGTCTGACCTCGGCTCGAACGGGTTCAAGATCGACGATGCTTCTCCTTTCAACATATCTAAGATTAACACAGTGATGCTGTTCAACTGCTCCGAAAACATTCTACTCTCTCCTTTGAACTGTTCGTCGAGCAGCCCTTGTAGGCAGTTTGAGGAGAAAGCGCAGCAGGGAACAGGGTGTCGGAATACGCTATGCTGTTCGTATTTGAAGGATTCGTCGATGACTTCACGTCGGATTAGGGTGAGGGTTGGAGGGTGCACTGCTTATACTTCTGTGGTGGATTTCAAGCCTGAAAAAAGTGTTGATGCATGGCCTTATGGAATTGAGCTTCAATGGCTACCTCCTAACTAACATGTATGGTTAAGAGTGTGTTGTAATTTGATGCATTGTCCTAACCTATTATGTTCTGAAGTTTAAGATTAACTTGGTTCCATCCATGTAGCAGAATTACTCCTAGAATTGCTTTCATTTCTATTCTTTTGATGTCTGGCTTTCATTTCCTCTCTATTTGAATGAGGATACCAACAAAAAAGAAAGAAAAAAGAAAAAAGAAAAAAAAAAGGAGAAGAAAAAGAAGAAGAATTTGTGACTAGTACTGAATCTAGTCATTCACCCTAGACATAACTATTGATTTGGTAGATGCTATATGTAAATGATGTATATAGATTTGATGCAATATTTATCCTTTAAATGTGTATATTACCATGTAAGTTTCAATATGGATCCGATAAAATCGAAGATTGTGACCAATGTGGATCCCAATAACCTTTTCTAAATTATATAGGATCCATTCTTTAATGAATTTTATGTGTTGAGAGTAAGGGCCTGCTTTTCCTTC
Organism: Paulownia fortunei; assembly: GCA_019321725.1. NCBI lineage: Eukaryota > Viridiplantae > Streptophyta > Magnoliopsida > Lamiales > Paulowniaceae > Paulownia > Paulownia fortunei. The sequence goes on from CM033106.1 coordinate 23,234,305, forward strand.
ATCTTAACCTAATAATCCGGGTCAGTTCACGTTACAAGCCCCTTTTCCGGGTTAAGTTTAATATGGAAAATGCTTGTTCACAGTTAGTTCGAAAATGCATGAATCAACTCACTTAAGCCTTAAGCCTATAACTTATAAGCCGTAAGTAGCTATTTAATTAATTCAGAAAAATCTTGTAAGGTCTTGGCTATTTTGTGTTCATGTTTGTTCACATAAGCTGCAAAAATATATAACTGCACTAGATGGAAAACACTCTGAAATTCGTTGGACGAGTTAAGATTCAATTAAATTCTTTTGAAATTGAAATTATTTTGCCCAATTTAGATTAATAAAATTCTTTGAAAAGTCATCTCGATTAGATATTAAAATTTCTAGCATGAACAACAAAAGAAAAAGTATAATTGATGGTGTTGATGAGTCAAGTTGACTATCTATTTGAATTCAACAATAAACAATTTTAGTTCAATTTATTGAAATAGTATTATAGAAGATAACAAACACTACTATGTGAAAGGTTCTACAATGTCCAAAAAACAAAAAAAGGACATAATGAGTCAAAATATTAAGTCCCCTAAGTTCGCTATATAATAAAACATATAGTGCGAGCATTCATTCCTAAACAAAATAAAAATAAAAATAAAAATAAAATAAAAGAGGGGCTTTACAACAATAGATGATCCTGTGTGGTTTTGAAGAGATCTAGAGCAACTACTTTGGCCAACGTAAATTGGGATGTGGTGAACTGTGAGTGGAATATGTGGTTCATAAAATTTTTGTCTTCAAACAAAAGGAATTATTCATAACCAATAAACTTTCCCTATAATTTGGTATAATTTTTTTTTTATATATATTTTTGGTCACAATGTTAAATGAGGAAATTGAAATTCACGTATATGATGACTCTATCCTTGGTTCAAAACCTAGATTTAGACTGTTATCTCCTCCTCCTATATGATGACTCTATCCTTGGTTCAAAACCTAGATTTAGACTGTTATCTCCTCCTCCTCTGTCAACATTACGCTCGCTATCAAGCTTAGAAAAATTAAATTAAACACTAAAAATAGGGTTAATGAACATGATAGTCAACTTTTTAGCTAGAAAATATAACATATTTGAGATTTAAGCATTAATATTTATTTACCCAGTTATGTTATAGAATAATTAGATTTTTAAATTTCAACAGAAGTTCAGTGTGAATTCAATAAATCTCAAGGGGGCTTTGTCTATATGCGAACACACCTCAAACCTCAGGGGAGATTTTAATATATTTTAACAAACTTAAAGTTTAAAAGTTGCATTTTTACAAAACAATACTGTGGATGGTAAAATAGGATTTTCATTAAAACTTTTGGTTAACATTGACTATTTTCATCACAAAGACTCAAGGCTAGGATTAAAAGTAAGATAACAACAAATGTGAGATGGATGTAATTTTAGAATCCCGATATGATTTACCTGTATTTAAACCAAACCTCAATTGAAGTTCAATAATTATCCCAGATGTATACATAAAATAAATGTAAACTAACAGAGAAGTGCATCAAGAATGCATTTTTTAGCAGCAATAACAAAAGAAGTTGAAAAAGTAGGAAGGATCCTACTGCCTTAAATTCCATGGGATTCCTTTACAAAAGCCAGACAAAGTTGCACATGGAATGGTTTGGAACATCACATTCTATTCAACCAACGTCCCCAACCCTCAACCCCTCTCCCACCAAACACAATCAAATAAAATTCCTATTTATCTGTTAAAGGATGCCATGTAGCAGAGGATATTATCAGATGCATACCGACTACAGAAGAGAAGGAAAATGAATAATGAGAAAAAAAGTATATGTTAATCAACTTAAGAAGACATATGATGGAATAAATTATAATAGAATGAAAGACACAGTAATCGGATCTGATGAATAAAGATTCTGCAGTACACTTCATTTGCAAACATCATTTCCTTTACTTACATACTCAAGCTGTTAGTAGTCAGATTATCACACTCATATGTATATTAGCATACGTCTGTTTGGGTCAAGCATCAGTCCCACGGCCGAGCACAGATAGGAACCACGACAAAAAAGAGTGCTCCCTAGAATATCTAACAAATCACTAAACCACTTCTTACACACATATAATGACCACCGCAGATGGAAAACCAAGCATGCTCACAGTACCACAAAAAATGTATCAATAATTTGCTAGGTTACCAGATTTATGCAGTCACTGCAGGTCTAATTGGCCTTTTTCCTTCCATTGCGTCTTTCTTTCTACGACAACTTGCACAAAGGAAGGACCTTCCCATGGCTTTGATGCAGGCGAGAAAAATGGGCCTGAGTTAACAGATAAACCCTCACTAGGTTGCTGATCCACTTGGCATATAGCACATCTAAAGAGCCCAGAGTTTGAGTCCAGAGGAAAGTCCTTACCCAGCCTGCATGTAATTCATTGGGGGGATAAGAAGGGTAGTGTTATTGTTTACCCAGCATAAAAAGTACTGTTTAAAGCTTTATATTCCTTTCAATAGCTAAAAAGTGGTACAATCCATTTCATGGATCCAGAACAGCAGCATAGATCAAAAACTAGCGAAGACCATAAAGCATTATGTCACGCTGTAGTCAATATAAGCACCAAGACTACCAACATATTTACATAAAACTTGGAGCTTATGATGGACGGATACGGACCACGGACATGGAGCGACATGGACAAGGGACACGACAATTCTAAAAAATTTATGACATGACAGAGATGTCCAATATATGTTTTATATAAGACATACATATATGCGTGTATTTTGTAAAGATTTATATAAAGACATTCATGTCGGTGATGATGTTGAACGTCAACTAGTGTGATGTGCACAATGGAGTTGCAAAAAAAAAAAAAAATGTCTTAACAACTAAAAACAGAGAGTGAATTTTGATGAGGTGACAATAATTTTTACTTATTTTTAGGAATTTCTTGTTTTTTGTTAATTTTTGTAACCCCTACAATTTAAAAAAATATGAAAAACGACCCAGCAGTGCCAAAACATGTCAAACTCACTACTAGCCGTGCCTGTCCAGTAACGGTGCCGTCTCCGTGTGCGACACTGCACGGGGCAATTTTTTGAAGTGCCCGTGCATTAAAGCTTTGAGAAATAGTTCTCCTATGACAGGACTCTTTGGTATCAATTTTCCTTTCATTTTCTCATACTAGCACTTGCATCAATAATTTGCAGCCACCCACCCAATAAACAACTGTTTAGTGAGAATCCAATTTCTTGGAACAATGATACCTGGCAATTATGCAATAATGACACTATCAACTGCCTATCATGACACATAATTTCAAGTCTTCATCATTCAGACAAGCAAGATACTTGATCTCTCCAAATGATCTTTATCAGAAGTAAGAAAAAAAACTAGGTAACTAATTTCAGTCGACCTTAAGTGCTTTACTTTTGTCCTAATTATGTATCAAGAGGAGATTGTAGTCAGTAGGAAGTGCATCTATGTGTACATATATTTATTGCATCCATTTTATTGCACTTGATACTCATGCAGGCTTTACAAGCAGTACAATCTCGTCCCATTTTATTTCCTCTTTTCGTTTCTTTTTTTTTTTTTATTTTTCCCCATTTCCGCTCTTTTCTTCCCTTTCTTCCTACTGTCTTAACCTGCTGCCATCGCCAACTTCGTGGCCCTATGGCCACTGCCACCACACCCCATCGCTGCCACTGCTGCCACCGCTGCCACCTACAATCCCTTCACTGAAACCCTTTTTTTCCCACCCTCTCTAGATTCAGGGTTATAGTTGCATAGCACAATTAAGGAGGCAGTCGTGTTGGGGGAAGAGGAAGAAGAGGGGATGGGGTTTCGGGATGAAAAAACATAAAAGAAGAAAGCACCAGCGGTGGGGGGTGGGGGTGGAGAGAACAGAAGGAAAAAAATGAATACAGTGAAGGTAGGGCCAGTGGATGAAGACAGTGGGGAGGCAGAAGGTAGCGGGGCAGGGGCGGTTTGGGAAGAAGGAAAAAAATACGAAAAGAATAATAAGAGTCAGCAGCAAAAGTGGGAAAGACAGGAAGAAGAATAAGAAAAAGAAGAGGGTTAGCAGTGGTAAGAGGAAGAGGAGGCGAAGCAGAAAAGGGGGCGCGACAGAGGGAAAAAGGTAAAGAAGGGAGGGTCGACGGTAGAAACAGTGGTGGTCGACAATGACGGTCGGCTGGTTAAAAAGGAGATGAAGAGGCAGGGGTAAATGGTGAGCATATGTTTAGATGATAACTGGAAATGGATAGATGTTTTGCAAATCACTGATCTAGCGAATAACAAGAATTCTCCCTATATTTTGTAAACCAATGCAAACAAGGTTATTCCGAAGGGAAAATAAATGGCCCACATGGTCCCACAAAAGTGGTCAAAAATGAAAACATTTCTAAAAGCGGAGAAACCAAATGGGCCCTAAAAGTTGTTTCAATCTTTAACATTAGCTAAACATATCATGCATTTATATTTCTTTAAAATAGTATGGATTTATTCCAACAACTACATACCTTCTTCGCAGTAATGCTTAAAATGCATCTTTTCTCGATAGATATTATGCATTCAATTACAGTATATTGCTTTTTACGTCTTATTCTATATACATTCCAAATTTTGTTGCATTAAAGTTCACCAATTGAGTGTGATTGGAGAAATTTGAACGGCGTGAACATTGTGTTTTTAATCAAATGTATAGATCCGTAAGTCCAATTATTCATTTTGATGTTTCCACCTCTAGAGAGTTCTTGTTTCCACCTCTAGAGAGTTCTTGGCTAACAGACTGGTAGGTTTGCCTTGTTTTAAGAAATTGTCTTTGACATGCCTTTTGTAGGCTCATGTCGGCCGCGCCATTCATGTCCCTTCTGAAAGTCTTATTTGCTTTGTTCTTGGTTTATAAAATATTCTTGGCATTCTCCAAAATAGTTAAAAAGGTGTTTAGCAAAATGCTTTCTTGGCATTCTCGAGAACAATTAAAAAGGTGTTTTCAAAACACGTATCCATCTCTAATTATCCTCTACACATGCATCCATCATGTACCACCCGCCTCTTCATCTCCTTTTATTAATCAACTTACCATCACCACCAACCACCGCCGCTCTTCCTCCTCTTCCCCTCCTTCCTGCAACCATCGCCTTCCCTGACTCCCACTACCACCCCCTTCTTGGTATCTTGTCTTTATGGCTCCTCTTCCTTTTTGGGATGTGCTAAAATAAGATTCTATTTTCAAAAATGGAAATTCTTTTCCCATAAATATCCTTTTTCACTTAAAAAATAATGATGTGACACCATTAACCCTCAACGATTACTTTCGAAGGAAATTTTGTAATCATACACAACACTTTCACTTATTCAAACTCTCATCTAAAGTTCTATGTCCAACCAAGCTGAATACATAATATTGGGACGGAGGGAGTAATAAATTACAGAAGGCCCAAATTTCAAATACGTTACATAGTTTCTTCACTTAATAGATGTTCTCCCTTTGCCAAAAATCTTTTGACAGATAAAAGTGTACCTTACTGGTATTCACAGCTATGAATATTTCTAAGTATCATATAATGGGAATGAGAAAAGAGAAGCAATACTACAATATTATATCTTAATATGAGGAATTGGATCTAGAAAGCACTTCCAACAGGGTTTACCTCTAAAATGTCATTAAGTACCATTATTAAAAATCAACAGTGAATGGAAAGGAAAGCAAAATCAAAAGGAAAAAAGAGGAGCCACATCGACTGGTTTTATGCGTTTAACATCTCTTGGTCTCCTAATGGTAATCATGTGATGAACCACTTCCAGATTATTAAGATGGTGAAGTCACAAGAGGAATAGGTATCTTACTGGTAAAAATATCAGAGATCATAACAAGCATCATGTTTCACGTGTCAAAACACAGGATAAACAAAAAGAGAATTTTGTAGGTATCACTTAATGTCCACAAGTTGTTGCACGGTAAAAGACAACTGACAAAAATGGACTTCTTGCTAATTGAATCATAATGTCTGGGCCATGTAAGTAATTCAATCCAACCCACCAAATAGAGATGTTGAAACTGCAAAAGAATATTGGTAAAACGCCTGCTCTTAGCTAAGAAAACCTAGACTTGTTTGACCTCTGGAAGTTTCCTGCTGACAGAGAATAAAAGAGAGATATTTAAAATGTAAAACAATCTAAAGGTACCTCTCAGCAAGCATTGCAGAACCCTCCTCAAACAATTCCTCCACAACTCCGACGGCAGACAGCTTATTAGTTCCTTTGCTAGAGTTTAGGGATCTTTTTCCAAATATAAGTGAACTAAGCAAATTTTGCTTCTTTTTAGGCGTTGCGGGCAAAACAGGGCAGTCATAAGGAATAATATCAACAACTAAGCAAGTTGTATCATCCTTCAAACCTCGTGACCTAAGAGCCTCCTGCAATTAAAAGAGGTGATAATTACCATTAAATCTCAAGATCAGAACATTAGAGCAACCAATTCGCAAAATCTGAGTATTTAAATGAAATATACCTTAACAACCAACTTTGCAGCAAGTTCCGCAGGTAAACCCCGGCAAGACTGAGCAGCAATATCAGAAGGCAAAGCATCCCATATACCGTCAGAGGCAATTATAAGTCTTCCCCCAGCATTTGAAAGCTAACACCCACAAACAAGTTTAAGAAAATTAATTATATCAACACAATAGAGTGACATTTAATCATTCTTTAAGGATGATAATATAAAAACCTTGACTTGCTTAACATGAGGAATCGGGACAATAAACTCCCCAACGTCTGTATCACCAATTGACCTCGAAAGGCACAATCCACCAGGCCAGCAACGTAATGGACCAACCTATATGTCCCAACCACAAAATCATCCCAAAATAAGCAAATGAATCCCTTAGCAAAAATACCCTCAGTGTGAGTATAAGTGGATGAAACTAAAAAAGGAAAGTGATCAAATTTACCTCACTCCCTCCATAAACATTGAGCCTTCCTACTTCACCACCGCTTGCAGTTACACGCTCCCGTTCCTCGAGATTCTCTTCCAGCCGGTGGTCTACTGTCAAAAGAGAAACAACCCCCCCTTGTGTGTCCAATATGCACCGAGAATCTCCAACAGATGCAACAGTCACAGTCCAACCATCAATCACAACAAATGTAACTGTCGTTCCAGATGTCTCACCTGTCATTTGTAGCAAACCCACAAAACAAGATCAAGCAAAAAGTAAAGTCAAAGGGCCCATCAATGGAAAAACTAATTCAAAACCAAATCTTATACGTGCCTCGCTGCTGAAACTCTATGTCAGTTTTCACAAACCCTGCTACTAATGCCCTGGGAAGTGCTTGAAGCCACTCTTCCCTACCAAGTGCTTGAGGAATAGCACTTAATACATTGTTCAGCAAATTCTCTTTGGTAAATATAGCAGCAGATATACCATTATGCCCATCAAAAATCTACCATAAGAAAAGAAACCAAAAATTCAGAAAATATGTCAAAGTGGAAACTATAAATCAGACATTAATTTCAAATAATTGATAGCTTTCCACATACTGCAAAAACTGAAAAAGATGTAGACGGATCGCCTGGAACCCTTTGGCAATCAATCTTGACCAGAAAACAGTCCTCTCCTTTCTTAGCCAGAGCAGCCTGACCATACTTCACTGTGGGCTTCTCCACCTTCTCATTTCTCAACTCGCGACCAATCAAAGTCCCAAGCGGAATGGGCTGTTGTTTCTGCTTCATTTTGTATACCTCTGTCTGGCTCATTTCAACACTCCTTGTTCCAGCATATCTGCAACCCTCATTTCCAAGCCCTGATCCCCCAACCAAAGCCTAAATTAGAATAAATTCCGCCCACCTCATTTACACACAATTTAAAACACTTGGTCTAAGAAAACTCAATTTTTTCACATAATCTGCAACCAAAAAATAGGAACTATGCCTGAACCTTATCCATGTGTACAGTAAAGTGAACGTCAACAGAAACCCTTCACTAAAAATTGACCCCATTAGAATATATCAACAATGTCGTAACAAAAAAAAAGTATTTGTAACCTAAGTCTTCTGTAATCCATAATTAACTTCAATTAACCAGAAGGGTGCACATTAAACTCAAGTAAAGAAAAGAAAAACCAAAATTGAATATGCTTTTTTCCACATACATTCACCAGTACTAAACAAGAATGTGCAAAACAATAAGAGTTTGCAAAAAAGAAAAAAGGGCATAATTACAAGAAAAACAAAAACCATAAATTAAATGCAAGAGCTTACAGCGAAGACATTGCGGGGGTAAATTGAAGTAGATCGACAGGGTCAGAGCCGGAAACCCTAGAGAGAGATATTAAGGAGTTTTTACTTTTTTGTTTTTATGCAATAATTTGATTGGAATAGCAAAATCTAGAGAGAGGACGCGGAGAGGGAGGGAGAGAGGGAGGTTTAGGGGCAAAAGGCCACCGAATTCCGATTGATTCATAGATTAAGGCATTTATTAATTATCATTTCTTTTTAATTATAAAAAAAAAAGAGATTTATTAATAATTTATTTATCTATTAGATTTTGGAATATCTCTTTTTTGTTTTATTTATTTATTATTGTCCTAAAATGAGAGGTTTCTTCATTTCCTGATGAAATGACCAAATTGTCCTCAATCGATATAACATGAAAAAATTAAAAACAAAAAATTTGTAGTGGTGGAAAGAGTTCCATAAATTGGCTCGTGAGTTGCATAATTTTGGTTTGTGTTATTAAAAAACGTAATTAGTATCATGTTGTATGAAACTTTGCATTTTTTAAAACTTGTACTTGAAAGTCAATGTACAAGACTCATTATTTAGAAGTGAGTTTTGAATATGATTTTTAATTATAAATTTTATTATATTTTTTATTACATTACATTTATTATCATAATGTTAAATTTTACGAATAAAATTTATATTTGACAGACAATCATTATAATTAAATAAAGGATAAAATAAAAATTATAATAAAAAATCTTATCTAATGTATTGCAAGAAGCTAATCATGATCTATGACAACAATGATGGCAATATACTAACTTGTAATGTTAATTTTCGCGAATAAGTTTAAAATTGCAATAAAAATATTAGAAATTAAAAAAATTCAATTACAATGATATGTCAAAGAAAATGTTCAATAGTTGAGGTACTGAACTACTTAAGTAAATTTACGTATATATAACATATTAAGAAATTAAAATTACTCATGGATATTTATAACTTATGTTCTAAATTGAGGTCAAAATACAGCTCTCCATGTACCCCTAGGATTTTCTTGTCAACCTAGAGGAATGTTGAAAATATTATGGGTAGGAAATTTATTTGCAATGAGGCATACAACATAATTTCTTATTCAAATCTTTTTATTTGTTAATTTAATTCTTTATTGTAAAATGATATTTCATATTATATTTTATATATATATTAATAACGTTATTAATATACACTAATAAAATATAATACGAAATAAAATATTATTCTATAATAAAAAAATTGAATTTTGTGGCAATCCACAAGACAAGATACATTATTTTTTATGATATATATATATATACTTCTTTGGATTTGACAAAATGGTGACCTTGATTATTATATATATATATAATTATATATCATTGTTTTGTTTGCACTAACACAATAAGGTGTCCTGCACTGGTTGGCAAAAACTAGAATAAATTAATCAAGTTGCTTATAAATAATATAGGCAAAGTAACTCCAATCATTTTCTTTTTAACCATTGTTTTTTTTTTTTTTTATTCGAACTAAAGTCGAAAACTTAAGGGGCAAGTTGATGTAGATGCACATATGATGACAATCAAGACATACAACCGGCCAATACAATTGTTTAATCTGTTTTTCATGTGTTTGGTGGAAAGATTCTTGCACCAAAGCTTCAAATTTGTAGAAAATGTAATATATTTTATGTTATTCATTATATAGTAAAATATAGGGAATTTATTAAGAAAAATTAAAGTAAATTTTTATATCTCAAAAACTCATGAAAATATTTTTCAATCCAAAAATAAGTCTACCAATTTTATCGTTTGAAAAATCTAATTACTAAATTTTACACGAACATCATTAATGTTTAATAATTTCCGAACTAAATTATTATTGACTTTTAAGATCAAGAATTAACTAATTTAATTTTTTTTTTATAGAAGGTTCTTCAAATTAATAAATTGTATCAATTACGATTTTAATTTTACCTTATGAGTTTTTGAATCTATTGGTCTCCACACTTTCTGAAAAAAGATTATTTTTAAATTAATTAACTCAAAAAATTTATTATTCACAAAAATAATTTAATACTTTAACATGTAAAAACTTAAAATCATGAATGATACAATCTATCAATTTAAAAATTTTCAAAAAAATATTCTATTAAAAGAACTCTATCAATTTCTTAATGTAAGAAGTCCTAAGGGAAATTTGTGTGAATCTCTAGTTATTCAAAGTTAAAAACTTTATCTTTTTGAATTGGATTTGATCCATTTTGAAAAGCATATGGCCTACTTCAAATTTGGCTATTTATAATATATACGCTATTAAATAAATGTTGTCCACAATTAATTTAAGCCTATTAAATTCTTGAACAAAAAAAAAAAAAAAAAAGAAAAGGCATTAAAAACCCTTCTCCTATGCCACCTCAAGACGTTCTTCCGTAAAGTCTTTTTTTTTTTTTTTTTCAGGTTATATTCATCATTATTTCTAATGGATTTGCTAATGAAAAAAAATGACAAAAGCTCAAACATCCTTTTTCTGTTCTTCTTCGTTTCTTCTTCTAAAATAAAGTAAATGAAATTCTTTGCATATTTTTCTTATAATTTTTGTAATTTTCTGCTAATTATTTCAATTTTTTATTTAAAAAATTAATATTCATGGAGCATACTCCCCCACGGCTCGGGCTTATTATTTCAATGTCTAGCTTCACCTTTTAAAACATTGGCCAAGTCCAACGAAACAGTGGCTTATTATGTTGTTGAGTATGAGGCCTACTATGTATTTTAATATACCATTAAATTTGAATATCAAATCAATTTCATGTTTGGATATTTTTTTATGTCTTATCGAAGCTCTTTGAAATTTCATGTGGTTTTTGCTTTTGATGACAAACATGGATGAGTTTCATCATTGGAGCCCCCATATGCTCAAGGATTGTTGCTTCTCAATTGTATATATATATATTTCAATATTATCTTCTTCGTTATTTTATGAAGAAAAGTTTTTCAAAATGAGAGGAAACGAGAAGGGCAGGTAAAAATAAGATATTATAAATAAATAATTTAAATAAAATAATTAGAGATACGTATTTCAATTGAACAATATTTCTTGACCTTGTTTCCTAATTAAATTTTATTTCTTATCGAGTCAGAATTCTTTTTGTACGTCTATAAATATATGACTAAACTCTTATATTATAATTTCGATGAATTGAATTGAAATCTTTGAGACTCTTCTTAATTGATAGACAATTTTGTCTTTTCTTTTGATTTTATTTTTTAATTTATTCTTGTCCTACATCATTTTTGAGGTTCAAGAATGAAGTATAAGACATGAGAACACCAAGACGATGGTCTAATGATGATGGTCGGCCGAATGTGGAGTGAGAATTAGGCACACAATCATAGGTTTGAAGGCTAATTTTGTCATTTTCTTGGTGTACAAGAAGAAATTTATTTTTGAATTTTCCTATACTATGAATTAACTAAAACGCACGCAATCTAGTCCGGACATCAGTTAATGAAACAAAAATATAAAAATAAGGGAATTGATATTCACACGTCATATTCGCATTATTTTATTTATTTACACTTGGCAAGATCGTACACTCACAATTAATAAGAGAATATAAGGGTGTGATTGGATTGCACCTGAAAAAGCATTTTTGTGGAATTTTTTTTCACAAAAATAGCTCTGTTTGGTATTCTAAAAAATCAAAGTATCGTCTTTATCATTCCTCATTTTTTTTCCTATTTTTCCCTACCTTCCTCCCCTATTGAATTTAGTATGAAAAATCACTCTATTCTTGTAAAAAAATTCGAGGAAAAAAATTGGTTATATTCGAATGTGTTTTGGGTGTTTGGGTAAAAATATTTTGAAAAAATAAATTAAGAACAAGGTATTAAAAATGTGATGTATTAAAAATATATATATATATATATATATATATAAAAAATATGATATATATTTGAATGTATTTTGAGAGTGAATATATTTTGAAAGAATGAGTTGAGAATAAAATTATTTTGAGAAAAAAACAAAGCCTTATTTTCCATGAAGAACAGCCCTTCGTAATATTCTTCACATACCCCTTGTCCGTTTCACTCTCTCACACACAAACACATATATATATATATACACAAATACATACACAGGTACAACAACTTAGTCAAACAAATATACATGAATTTGCATATGAATATATATGTTTACATCTATGTAAATATAATTATATATTTTTATATAACATGAATTTATAATAAAAATAATTGATCCAAACGAAAATATAACAATGTATATATATATATATATATATATATATATAAGTACATGGATTTATGGATATATATTTGTTAAACTTATAAAATTATGACATTATAAATTTGTTACACTAGAATGATGGTGTCAATTCACTCAAGTTATCAATGCGTTGCGGGTCAAATGAACTTGATAATGACAGTAACGAATAAAAACTATGTTTGATAAATATATATCTTTATATATGAATATATATATGTACATGTATTCATTTCATGAACAAGGTAATTACCTTAAATACTTATACATATTTTAATACATATAAGTGTATATTTTACTGTAACTTGTTGTACAAAATATGTAAGTGTTTTTTGAAAATATAAAATAATAGGCATATGTATACATATATATATCTGTACGATGTACGATGCAATAACATAATGCCAAGTGTCCATAAAAATTCTCTAAACTTTATTAACCAAACAAATCTCTTAATTTTTCTATAAAACAAACACCCATCCAAATACAATTTAAAAAAAATATATATCATATCAACTGTTATCATTATAATTTTTTCTCAAAAAAAATAAATCCATCCAAACATATATCTTATTTAACTTCTCATTTCTCTTAAATTATTTTTTCTCATTTTTTCTCAAAAATGAATTCTCAAAAATGGATATACCATCCAATCACACCTTAATTGTGTTTTTTTCATGACAAATATATTCTTCAGTTATCTTATTTCCAATTGTAATGGAAACACCAATTGTAATGGAAATATTGAATTAAAATATTTGTTCTTCTACTTACATAGTCAATCGAATGCAAAGATCTTTATTTGTATTGACCTCTTTTTACATTTTTTAGTACCTCACTGAATTGTCTTAAATATTCTTTTACATCTTATTTTTGTTGTCATATATATATATATATGTTTGATATTAAAATTAATGACTGCTAAGTGTTGCTTTCTCTTTCTTTGTTCCACAAATTGAAACTAGGACGTCAACAAATTACCAATTCTTCTTTTATTATTCATTATAATAACATTTTGTTTGATATTAATATTTTTTGTGTTCAATTAATTGTGTGACATGTGTATGAATTAGATGACAAAATATATGCTACAACCTTAATGTTACAATTTCAAGTGTAGGTTGTGTCAAATAATAAATTTATCGAGAGTTCGAAGTCGACCCACAAGAAAGTTGTTTGAAGTTTTTGGGTTTAAATTTTTTAGAAAATTGGTTGAATGTGCTTTAGATTATAAAGAAAAATTTATGCTACAATTAAGAAATCAAAGTAATAAAAGTATTGAAAATTAAAGATCCGCTCTTTAGGTTTTGATAGAAGAACAATTATTTATTTTTGTTTACCTCTTTTAAATGTCACTATTGAAATTCATACATAATGAAGGTTCCAATGGGAAGATATTATCAAATAACTATGCATTAAGGTAATCATGATATTGTCTTATTATTAACAAATTATCTCATAACACCAATACTTATTTATGGGATCAAGTATTTATGCACATATTTGTTGTGCCATTGTGATACAAAAATTAAAAATTATTACTAAACAAGAAGGGTTTTAACGCCACCACTTATTTATGGGATTAAGTATTTATGCACACCTTTGTCTAAAATAAATCAATGTTTCACATTAGCAGTCGGTGTAGTAGAATCGTATAATAAGCTAAATGAATCCAAGTATTTGTTGTGCTATTGGTGATACATAAATAAAAATCATCACTAAACAAGAAGGGTTTTAACGTCAACACTTATTTATAAGATTAAGTATTTATGCACAATATAACACAAATTTCGTTGTCTGTAAAATTACCAAACAAGAAAAATTGTACAAATTGAATTTTATTGAATTGAAATAATGAAATAGTTACAATTTCTATGGTTCCTCTTATTCTTCTATTTAAAAATAAGAAATTTTGAAATTTGAACTTTTGGAGGTGCAATCGTCGATTTGATTTCATCCGAACTGAATTTTGTCATTCAATAACATTAATTGAGAGTTTAATATCTTAATATCAAATCAATCATTAAAACTTTAAAAACGTCGACTTATTGAATTTGAATATTTATTGGTGGATCGACCATTCAATCTCCTCCAATGTGGATTTAATTTTCAATAACATTAATTTGAGAGTTTAACAACTTAATATCAAATTAAAACACTACTATTTGAACGAATTCCGTGATGAACACATTGATTTTCACCTTAAACACAATGGATCTCCTTGAATTTGATCGCCTGGTTGAGAGAATTTCCTCCAACACTTTTCTTACTTAGACATCTTTTTCACAACTTATGTTTTTGACTTTTGTGAATGATTCGTATTTATATTTGTAAGATATGAGTTATTGGATAAGTCATTTGATAAAATAGCATGATTTGATTGACTCTTTATGATTCGATTGACATATACATCTTGATCACAAGATTTGAGACAATCTTGATTCCCAATAATTGAAATTTGACATTTGGCGATATTTATTTACGAACAAAATATATATTATAATATTAATTAATTAACTATTTATTTTAGAAATTAAATTTAATTAAATTTCCAAAATATAAATAGAAAATATATAATTGATATTTAATATATTATTTTACATGTGTCGCTGTTTAATTGACATAAATTTAATTTGTCTACAAATGTCCCCTCGAGTTTTTTTTATGGATAATACATCTTAGAGTGAACAAGTCACGATAATTGTTTGATTTTTTTTATTTGCAATTGAGTCTTACAAAAATTGCATGTAGACTTTTGAATTTGGGCTTAAACAAGTGAATAAAAGCATAATGAATTATAAGCTGATTTTAATATTTGATTTTGATAGTCTAAGTTCTTTTCCTATTTCTTTATGGTGCATATGGTATTAAAATGCCAAATTCTTTCCAAATGCGCTTATGATCAGTTTGCAGAGAAGAAGAATTCCTTGTCCTGCTAATCATGATTCCTGATTTGAATTAAATTTTATCCCTTCCCAAGTAATTGGATAATAGAAGAACTCTAATTCAAATGTTAGTTAAGCATTATAAAGGCATGCTTTGTTGTTCTTTTTCTTCAACAACTTCTTAAACGAACAGAAATTTGCAGCATTGCTTTCTGGTTTTCTTTTTATTGCTTCATCTTCATTCATGTGTTTTCCTTCATTGCGAATCGTCGAATAAGTAAGAATCTTATATCTTGTTTTTTGTAGGAGAGTTTGCTCATTATCCAACATGCCATGTATTTGTTAAATTATCTCAAAGGTGAAGTGTATGCTTTCATACATCCGTGCCTTTCGAATTAACACTCATTTCTCTAACTTTTTTTTTTGTTTCAATTGTTGTATCCATCACCACATGCAACCAGTTAGCCTTAGATAAACAATAAAATTCATGTTCACCACTAATAAGCATATGTTTTTTTTAATACACTAAATAGGGGTACAATGTGAGAAAAACACCATAAGTTCTAATTAATCCATTCGCAAATGGAAAATCATGTTAGAAAAGCCTTACTCAATTAGGAGTCTAGTATTTGTTGGGAATCAGAAAGCTTGAAACTATACTTCTTGATCATCAACTCATACGAGAACTTTAACTTTTCTTCTTCTTTTTCTTTTTCTTTTCGCCAAAGCTGCCAACTGTTCATGTTCTCTCTCTTTTTTAAAAAAAAAAATTCACTTGTCAAAGCATAGAGGAGTAATTTTGTCTATCAGAAATGTGGATCCGAGCTATCAATTTTATGCATCAAAGTTGATTTTTTTCAAATCACTTTCTTTTGTTTCTATTTTTCTTTTTGATAGCTTTTGCAATGGTTTATTTCAAAGATACTTCATCTCCTTTCGGGGTGCAACACTTGGTGATCCTTGATGACGAGAATCAACCCATAGAGAAGGGCACAATTTTGGCAATTTACTTCCTTTGTCGGTCGATATGCGAAGCCATGGTCAAAATTAACGAATCCACTTTACTTGGCGGAATGGTCTCAGGAGATCCCATTGAGCAAAAATTCTAAGGTCCACGCCTTGCAAGCAACTCACCATCAACAGTCGAACAAGTTAATTCCATTACCAACATTAGGTTGTCGCATCATCGAAGGTAATGCAAGTGGGGAGATGCCATTCAGTTCACCGATGAATTACACTACATCAAGGGCTATTAGGAATGGATCAAAGACATCCTCAGTCGGTGCGAGCACAAGCTTCTTGCGACACAAATGTATGACTCGGTATATGCTTTGTTGTTCACGTATGATCGCAATTTTGATATAATAAAGGTGTTTTGCGAGGCGTGGTGTCAACTCACCAACAATTTATTAACTTTCCTTGGAGAATTATCCATATCAGTGTGGAATGTGCACTCTCTCACAGGCCTTCCTATGACTAGATCTCTATATGACGAAGTCGTCCTTAGCGCCAAGGAGCTCACCGATGTTGATGAGGCGGAAAGTAGATTTATCCCTCATTCTTGCAAACACCTATTTTATCCTTATCATTTGCTTCGAGGGAGTGCTAATGGAGATCAATCTTCTCAATTATCTATCGATGAGTGGGTTAAATTTTGGTCCACGAAGGCTACTAAGTATCCTTATCCTCATCCACGGAGAGAAAAGAAGGTAAGTCATTTTAAATCAACCCACAATCCACTTGGTGATTTCGACATACACAAAGAATAGTGTCATTTAGAGATGGCTTTATTTTCAAAGCTTGACGTAAAAGAGAGTTCAAGAGATGAGACATATTTGGTGGTATATTTAACTTGTTGGCTTTGTGCATTTTGTCCTTCCCAATGATGACAATAATTCGATATGCCCTAGTATCTTCAAAATGGCGAGCATTATGACAAGCGGTCGGAGGGTGAGTCTTGTTGTTCCCATTTTAGCAAGCATCTACAAGGGCCTAAGTAAAGTCGCAAATTCTTCAAGACCATCTCGTGTATATTCAACATTCTTTATTTACTTTGTCTACAGTTGGCTGACGCACTACTTCAAGACTCATTATCATGTTTGGCAAGGAGTACGTGACCCAAAAATGGCGATCTTTTTTTGTGAAGATGGTGCAAAATATAATGATTCTAAAGAAGCCCACAAGTGAATCCATAAATGAGACTTCATTTCTTGGACTTTTACCATGATTACCAAGAGCAAAGATTTTTTATATATTGACAATGTGAATGGGGAGGATTTTGAGCAAAACTACTTCATCGCCATCCATTTGAACTATCTTTCTTTGAGATAAGGTGAACACTTCATCATCGAGCCTTATAGTCTCCATTGATTCAGTCGCCAATTTGGATACTATCAAGTAGTGTCGGGAACTCTCACACGAGATATCCACAAAGCTTCTTTGGAGGAAAGAGTTCACCATTGGAGCTTATGCACTATGTCCAAATCTACGTCTAAAGTGTGCCTTTCTTGTATGCCCCCAAATGTAAATAAATTCTCTTCAGAAGATTACAAGACATGGTGGACCAACATCCATGGAGGTTACTTTGAGGAAATTATTGTGAGTTTAATCAACTTGAAGTGAAGTAAAGTTCCTCTTAATGACAAAGAAGATAGTCCTCTTGGTGAAAATGCTCAAAATTTCTCGTATGTATCTATCATTTCTTCTCCGAACAGATGTGATGCCCAAGCCCTTGAGGCTCTCGAAGTCAACAAGAGGAAGGATGCCCCTCCTTCTTTAGAGAAAAGTGGTAGTAGCAATACGGACCGTCACTGAAAAAGACTTAAAAAGAATCCCAAGTCTCTTGAGCCAAGGGACGTCGATGTTGGTGATGTTGCAAGTAATCCATTACAAACAGAGAACTTCATTGAAGAGGTCATTTCCTAACTTCTTCATCTTTTTTTTAAAACTCTTTTCTAACTTAAAACATGTAATGTTTCAGTTGGAGAAAGAACTACTCAATATTGATAATGGTGAAGGATCACGAGTTAGCCAATGATTGATCAGAGGGCCTAACTTGTCAGCCACAATTTTGTTAGAGTAGGATGCCCAATACCCCAATTAGATTGGGTGTATTATACTCTTTTACTTTTGTAAAGATAATCTTATTGGGAATCATATTAATAAAAATGCATTTTCTTTATCTTATGTCTTACATTTTTTATTTCTGCACATTAGATAAAGTCCTTAGACCAAATTTAGCTACGGGGCATGGTCACACATATGATGGCGATCATGGAACATACCTCTAAGGCTTTGGTCTTAAATAAGTTTCAAGTCGAGAGCTTTTTGAGATGGGACATCAAATAGCTCAGTAAAACTCGTACTTATAATGCATGCTCGTGAGACGAGGATGTCACATTCTATTGGCATTAGCGTAGAGACGTAAGTGCATGTATGTGGGTGCTTGTTAGGGAACAAGTACACCGAATATAGCCCGCAAGAAATTCTTAGTTGGAGGCTTTGCCCATTGAAATAAGAATTTCTGTGTTGCAATAGTACACGACTAGTCCTCAGACTTGAGGCACGATGGTAGCCTTGTGTGCATCCTGCATCACTTTGATATATCTTCTGATTGCTTGACAATCACAAAGGGGGTATGTTGGGTGTTGCACTGGTGTGCATGGAGGTTTGTCAGTGGCCAACATAGAATTCGACACTTGTCTTTTTAAATAAGGGAATCTCCTGTGTTTTCATAGTTCATGATTCAAAGACCTTGGTCAAGGCAGTATGGATTGTGATTCATCAAGAATCATTGAAACTTGAAATGAGATTACAATTATTGAATCATTTAGGGTTTCGACTTATAATCCATGCCTTAGATTCAATCAGGAGATTAGTTGTCGAAAGGACCGTACGTGTATGGTGCTCGCAATTGAAATAGGTTTACTCGCTATTTCACCTGAGACTAGTTTGCCATGATTACTTGTTAGGTGTTTTCATGGATAGTGAGGTTCTTGGAATTAAGGAGTTGATTCCAAGCGGATTAATTAATTAGATTAATTAATTAAAATAATTATTATTCATAAGTTGCAAATGTTGCAAACCCACTACTAGCAATTAATTAATACTGATCAATTAATTAATTAAGGGTTCTATTTAATTTAATGGTTAAATTAAATTATTATTTTTTTTATATTTAAATAATTTAAATAAGCAATTAAAATTATTCCAATTAATTTTTTTGAAAATATACAAAATCAAATTTTACATAATTAACATGAATTTTAAAACCCAAAAATATTAAATAAAACCAATCACATTGGTCCAATGGCTCATAAAATTGGGGTGTGAAATATTTCCATTGGACCTCAAACTCACTAGGAAATTTGATTTCCCGAAATTCCATTAGGGGTGATGGAATTCGAAAAAAATAGTGGGAGACATTTAGTATTAAAGACCTTATATTAAATGAATATGTTTTTCCCATAGTTTACTCATTTTCTGCTTCGTGCATGTTTTGTAGATTATTCTACTAAAATGGCAAAGAATCCACTTGCAATAATCCTTGAACAAAACAAATTAACTGGACCTAGCTTTGTCGATTGGCTAAAAAACCTGAAAATAGTTCTTCAGTCGGAGAAGAGGGCATATGTCCTCGACACTGCACCTCCTTCGGTACCACCGAAGGATATTACTTTAGAGGATTATGCAGATTACTTACGTCATGTTAATGACAATCTGCAGGCTTGATGCTACATGCTGGCATCGATGTCAAATGAGTTGGAGAGGCAGAATGAGGATCAAGATACTGCTTATGGGATCCTCATTCACCTACAAGAGTTGTATGGTGAAAGAACTCGGCAGACGAGATATTAGATCTCAAAAGAGCTTTTCAGATGTCGCATGACTGAGGGCTCTTCAGTCCATGATCATGGATTGAAGATGACAACCCTTATTGAAAGGCTGGCGTCCCTTGGAGTCGTTATGGAGAACGAACTCTATACGGATCTTCTGCTGAAGTCTCTACCTCCATCATTTGACACCTTTGTTGTCAACTTTAACATGCACAACATGAAGACTAGTCTTGCTGAGCTTGTGAACATGTTAAAGACGGCTGAGTCCACCATGATAAAGGACAAGCCGATTCTGCTTGTTGGATCTTCTTCCGGATCAAAGGCTAAAAAGCCCAAGAAAGAAAAGAAGAAAGGAAAGGGTTCCTCTAAACCCAATAAACTGAAAGTTAAGGGCGGTGTCAAAAAGGTTTCTTCTCAAGCCAATGACAAGTGCCATTACTGCGGCAAACCAGGGCACTGGAAGAGGAATTGCAAGGAGTATCTTGCAAGCCTGAAGAGTTCAGGTATATATTTTGTTGAAGTTAACTTGTCGGTTAACAATACTTCTTGGGTATTAGATACCAGTTGTGGCTCACATATTTGCAATGATTTGCAGATGATGGCAAGAAGTAGGAAGCTGGATGGAGGAGAGACGGTCCTTAGGATGGGAAATGGAGCAAGAGTTGCTGCATTAGCTATAGGGACCGTTAATCTGGCTTTAGAGAATGATTATGTAATAGTTTTAAATAATTATCCTTTTGTTTCGGATATTATTAAGAACATTATCTCTATTCTAGTTTTGGATAGATAAGGTTTTAGATTTACCATTGAGAATGGAAATTGTTTCATTTTCAAACGTTCTGATTTTATATATTCTGGTTTTTTGACGAATTGTTTATATACTATTACTCTCCATAACCCCATTTTTACAATTCAACAAAATAAAAGAAAATTAGATAATCATAGTTCAATGAGCCTGTGGCACACAAGATTAGGACATATTTCTGAGAAAATGATTAACAAATTGGCACAATTGCTTGATCTAATGAAAGAGCAAGAACTACCAACTTGTGAATCCTGTCTCAAAGGAAAGATGATCAAATCTCCATTTGTTGGACAAGTGGAGCGAGCCAAGCATCTATTGGATTTGATCCATACAGATGTATGTGGGCCACTAAATATTAGTGCCCGTGGGAACTATAACTACTTATTAACCTTTACCGATGACTTCTCTAGGTATGGTTATGTGTACCTTTTAAGGTACAAGTCTCAAGTATTTGAAAAGTTCAAAGAATTCAGAACTGAAGTAGAGAAACAAACTGGATTAAGTATAAAAACTCTTCGATCTGATCGAGGAGGTGAATACTTAAGCACATAATTTTTAGATTATCTAAAAGAGAATGGAATTCTCTCACAGTGGACTCCTCCTGCTACTCCCCAACTCAACGGAGTTGCGGAATGCAGGAATCAAACCTTGTTGGACATGGTTCGATCTATGATGAGCTTCACTTCATTACCTTTTTCATTCTGGGGCTATGTCTTAGAAACAACGTCATATCTATTAAATAGAGTGTCATCCAAAGCCGTGCCCAAAACACCAAATGAGATGTGGTATGGAAAGACACATTCCTATAAATACCTTAGGGTATGGGGGTGTGCTGCTTATGTGAAACAGCTAGTGGGAGATAAGTTGGATATGAGATCTAGCTCATGCAAGTTTGTGGGGTATCCAAAGGAATCTATTGAATACTATTTCTATGATGCCACAGAACAAATGGTGTTTGTTTCGAGGAATGCTACCTTCCTTGAAGAAGAATTTCTTTCAGATGGAAGTGGCAATGTCGTAGAACTTGAAGAGGTTCAAGAACCATAGAACACCCCAACTGACGCAGTAAATGGTACACCAGCTGATGCTGGACCCTCTAAGACACAATCTCTTCGAAGATCCGAAAGGGTCTCAAGGGTACCTAAGAGGTACAACTTGTTGTTAGAGAACAAAGAAGAGGGACTCCCCTTGGATAATGATCCAAGAAGCTATGGAGAGGCGATGTCTGACATCGACTCGAAGAAGTGACAAGAAGCTATGCAGTCCGAAATGGACTCTATATACTCCAACAAGGTATGGACTTTGGTGGACCCAACACAGGGAATTATTCCCATTGGCTGCAAATGGGTCTACAAGCGGAAGCTTGGAATAGATGGAGAGGTAGCGACCTATAAGGCATGATTGGTAGCAAAAGGTTATACTCAGAAGCAAGGAATTGATTATGAGGAAACTTTTTCACCAGTAGCGATGCTTAAATCCATACGGATACTGTTAGCCATATCTGCATATTATGACTATGAGATATGGCAAATGGATGTGAAGACCGCTTTCCTTAATGGAAACATTAAGGAAGAGATCTATATGAAGCAGCCAGAAGGCTTCATATCCAGCGGGAGCGAGCAAAAGGTTTGCAAGCTCCAGAGATCTATTTATGGACTCAAACAAGCTTCGAGGAGTTAGAACATCCGGTTTGATGAAACGATCAAAATATTTGACTTTCATAAGAACCCGGATGAACCATGTGTCTACAAGAAGGTTAGTGGGAGTGCAATTACATTTGTTGTGCTCTACGTTGATGTCATCCTACTCATTGAGAATGATGTAGGGATGTTGCAGTCAACGAGGACTTGGTTATCTAATCAGTTTTCCATGAAGGACTTGGGAGATGCATCTTTTATCCTAGGGATAAAAATCTATAGAGATAGATCCAGAAGGATGATCGGACTATCCCAGTCCATGTACATAGATAAAGTGCTAAAAAGGTTTAGCATGGAGGAATCCAAGAGAGGATTCCTGCCTATGAGTCATGCGGTTTCACTCTCTAAAGTTATGTCTCCTAAGACACCTGAAGAGAGAGAAATGATGGTTCGCATACCTTATGCTTCTGCAATATGGAGCATAATGTATGCAATGTTATGTACAAGGCCTGATATAGCATATGCTCTGAGTGTCATGAGCAGATATCAGTCCAATCTAGGAGAAGAACACTGGAAAACTGTTAAGATGATCCTTAAGTACTTGAGAAGGACTAAGGATATCTTTCTGATATACGGCAATGGAGAACTAAAACTGGAGGGATATACAGACTCTAGTTTTCAGTCCGATATAGATGACTCAAAGTCCATGTCTGAATACACATTCACCTTGAATGGTGGTGCGGTCAGTTGGAAGAGTTCCAAGCAAGAGACCACTGCAGACTCTACCACCGAAACTGAATATATTGCTGCATCAGATGCAGCAAAAGAAGCTATTTGGATTAGAAACTTCATCCAAGGGTTGGGTGTAATTCCATCCATTGTTGATCCAGTTATGATTTACTATGATAATAATGGAGCTATTGCGCAAGCAAAAGAGCCAAGATCTCATCAAAGATCCAAGCACATAATGAGAGGATATCACTTGATTAGAGAGATCATTGGTAGAGGCGACGTCAATGTGGATCGAGTTGCCTCAACAGAAAATGTAGCAGACCCACTTACTAAGCCCTTAGCATAGAAGATATTCGATGGACATCTTGAGAAGATGGGCCTTAGATACATGGGCAATTGGAGCTAGGACAAGTGAGAGATTGTTAGAGTAGGATGCCCAATGCCCCAATTAGATTGGGTGTATTATACTCTTTTGCTTTTGTAAAGATAATCTTATTGGGAATCATATTAATAAAAATGCATTTTCTTTATCTTATGTCTTGTATTTTTTTATTTCTGCATATTAGATAAAGTCTTTAGACCAAATTTAGCTACGGGGCATGGTCGCGTATATGATGACGATTATGGAACATACCTCTAAGGCTTTGGTCTTAAATAAATTTTGAGTCGAGAGCTTTTTGAGATGGGACATCAAATAGCTCAGTAAGACTCGTACATATAATGCATGCTCGTGAGACGAGAATATCACATTCTATTGGCATTAGCGTAGAGACGTAAGTGCATGTATGTGGGTGCTTGTTAGGGAACAAGTACACCGAATATGGCCCGCAAGAAATTCTTAGTTGGAGGCTTTGCCCGTCGAAATAAAAATTTTTGTGTTGCGATAATACACGACTAGTCCTCAGACTTGAGGCACGATGGTAGCCTTGTGTGCATCCTGCAGCACTTTGATATATCTTCTGATTGCTTGACAATCACAAATGGGGTATGTTAGGTGTTGCACTAGTGTGCATGGAGGTTTGTCAGTGGCCAACATAGAATTCGACACTTGTCTTTTTAAATAAGGGAATCTCCTGTGTTTTCATAGTTCGTGATTCAAAGACCTTGGCCAAGGCAGTATGAATTGTGATTCATCAAGAATTATTGGAACTTGAAATGAGATCACAGTTATTGAATCATTTAGGGTTTCGACTTATAATCCATGCCTTAGATTCAATTAGGAAATTAGCTGTCGAAAGGACCGTACGTGTATGGTACTCGCAACTGAAATAGGTTTACTCGCTATTTCACCTGAGACTAGTTTGCCATGATTACTTGCTAGATATTTTCATGGATAGTGAGGTTTTTGGAATTAAGGAGTTGATTCCAAGTGGATTAATTAATTAGATTAATTAATTGGAATAATTGTTATTCATAAGTTGCAAATGTTGCAAACCCACTACTAGCTTAGTAGTGAATCTAAGAGGGTCACACATCTTTATAGAAAGTAACATTTCTAATTTTAGATTTTATCCAATGGTTAAAAATTAATTAATTAATACTGATCAATTAATTAATTAAGGGTTCTATTTAATTTAATGGTTAAATTAAATTTAATGATATATATCTATCTTGATATTATTTGAAGAGTTCAAATTAATATCATCAATGTATGTAGACAATTTTGATGATTAATGTAGTATTAAATTAGTTCACATACAATAGGATAGAGAAAAGAGAAGAGTTCTTGGAGATTTGGAATCCTTCCAAGATAAGATTTTGAAGTAGTTCAAAATTAAAAAACTTTCCAAGAGTTGGAAAAGGATTAAAATTTTCAGCCCTATATATATGAGGGATGAAAATTACATAACTAAATTAAAAAAGAAATTGAGCAAAAAATATTTTGTTTAAAGTCTTCCATTTTTACTCTCCAAGAAAAGAAAAGAAATGAAAGAAAAAGAAAATCAGTTTCTTATTATTTTCTTCATATTATTGTTTCAAGAATTTAAAGAATCAATCTTTATTGTTCTTGAAAATATACTCCGGTTCTAGATTAGTAAACAATTAAAAGGATACTAGCAAATCATTTTGATTGGTGTTGCTCTTCCGTATCGTGGACCTGATAGAGGGGAGACACTTGGATTCCTGCGAGTTCTGATAGTCCAGGATAAGTAATTGATTGCTTCATTCCCTACAACAATCGGATTGCACGAAAGGTATAATCCAATTTTATATTTATTTATATATTCACTTGAATAAGCGTGATCATTAAAATCGCTTTCGAATCAAAGGGGTTAATTTTATGTTTGATAAAAATTTTAATTTTCCACTGCGTATACCCCTACGATTATAGCGAACCCAACAAATTCTTCTATTGATGGGGAAACACAAAAGAAAACACTTAACTCAACTAGGTCTAAGCAGACACCTAATTGTGCTGCATTTTCAGTATTTGAAGGTGAAAAATTAATACTTAATCACCAAAAAGAGTATCTTCAAAGGCTATGGAGCGATCTCTGCGAGAGGATAGCAAATACTTCGATCGAATCCTTTTCATCTATCAAAGATGATGTGTCATTTGTGCTTGAGTCCATGAAAAGTTTTAGCAATTTTGATATCTCTTATGTGGAAGAACCATTGAAAGAACTTTTTGCCAAGGCCGATGCTTATGAAGAGGCAAGGTCAACATTTTTTGAAAAAACATCCAAAGAAATTCTTGCGCAGCAATTGAGTGAAGCCAAAGATCATCTCCATGAAGCCAAGACTAGAAAAAGAAAATAGGTTAATCAAATCCAATCTACCAAGAAGGAGTTGGAGCGTATCAAGATGATTTAAAGAGATAAAAGAAACACTTGTCTGCATCATTAAAACGATAACAACAACTTCTTTAGAGTGCCCAAACCGAAGTTCATGAGATTGAAGATGAGATTGTTGCTATCAAGAATACTTATAAATGATGAAGTGGTCAAAAAATTGAAGTCTTCAAAGGTACGTATGGAGGCTACCAAAGAAGAATTGAAAATTTTAAGACCCTTCGCTTAGTGTTTGTTTAAAACCTTTCTATTTCTTTCGCTTCACGTAACGAATATCATTATTTTTGAGACTACATAATAGAAATTGTTCTTTTTCTATCTTGCAATCCTTCAAGTACATTCACATTCATCAAAATTCATGAAGCTTTTTTTTTTCCAGCAAACTACTATCCTATACGAAGATAAAACATAATTTGTTCTACACTCATGACTGAACTTAGAAATCTAAGCTCCTTACGTACCCTAACCAAGGGATCAAGTCATAAAGTAGTTCAAAAACACTCTCTTTTTTATTTGAGGAGGGTCGTACACAGTTTATACTCATGCAGACCAGGAGTATCTATTGCTTAACCACCCTAGATTAAGTGGGGTATTTAATATTTTAACCATATAAAATACCTTTAGTGGGGTAAATTAACACGTTAACCACATGTATTCACTTTTGGTGGGGCAAGTTAGCAGTTTAACCACGTGCACTACCTTTGGTGGATACCATTCAAAATTTATACTCGTGTGGGTCAGTAGTAACATGTAGTTTAGGCTCATGCATCACGGAGTATTCTTCTAACTTCACGTGTAATATCATTTTAAGAACTTTCTATTTATTAGGCCAATTCTTAAGTCATCTTCAACATTCAACTTGTAAGCGTCATTTGTGTAGACCTCTTTAACAACATAAGGATCATCCCATTTTGATGTGAATTTATTGCAAGTTCAATGAGTAGTAATAATGGGCCTTTTCACAACAAGCACCAAATCACCAACTTGGAAAAAATGTGACTGCACTTTCTTATTAAACGCCTTAGACAGACGAGCTTGATAGCATTCAAGTCTTTGCTGCATTTCCAATCTTTTCTCATCAAGAGCTTCTAACTCTTCGAGACGTAGGCGTGAATTTTCTTATTCGGTTAGTCCATCTTGCGTGGCTATCCTCAATGATGGAATTTGTTGCTCAAGAGAAACTATAACTTCAACACCGCACACCAGTGTGTAAGGAGTCGCTTGAATAGGCATTCTGTAAGTGGTTCTGTACGCCCATAAAGTTTCTCCGATTCTTTCGTTCCAATCTCGCTTTGACTTTGAAATCACTTTCTTCCACAAAGTACACAAGGTCTTGCTGAATGCTTCATCAAGTCTATTTGTAGCAGCATAATACATGGAAGATTTTCTTTGCTTGAAGCTAAACCTCCGACAAAGCTTATCTATCAAACTATTGCAAAAAGGCTTTCCATTATCCATGATTATGTATCGAGGAATCCCATAGTGATAAATAATGTTGAAATGGATAAAATCAACAATATTTTCATTCTTTACCTCTCTAAGAGGTATCGCTTCAGCCTACTTAGAAAAGTAGTCAGTTGCAATCAAAATGTATAAATGTCTGCCGGAAGACTTTGTCATAGGTCCAACCATATCTAAACTCCAAATATCAAATGACCATGAAGCAACAGTAGAGTGCAACTACTCAGGCGTCTAGTGAATAAGATTTGCACTAAATTGACAGGCTTAACATCTTTGTGCATAATATATCCAATCCTTTACTATTGTCATCCAATAGTAACCCATCATTTTTATTCGGAAGTGCAACTTTGGGCCTGATTGATAATCACCACAAATCCCAAAATGAGTTTTTTCCATAGCTTAGATGGCTTCATCATCACCCAAACATCGCAAGAAAACTCCATCAAATGAGCGTCTATAAAGTGTGCCTTTGTAATGAATGAAGCGAGCCGCATGATGTCTAATATCAACTCTTTGACGTGAATCATCAGGTAGTTTCTCATATTTCAAATAATCTACAAGTGGTTGACCCCAATTTTCTTTGACAACTTCAAACACTTTGACATAATAATTTTTTTCTTCTTCATCATAATTCTCATCCTCGACCCAACTTTTGCATATTGGTACACGAGCTTCATCTTCAAGCATGACAAGTGTAGAAGCGAGATTCGCTAAAGCATCAGCTTGCTTATTATCTATCCTTAGTATATGTTCAATAACTATATCTCCCAACCATCTAATGAGCCTTCTAACATAATTGAAATACAAAAGTAGCTCAGGTTTCTTGACTTCGTATAATCCAAGGATAAGAGCTTGATATTCAGCAACATTATTGGAGCAATTTTTTGGTTAAGGTGAAGGAGTAAGGCAACACTTTTCCATCAGATGTAACGAATATAACTCCTGCACTGGCTCTTTTTTTTATGAGAACTCCACCAAAGTACATCTTCGAAGGAGGAGTAATTTCAATTATGAGAGCATCTTCGTCTGGTAAGTTATCAGATAGCTCCTACTCAGCAGGGATAGGATGATCAACTAAGAAGTCTACCATAATTTATCCTTTCACAGCTTTTTGAGGAATACATATTATTTTGAATTGCGGCAATTGAATGTACCACCTTACAAGTCTATTAGAAAGAACTGGCCTTATCATAACATATTTCATTGGATTTGCTTTTGAGACTAGACGGACTGTATAAGCCTAAAAATAGTGCTTCAACTTTTGGATCACAAAGATGAGGGCCAAGCATATCTTTTCAATTGGTAAGTAGTTCAACTTGTTTGGCGGCAATATAAAGAATCAATGGGCATCAGGTACTGGTGCAACCAACATATGAGGCTTCATCAAATAGGCCTTTATACTTTCGAAAGTGTTCCTACAAGAATTACCCCATTCAAACGAAATACCTTTCTTTATGAGTCGACTGAATGGCTGGCATCGATCGACTAGATTTGAAATGAACCTTCGAATATAAGCTAACTTTTCTTGTAAACTTTTGAGTTTGTGAATGTCTCAAGGTCCAGGCATCTTTAGAATCACATCAATCTTTGCTTGCTTAATTTCTATCCCTTGATGATGAATAATAAACCTAAGAAACTTTCTAGACTTAACACCAAATACGCATTTCAGTAGATTCATCTTGAGTTGATATTTTCTCAATCGTTCCAAGACTTTTCTCAAATCTAAAAAGATAGTCTTCTTGCTTTTTAGACTTCACATCCACGTCATCAATATAGTATTTAATGTTTTTGTGGAGCATATCATCGAAGATTTTTTGCATAGCCATATGATATGTAGCATCAATATTTTTCAATCTAAACGGCATTATCTTATAGCAATATATACCTTTTGAAGTACAATATGCCATTAACTCTTCATGTTTTGGGGTCATACATATTTGGTTATACCCAAATGATCCAAGATAACGCTTCATGACTCATAGTAGAATCAAACATGAGCTTAGTAATGGGCAACAGAAAGTCATCTTTGGGACATGCATCATTCAAATCTCTAAAATTGACACAAATTCAAATTTGGCCATTTTTTTTACGAGGATAATGCTAAGATCCATGTAGGATACTTGACTTCCTGAATAAACCCAACTTCGATGAGTTTATTTACTTTAGCCTCAATTAAAGGGACCAACTCAGGCCGAAATCGATGTTGAGCTTGTTTGACAGAACAAGTTCCTTTTTAATAGATAGGTGATAGACTACTACTTTTGGATCCAATCCAGGTATTTCTTTGTACGACCATGCGAATACATATTTGAACTTATGAAGTAGCTCGATGTATGTTTTTTCTTCATCAATGGCCAATGAGGCGCTGATATAGATTAGATGAGGACTATCGACGTCGCCTAAATTAATCTCTTTTAGTTCATCAACAGTAGCCTTAACGCCTTCTTCAAGTTCAGGACGAGCAATTTCAGCATCTTCCTATTCCATTTGTCCACTTAAAGTGATGTGATATGTTGACACCACATGTTTCTCTACATGTTCCATCTCCTTAAAGTTCACGCACATTCTCATTAGACCATTATTTTATTTTATGCTAATTATTTGCATAGCATCACTCGGCTTGTTAATATAACCGTCATTGGTCAATTTGAAGATTTGTTTGCACAAACGATCCTTAGCATTTTAACTCATTTCATGGTCAACTCTACTACTAATATGATAAGATGAAGCCACACTTTTCCCATCGTCTTCATCGTCTTGAGTTTGTGTGAAAATAACAATTTGCAATTTAACTTTCAAGACTTGTTCACACGATATGAGCAAAGTAGTGCATCGCTTCATACGAGATGGAATTAAACTTTGAAGTTTTTGGGTGGCTCGTGGCATAATAACCCTTTTCAAATGATTTGACGTCTTAGAAATAGCCAATCTTTGATAGTTGGCTCTTTTACTCCCCAACTTTTTGAGTTGGCCAAGTCTATCAAAAACAGATATTCCCTTTATTTTCTTTCCATTATCATCAAAAACATCATATGCCGATGAAAATTCTCCTTCAGACACATGATTTGTGCTGGCTCTTTTAATGGCAATGCATAATGAGACTTTATGGTACAAAGATAAGGCCAATTCGAGTATTTTGAATAGCATGCCCACTTTCTTTTAGCATTTTTTGGGTAGCTGTAAGTCTATGCACTTGTTCGCCATTGGCTTCAAAAAGGAGTTTACCCAAGGTAGAACTTTCTTTTGGGTTGCATCCAGTTTTAACAAGAAGTTTATAAGCTTTTGGATCAAAGAATTTTGCATTTTAGATTCCTATACATACCCCATGCTCTGTCTCAACTCCTTGAGTTGGGCAAACAAACCCTTCAAGTGACTGACAAGATGATTTCTTTGCATCCAGCTTTGTCAGAGGAAGCACCAATTCCTTCAAAAGTCCAACCTTAGTGAGAGACAATCATCTTTTTAAGTGATTTTTATGAGTTGGGAAAGTATTTTTGGTTTTACTCCCTCCAACTCCATCATCTTATTGCTTAGATTTCTCATGAGATGGACTATTTTTAGCCTTCATTTTCTTTGCATCTTTGAGATAGTACTTAGCATCAACAAAATGTGATTCAACCTCAGTAAAAGGTTTATCATCTTCGAGCACTTTTTTACCACGCTATCTTTACAATACTTGAAACATTGGTGCCAAGTGGAAAGAATTACTCCATTTTCATGCAACCAAGGATGACTGAGAAGCATGTTATATAAGGTTTTAACATCTATAACATGAAATAGTGCAGTTGAGGCCATGTCATTCATCAATAATTTTAATCTTATGATGCCAAGAGCCCTTTGCCCCCCTTGGTTGAAACCTTGGATCATCAAATGACTGTTTGCAAGTTCATCCATAGAAATTCCCAACTCTTTAAGTGTACGCAAGTGTAAGATATTTACTGTAGAGCCTCCATCAATCAATATCCTATTCATTTTTTTTCTCGCGAGTATAGTCAGTTATGAATAATGGTCTATTATGAGGTTTGGAATCAAGCAGCAAATCTTCATCTGTAAAGGTCAATGCCAACACATAATTATTAGTGATATTGTGAACCTCATTTTCAGACAAATATACTTCATTGGAGGAAATCTTTTGTTCACTTATCATGTTACATGGAACGTTATTATCATGATCAAGTTTTCCACCAACACTGCATCTAGGCACATTCTCTATTATAATATAAAAAGATCCAAATTTGATGGTGATAAGATTAGAAGTTGCATTATCTTCCTCAAGCGAGATCTTCCATTGATAAGCTAACTGCATGATTTTCTCTTTGAATATGAAGCAATCATGGATTGGATGTCCCACTAAATGATGGTACTTGCAGTACTTTGGGTTATCAACATGCCTAGCTTCTTCGCGGATGTTTCATTTCAGGTAATTCAATGAGATTTGCTTTGACCAAGTCATCGAATATTTTAGAGACATCAGAGTTAAGAAATGGATATTGATTTGTTTGCATCTCTTTTAAAGTTAATTTACTTTGCCCATTTCTTGAGGGGTGTCTTTCTTTTCACCACTCTTAACATTTACTTTACTTTTGAATTTGATTGGTGCTGCATTGACCGTCATAGATTCTTTGCTTGGAGCTTTGGAGAAATACTTGGCCCGTTCTTAGCTTCATATCTTTCTTTAGACATTTGAGACTCTTGGATGGGTGGCCCTTCTACTCCACTTGCAGCCATACTCAACTCTATATCATGGGGTCGAGTAGCCAACTCTTCAAATGTCCTTGGTTGGATTCTTTGCAGGATATATCGAAGGTCCTAATGTATTCTTTGGATACACATCTCAATAGCTGAAGCCTTTGACAGTTGATCTTTGCAATTGAGGCTTAAGTTTTTCCAACGATTGATGTAGTCGATGACATGCTCTTTCTTCTATTGACATGAATTCATGAGTTCAATCATGTTAACGGTCCATCGAGTACTATAAAAGCAGTTGAGAAACTTTTGTTCCAATTGTTCCCAACTATCGATTGAGTTTGCCTCCAAATCGGTATACTAATCGAATACATTTCCTTTCAATGAACAAACAAATTATTTCATTAAGTAATCTCCATATGTTTCAGCATCATTACATGTCTCAATAAAATTGGCCATATAATGCTTCGGGTTGCCCTTGCCATCAAATTGTTGAAATTTTGGAGGTTGATAGCCAACTGGCATCTTAAAATTGTCGATCCTTTGAGTGTATGGTTTGGCATAAGTCAAGGACGACTTGGAGCTCCCATCGAACTTGTCTTTGATAGTCCCCATGATAAACTCCTTCAATTGATCAACTGGAATCAGCCCATCAAATGAAAATTGCAATTCTTTTGTTGAAGAATTCTCTTTTTCACTTGATTGTTGCTTCGTGGACATTTCAAGTTCATCGTGAAGCTCAACTTGTTTGCCCATTATGCGCCTAACGTCAGCATTGTCTACTTTGTTAATCAATTTTGTAATTTGAGAGTCTTGCTCTTGAACATGTTTAGTGAGTCCCTCAATGGCCTTCGTCAAACTTGCAATTTGCTTCTCGAGAGTTGTAGCATTTATCACCATGATAAGCGCTATGTTTGAGGTAAATGAGTAACTTGATACTGAGCGAGGGTGGATAATGTAGATTCATCCTTCAAGTCTCCATCATCTTCGTTTGTGTTGGCAAGATGTGGCAAATCTTTCTCAACAATTTCGAGCAAAGGAGTTATCTCAGAAGATGATAACTTTTTTGACATACTTCTTGTGATGACACCAACACTTCCACCTACAACATTCGAAGAATTTGAAGTAGTCATTATGATATTTCAAAACTTTTGAAGAAAAGAGATGAGAGGTAGAGAGATTGTCCCACTGGGTGTGCCAAAAATTTATAACACAAATTTCGTTGTCTGTAAAATTAACAAACAAGAAAAATTGTACAGATTGAATTTTATTGAATTGAAATAATGAAATAGTTACAATCTCTATGGTTCCTCTAATTTTTCTCTTCAAGAACAAGAAATTTTGGGATTTGAACTTTTGGAGGTTCAATTGCCGATTTGATCTCATTCGAATTGGATTTCATCTTTCAATAACATTAATTCGAGAATTTAGCACCTTAATATTGAATCAAATGTTAAAACTTTAAGAACGTTGACTTCTTGAATTTTAATATTTGTTGGTGGATCGACCATTCGACCTCCTCCAATGTGGATTTAATCTCTAATAATGTTAATTCAAGAGTTTAACAACCTAATCTCAAATTAAAATGTTATTATTTGAATGAACTCCATGATGAACACCTTAGTTTTCACCTTAAACACTGTGGATCTCTTTGAATTTGATCGTCTTGGTTGAGAGAATTTCCTCCGACGCTTTTCTTTCTTAGACCCCTTCTTCACAACTTATGTTTTTGACTCTTGCGAATGATACTTGTAGAATAAGAGTTATTGGATAAGTCATTTGATGAAGTAGCACGATTTGATTGGCCCTTCATGACTCGATTGACATCTATATCTTGATCATAAGATTTGATACAATCTTGATTTTCAAGAATTGAAATTTGACACTTGACAATATTTAATTGGACAACAAAATATATATTATAATATCAAATAATTAACTATTTACTTTAAGAATTAAAATTAATTAAATCCCCAAAATATAAAATATAAAATTGATATTTAATATATTATTTTACGTGTGTCGCCATTTAATTGATACAAATTTAATTTGTCGACACACACCTTTATCAACAACAAATTAAGATTTCACGTTAGCAGGCGGTGTAGAAGAACCGTACAATAATTTAAATGAATCCAAGTATTCGTTGTGCTTTTGTGATACATAAATAAAGAATTACCACAAAATAATGAGGGTTTTAATTAAAATATTAATACAACACACTTGAATATTATGCACATTTATAATCATTTCTCTTCTTCTAATCAAGAAGTTCACCCTTTCTACTCAACTAAATAAAATTTAAAAAGACATAATAAAAGTAGAAAATATTAAAAATAAAAGAGAAACTAGAGAATACATTTTATTATTACTAGAAAACTTATATTACTACTAGAAAACTTAGTCTAAACAAAGACAATAATAAAATTTTCTTTTCCCATCTAAGGATTTTTGTATGTCTTGAATACCATCCAAGATCCCCTATTTATAGTAGAAGAATGTCTAAATTGATATCTCTAAATTCACTACAAATGCACTCCAAATTTACTTCAAATATGCTATAAATTCATATGTTCTTTTCAAATTTAAATTTTGTCATATATTTTTCTCCATGAAATCAGCTGATTTTGAAAAAGTAATCAACATAAAAGTTATGTATTTATCTATTAGCTTCATTTTTTTAATTTGAATTACCTAATTCCAACTATTAGGAAGAAAATTATACTTGATTTAAAGAAATATATTTACATAGATAGATCATTTCCAATACACATACTTGAACGAATTTTCTGCTATAATCAAGGTTGAATTTCCAACAACAAAGTTGTAATTCTATCTCTTAGTTTTCAAATAAAGCAAGATTTAGGTCCAGACTTTTGAACATGGAGTTATGCTCAAAATACAGAGACTGCACAAGTCTGGAAACATGCTTATTTTGAATTTAATGCAAACCCAACAATCACTTGCAAAATCTAAGTGATTTTTTGTATATATTTTGATTTACACATAATGAACGCAAAAATGATCATTTTCTTCTAATTGTGATACTTTTTCGATCTAATGAAATATTCTCTCCCAACTTGCTCACGAAATGTGTTGTCTTCTTTGGTTTTATTTTGGCTCTTTTTGATCTCTTTTTGTTCATTGATTCCCTAACATAAAACATTAATAAAACTATAATATTAACAAAAATAAAGCAATGAAAGTATAAAGGATTCAATACAAAAATATGTCAAAAATTGCACTTATCAATATAAATTATGCAGTTGAAAATGAAGAGTTGATTAAGGACTTCAATTGAAGTTTATTTTCATTTAAACACATCATTCTTAATTTAGTTTTTAGACAAAATTACTATAATTTTATCGTGTATATTAACTTTTTATTTTACTCAATTTGATAGCATGATGCCTAGGTAATTTGGTTTTCTAAATTTATTTTAACTTGAAATTTAGAGCGGCCTATTTTCTCTCTCTCTTTCTTAGATAAATCTTATTTTGAAAATTTGGTGCAACTAACATGTTAACTATGAACAATATTACCATTTGCTTTAATCGTTATTCAACAATATTACATCTAAAGTAAATTAGTTTCTATTTTAGGTCTGTTTGTGTCCAATCACGCCTCTTAAGAGTATCCAAATAGACATGTCCAATCACCAACGCCCCCATACGATCACATCCAACCGCATGGTATCACACCACATAAGTGGCATTTGGACATATCCGCCACATCACTGCCACATCGAGCTACTATGCCATATCACTGAGCTACTAAACCAACCCCCAAACCCTTCATCCCCCCTCCTCCATCAACATTTCAAAACAATTGCAACCCTTGTCATGACCCACATGTACGATCACATCCAATCGACACCTAAGCGCACAGTGTCACACCACATGAGCACCAATCAGACATATCCACCATATCTCACTTCAACGTCGAGCTACTCAACCACATCACTGAGCCACTAAGCCAAACTACAATTTCATTGAAGGCTCTACAATGACGTGCGTATGTACCTCTAAAGAGCTCAATGCAACCTTTGTGCACGTGCACACTCGAGCTCATACCACCCAAGTAGCTCTTTAATCCACTAGTGCAACATAAGATAATTGCACATGATTAATTGTTCTCCCAAATGAAATTCTGTATATCCAAGACAAACTTACTCCAATTTTCCAACATGAGGTACCTCATGCTAAAATGACATTCTTTTAAAGTTTGAAAACTTATCAAGTCATGCACAAACTTTATCAGTTATAATTTGAACATGTTTACAATATTTTACACCTTTAAAGTATATATATTTTGCTCTATATAAGCTAAAAGAACTACCAAAATAACAGTAAAATAATAATAATAATAATAATAATAATAATAATAATAATAATAATAATAATAATAATAATAATAATATATTTTGACTAGCTAATTAAGAGCCCCCACGGAAAGGTTGGCAATTTTAGGCTGAGAATAATTTAATATTTTCAAATTGTGGAATTCTAACATATAGGGTTAAAAGTGGAAATGCATGAAAGTTGGGGCAGGGAAAATTAGCTGATAATATTAATAGAAAATAATTGTGAATATGATATGGTCATCGTCCGGGAAATTCACATGAATCAATTTGGATTTCACAAAAAAATATTCCTCATTTATTAAAATTAAAAACATACTTCTTCCAAATGTATTCACTTAACTCTATTAATACCTCAAATTTTGTATATTCCACCACTCTCAATTATGATGATGCATAAAAGTTACACATAATACTTGAAAGATAGTGTGTATGCATGAAATCCTTAAGGATCTCTACATTTTTTGGGTGGCGTGAGAGATAATATTCATCTCAAACTCTTTCGACCTTTTAGTTTTAATTTTTATTTTATTTTCTCAAGGCAATTCAAGATTATTTGTTAGGAATTTTCTAATTTCTGAAGAAATTCTTTGAAATTTGACAAAACTGAAATAATGTCAATCAATACATTGCTATTAAAACCGCAAGAAACTTTAAAATGTTATAAGACTGAGTTTCAAAATTTTCTAACGAGTATCATTTATGTATAGATATTTATATAATTTTATAATATTTGTTGATTGATAATTAATTTTTTATAACTAATATTCCCGATATAATAATATATATAATCAATTCACTTGGCCCCTTTAATCAATCTATATTCCAATGTGCAACTAGGAATGAATAGTCATTATCACGGTGAAATTCCAAGTTCAAAAGTTTCTTGATTTTCTTTTTCAATTGGACTCAAAAAAAAATTTCAAAAAATTACTTCTGAAGTAATAATAATATATAAGAGAAAATTTAAGAAAAAATATAATCGGTCGGTTTTCCAAAATCCAATATCTAAACATTACTCGGACACAATTTATCATTTGACTAAATCCAATATCTGAAAATTAGATATTGAATTTCAACGAAATTTTTACTTAGAAATAAGAACATTTCATCTCACTGAAAGCACTGCTTAAATTTTCTTGAACCAACTTAAGATTGATACAATGCAATAATGCAACAAATGGAATGCAGAAAAACCAGAAGAGGGGTCGGTAAACTTCTTTCTCTATATGATATTTTTTTCTCTTTTTGTACAGTGGAGGAATTACAAGAACATGTAAATATTCTTTTTTATAAAAAAAAAACAAACTGGAAACCGAATATTAACACCAACACTCATCAGTGGGACCAAAAAAACCTAAAATCACCACTGCAATTTGGAAAAGAACACAAAGAAAATAGAAATATGGCAACAAGAACTATTGCCATTTTCTTTGTATAAACCTTTCAATCAATGGAATACCTAACTAAAAAAAAAAAAAAACAGCCACATCCCATGGCAAGAAGTTACTCAGTTATGACCATATAATGAAACCAAGATTGTTCACACTAGTGCAGCTCTCACTTCCCACAGGCTGGTTTTCGTTTCCCATCAATAGAAGCTGGTTGCCTTCCATGTTTATGCAATGGTGAATGAATCCCATTGGAAACTCTTCTAGTTGGCGGTTGAGGAATTAGGCTCCTAATGGTGAAAATAATGTTACAACATAAAATGGTAAGGATATGCCCTCAAGGATGAAGCAAGATCAAGAGTAAATTCAAGTGCATTAATGTTCTATTATCAACTTCATTATATGCACTTGTAAGTCTCCTAATTGGCATTGGAGGAATTAGGCTCATTTTGGTGAAAATATAGTTCAAACATGGAAACAGTTATCGGTACATTCTCAAGGATAAAGAAAGAAGATGAGTTCTTATAACTATCAAATAAAATGTATAAAGATGATACTAGTAAGATGGGAAATAAGCAAAAGTTTCTGAAGACAACAAAACCCTCATGCTTGCACTAAATGGAAAACATAATACAGTGACCATGAAGATTACCTTATTTCTGGGCTCTTTGTCTGCTTTGGACTAGGTCTCCTGACTTTTGATCCCACTCCATTAGGCATGCAGTTGGATCTAGAAACATTTTGTTGCCACTGGTAATCTAGCTCTGAAGAATCACTAGTTTCAGCTTCCAGGTCATCTGAATCATCAGTGGCTGCCGTCTCATATTGAGTCCTAGCCAAACCGTTATCTAGGCTGTGTCGTCTGTGAGCTGAAATTTTGTTCAGAGATTGTTCTGGGTATACCTTGGAAGTATCAAGACCATACTTCTGATAGAACATGTCAGGTAACTGTCTACCATCTTCATCCCATTTTCCGAGGTGATTATCGCCACTCAGACCACCTTGCTTCTTCACCATAACCTTATCAACCCAATCACCGGAGACACATTTTTCTTCTTCCATCGATCCCGGACTACTAAGTGGTGGCCAAGGAGGAGAATCCATTAAGTCCTGAGTATCAAAGCTTTGCATTCTTGATGTTGATGAAGAGTTACTTCGTCCCTGCAGCCCATTGTGAAAAGCAGAAAAAATAATTATAAATTTCAATATTTACTCCAACTAGTGAAATGTTCCAACAAATAGTAGGATAAAGTTGTTGCTCGTAATTTTTTTTCAATGTGAGAGCTTTTGGTCGTTTTCCTAAGCAATCACCATCCCCCATCAATAATAGGAATTTACAAGTGATTTCATTAAACAGTGCAGTCTCCAGTGAGATACTTGTCTCTATTGAATTGAAAAGAGGAAATCCATAGACGTGGTCCAGCTGAATAACTTGATATATTATACGAAGCCAGTAGTGAGTATAACTCTCCCACTGCTTATCTGATCCTCAATCAAGTTATTAAGTTTAAAAAGCAAAACTGATTCTGGCAACTCTAGAAAGTTACCAGAACTAGTGGTAACTTTCCCTGAGCTCAGTTAGTATCAAAAAACAATATATTTTTGGTTGATTTCTATACCTCTGCCTTACTGACATCTCCACTACTTTGCCAAGATGAATCTGATGGAGAAGATCCAAAAGATCTAACAATTACTCTGTCTGGGCTTATAGATCTAGATTGCTGAACACCTGATTCTCCTCTCTCTTTCCGTGATAAGGCTGCTTTAAGACTAGCTATCTGCAAGAAATTAGCGAATGGTCATTGAACAAAAAACAAAAGGCAAACATGGCTAGTGAGCTACTTCTGTCTTTAATTTTGAGCCATACAAAAAGTAATGCAACGGAAGCAATCAGTTGCCATTAGCCACTCGGAAAGCCAGGAAATGATGGATTGAGGGAGTATGCCCAATCTTTTACATGGTAAATGAGAACATATAGAAAGTAGGTCACATGAGCTATGCCTGCAAGTTCATAGAAAGTGCAAAAGGTGTAAAACCTGTTCTTTTAGTTCTTTGACATCAGTACTCTCTTTGTTTGCTCGAGCAGCACCAAGCTCAACGGTTGAAACACGTTCAGCAAATTTAAGAGTACTAATTGTTTCTCCAAGAGCATCAGGCTCCGGGCTGATGTGAACAAACATTAGCGTCTTTGCTTGACCTCCTACAAACACAAGGATCGAAATCTTAATAACTGCTAAGAGAGAGGGAAAATGTATTGTAGACAGGCAATGCATTTTCATATCTTACCTAGTGAATCTTGAAGCAACTGTGTAAGCTTACTGTTCCTATAAGGAACATGTGAATTCTTTTGGGCAAGAGAGGATATTACATCTCCTAAAGCAGATAGAGACCGATTAATATGTTGAGCCTCCTTCAATCTATCACCAACAGCCTCAGACTTATCAGCTCTTTCACTTCCTGCCAGGTCAACCAGATGCATACAACCACGAAGAATTGAGCCAGATGTCAAATCTCTTCCTTGAACATGAACAGTGAGGCAACTGCAGATATATTAATTCAATGTCAGTTAACATATTATATATGCTTTATAAGTAAGACAGTCCATATGATTTTACACTGTTCATTTCCCATGACCAGCAGCATTGCTTAATAAGGCTACATCCAGTAAAATATGCAAATGGAAAGGGTTAAATACATTATGCACTTTGCATCTCTGAAGTATAGCATTAATCGCATTCAACCCCCGGAAGTTCAAAACATGGAAAAACCCGCCTGTCCATTTGAAAAATTCTGAAGTGACATTGGCAAACTTTTAAGACGAAAATACCCTTCTCATTTACCCCTCTAAAATAGGCTTTGTCACAAACACCTCTAAAATCTACTTTCAATGATTTTGATTTTTTATCTAAAATCTTATTTCAAAAATACCATTTAAAAATTAGGTTTTTTAAAATTTAATGTAGAAATGTGTAGAAGCTGCACAAATTCACTATCCTCGTGTTTTTCATGTCATTACTTCGATTATCGTATAACTACGTTTTACAGAGAAAACTGTTCATGTAAAAAATCTACAAAATGTGTTTCCTATACTAGTATATACCTATATACATTATATGCATATAATTTATAAAAAATAATATTTTATGTCATATTATGTATAATTATTTATTTTATCATAGTAATATTCAAATATGGCATATCTGATTTGTCTTATACAATAACTATATGTATTGGTGTTTTCGTATATACATATACACATGCATGCGTACAACTATATAATCTCGTACAATCGTATAATTAAACATATAATGGACATAACCAAATTTATTAACCAACACAAGGCATCCATACATATACATATAACTAATACAATATAGTTATTTTAAACATGATATGTCTAAACAATATAAATATAATAGATATGGCATTTAGGGTAAGTTTACACATATATATATGTAATCACCTGTATATAACATAATATACACATACTGTTCGATAGTTATTGTATTTATCTGTAAGAAATAAATGAATAAGGTTTCTACAAGTGTAACAAATGAAGTAAATATTCAATAATGACATTTTATAAAAATATATGCATTTAGTTATATAACAATGTATAATACACATTATCTGGATCTTTGTACAATGGTACAAATACAAGGACTGTGTTTCTATGGAGCTTTTACACATTTCCACATTAAATTATAAAAAATCCTGAATTTTAAATGGTATTTCAAATAAATTTTTAGATAAAACTTAAAATCACTCAAAGTAGGTTTTAGGGGAAGTTTGTGACAAAGTGTTAGCCACTTAGAGTGTTGGGTCACCCTAGCACGACAGGCTAGCATGTCAGCATGCGACGGATGCTGACATGGTGTAGCATTTTCCTTGGCAGCATATAGCACATTGATTTAGGTATCTTAAGACACATAGAGGTTCCACACACAGGCTAGGCATTGACCGGATGGTGAGCTGTCACGTGATGTCTGCTGTGTACAGGTGTAGAGCAGTACAATTAGGTTTCGACACCATGCACTTGTTGGGTGTTAGAAAACTCAATTTGAGTTGGACTTGGAATAAATACTAGAC
The DNA here is from genome assembly GCA_019321725.1 of Paulownia fortunei. NCBI lineage: Eukaryota > Viridiplantae > Streptophyta > Magnoliopsida > Lamiales > Paulowniaceae > Paulownia > Paulownia fortunei. The sequence goes on from CM033106.1 coordinate 23,276,513, forward strand.
ATGGACCGCGTAGGAGCAAATGGTGGGTAAATGCAATACCTATGTTGTGAGTTAAGGGGGTGTGAATTTTCCTCGACATGTGTGCAATCTAGGGCAAATGCATTGTAACTTAACTAAGGAATATAAGGTTGGGTTGTCACCTGTAAGTTTGCTATCCATTTACGTTTCTACTCTGTGTTGTGTGCGCTGCTTGCCCTTAACCACTCAGTTTAACAAATTAAACAAGAGAGTACGAGGGAAAGAAGGTGACTAGTTTTGTGAGGAAACCAGGCCACATAGGGGCTGAGAAAATTGCTGAAATTTATGACTTTCTACCTCTGTGGCACATAGCATACTTTTTGGGGAAAAATGCGAATGGCATTTTCATCTTAAAAGTTTTGATCAATACCACATTACACTTTTTCAAATTGACAGCAGGGTTTTTGTTATGTTTTCAACTTTAGGGGGTTGAATGCGACCAGTTCCATACCTCAGGGTGCAAAGTGTAATTAAGCCAAATGGAAATCAATTTTTTCTTTCTTGTTTCTTTACACTAATGATTATAAACATCAGAGGCTAGAAGAAAACAACAATCAGTAGTTGAGCAACACTTCCCTGACCCTTTCACACTGGAAGACTTAAAGAAAAAGAAAGAAAGAAAGAAATTAACTGAGCAAAAGAGTAGAAAAACTATACCTGTGAGAACGACTACTACGATCGTTCAATGCAGTAGAACCAACTGCACGATTTTTGTGCCCAAGGTTCATCAAATTGATGACATCAGATGTTGATGTAACATGTACAAGATTTGCATTTGGTACATTGACACCATTTTGAGAGTTGTTGCGAATTTCTAATGTGTTTAGGAGTTAAGGACAAAAACCATGAACTAAGTAACAAAAACAGAATGACAAAAAGATTTAACAGTTTGCTCCAAGGATATCTTTTATTGAGACCATCAGTGACAAGGAGATCTCTAACTTGCTCATTGTAGATTTCAATCATCTGAACAGAGACATCATAGGCAATGCTGTCTTTTCTCTGTTCTGATATAAGAAATAAATCACTGAGTGCCCTGTAATTTACGCCTAAGCTTTCCTTTGTAAGTTCTTTTGGTCCTGTCTGTGGATTACAGGATAGACATTTCAAAGTAAGTTACATAGACTGCAGTACACCAAGCAGTATGGTACTTAAAGTAAGTTCTCAAATATCTAATTTTTAGTTCCCATAAAAAGAAATGAAAATTGTATCTAAAATCTGTCATTTTAGTATGTTTTTTAACAGAACCATAATCTCTTACCATTGTATATGTTTTTCCAGATCCAGTTTGACCATAAGCGAATATGCAAACATTATAGCCATCAAGGACAGAACGTATCAGTGGCTGGGTGTCTGAAAATACTTCTTCTGCAGAAAAGGAAGAAACAAAGGGGGAAAAGCTGGTACTTCAAGAGAATCTTTTCAAGGGTACTTATGAAAAGATACTATTAGGGACCTCAATCACCTTGGCTTGCAGATGGACCGAAAACCTTGTTAAAAGTGAATGCCTTCTTCCCCTTTCCATATTTTGCAGGAGTGAGTATTGTGAGAGTCCGTTCATCTATACCTTCCACAATGCTCAAACCAGTTGGCTGCCCAGGCAAAAAAGGTCGAACTCGGCAATACACCCTTATATTTCCTATCAAATATATGCATGAAACAACGTCATCACCATGTGTAGACAATATTCCACTGGGGTCTCTAAAGCATACAAACCAATAGAGTTTACCTTTGAGGTCTTGCACTTGATTGTATAGTTTGCGATTCTCCTCAAGAACCTTTTGGTATCCAGAAGCTGCATGAGCCAGACCATTCAGGTGTTTACCTATCACCAAACAAAATTAAGTTCTCGATTCCTGTTTGTCCCAATATGGATGGACTAATAAATAAATCCATACCTAGATTGTTAACTTCTTCTTGGTACTTCATGCATAGCATTTGCATGTCTTCTTTCGTAGCATGAAGTGTATTCTTGAGTTCCTACATAATGAAATAAATGTTCTTACAAGTTCCAAATTGGAGATGGAAAATTCTTTTTTACAGTTGATCTCTGTTGTGGATGACCTGTATACTTTGTTGCTGGTGTTCAACCAAGTCTTGGTGCTTCAGAGCATGTCCTTTCGATTTGTCATCGTAAAAATCATTCTCAGACCAACTCCTATCTTTCATTATGTTCAAGATCTTACATAAAAACACAAATAGTCAATCCTACGTATTTAAGATCTGTGAATATCACTAAAATGCAGATTCTAATCAGACCTCTATCTCCTCATGCTTGTTGGAACTTGGAACACCAATATCTCTTGAAGTTGTTCTGGCCTGTTGCACCAAAACAAAACAAAACTGTACTCAAAATTTGTTGCCTATTTTTTATAAATCATTTTGACTAAATTACAGTAAGTTTCATTCGATTGCATATGCATATGGATTGTGAAAGTAATGAACAGTCACAACCAGGAAAAGAGTTCTTGTGTAGAAACTGAACGACTATAGTCTGAGTATCAGGCTTACCTGTTCATTTTGGCTTGCCAACTGATGTTCAAATTCTTCCATAACTTTACTTAACATATTCTCCACAATCTGCAAAATTAACTGCTTGAGTTTCTCATAAGTAGAAGAGTATAAAATCGATGGGTCAGAGACAATTCTGTCGAATAAATTCAGAAAATGGCAGTTGTTGTAGCAGTAGTAATTTTCTATACAAAAGTACACTGATGAAATTGAAACCTTCTACACTTCTACTTGTCCTTCTCTGAAATAAAAAGCACTCTGATGACACTGAAACCTTCTAAAGTTTTGCTTGTCCTTTTCTGGTTTATATAAAAGTGACTAACTCCATTCATTTAACCACATAATTAGTTAGTGCCCTACAACATAACCGTGTTTGCAATCAATGAATGAAACTGGGTGCTAGCATTGAATGCTTTTATTACTCTCATCAATGTTTGATATCGAATGGCTATACTTCCAGACGGGGGTGAATGAGCATTACAGAAGCAAATGAACGATTTCCGTTCTTATTCTCTCCTTCAATTCTTATATGTGAGCAGTTCTTTTATGCTGTCCTTAGGCTATATTATGTACCTATACCATTGAAGACAAATTTTGTTTGCAATGATTCATGAAGCAGTATTCGATGAACTAACAATGGACCAAACAGCTCTCAGCTGCGGATTCACTCCCTTTGTGTTTTAAAACAAGCAAAAACATCACTCACCACCGGGATATCTTCTCGCTTCTTATCAGAAAGAAGTTCACGAACAAGTATGTGCAAGGAATGAGAGGTGCCCTGTAATTTGAGGCGTAAAATCACTTATTGGGAATTCTTTTGCAAAAAAGCTATTATGGCAGATATAGGAGCAGCAAGCGTACAAACCATTTCATTAAGGTCCTGCCCAAGATCGCCAAATGAGTTCTGCTCAGTTGACAAACTATCAAGAGACTTCTCACCAGTGGATGAGTTCCTTGAGAGTGAATTCATAAACAGATCAGAATTTTTTCGGACAAATTGCTTGCCTGTTGAAGGGGGCTTCGAATTTCCACCAAATTTCCAGACTCCTTTTCCACCTCCTTGTTTCCAGTCATTATATGATTTCAGGGCTAGCACACAATTCACAATTCTGGAAGACTTCCCTCCCTAATATTATGATTCAAACAGTTTTTATTTTCTCTTTTTATGTTGATATAGACAATGATCAAATCGTATATAAAGACATTTCTGTTTGTCACAAACTACAAAGCTAAACTACATACCTGTTCCAAATCAGAGGCTTCAAAAGCTGGAATCCCCATTTCCTCTATAGAATCAAGAAAGTTCCTAACGTTTTCAAAGTATTGGTATGCAGAGAGAGCAGCTCCATCAGGAATACTTACACTATCAGAAGGCGCCTCAACTACCTAGAAGTAAACCAACAATCAAATAAAATCATACATAAAAAAAAAACAAGTGGAAAATCAAATAACCTAAAACAAATGAAGAACAAGATGACCCCCTACTTTTGGCACAGCACCAGGCTGAACCTTGTTAAGTACGTTACAAAGTATAATCCCACTTCGCAAACCAAGTCTAAATTCTTCTTCAGAAGGCTGGGCCGGCAAATCTTTTCCTGCAACAACTCCTACCATCTTTCTTAACCATCCAGCGGCTTCATATCTTCTCAATGCTGCAACACAACTCTCTCATTACAAATTGTCCATATAATAATGATTCACATTATTATCAAATCTCACCTAACCCCACATCAAAGAATGTGGCAATTAACATTCCAATACATCAGAAACAAAACGCAGGACCAAGATTAATGCTCAACATCAAACAAATCAAAATAGTTTCAAATATGTTTGCTCATCGATAGACAATGCAAAATCAAAATTCTTTCAAAAAATCAATGGCAAACAATGTAAAGGATTGTCAAGGATAATCAAGACATAAAGGAAGGTATATCAGCATTATCATACAAGCTTCCTCTGCTTTTCTTGAGGCCAAATCAATGTCGCTCAGTCTCTTGCCATGCTGTTGAAGCACATCCTCCACCACTGATGCCACATCGAATTGCAACACCCCCTCCGCCATTAACGCTGCTTAAACCACAACACCCCACCAAGAAATCCTCGATCAAAAATGTATTCCCCAAGAAATTCTTGAACATTCAAGAATCAAAATGCATGCTTTCCTGTACATGTATTTATAAGCTTTGCATACATGTACAGGTGCACAAAAAATGTATCTTTCTACCTGTGTGTGTGGCTGGTTAATAGGTGAAGAGGGAATACTGGGTCTTAATGGTGAGAGACAATTTCTTGGAAGAAGAAGAAAGCAGAGAGACAAATGGTGGGGAAGTTATAGGAAGGAGATTGAGAGAAGAAGAAAAAACCGCCCAGGAAAAAAAAAAGAAAATAAATAAATAAATGGGCTTCATTATTTGATCATTATTTTCACAATTTTATGCTCTTGGCTTCCATTGCCTTTTTTTTTTCTTCTTTCTTCTCTTCCCTCTTTTTAGTCACTTATTTCTTTAAAAAAAATTCTCTTTCAACCTCCCGAAGCTCTTTCCGTGCCGAAAGGCTCGGGCTCTTGATGCTTCTTATTTGACTATATATATATTTGAGAGAAAGAAATTTGGAGTTGAAAATATAAAATGTTTTCCATGTCATTATTTTATCTTATTTACTGTGTGAAATTGGACTTTATTAGGGTCGAAGGGAAAAAAAATAGAGGTGAGAAAATGGTTAATTAAAATTCGTTGAGGATATTCAATTTTTTTTAAGATAAAAAAGGGAGAAAAGAGATTAAATTATGAAAATTAATTTCTCCAAGCAAAAAGATTTATTGAACTGAAAATAGTAGAATTAATTGAAAGAAATCTTTGTTTATTTATGCTGTGATTGAATGCAATATTTAAAGCTTATAAGATCATTTGTATCGAATTAATTACAGTAGCATAGTCATTTAATTTTAGTTAAACCAAAAAAGTATATAATAATAAGTCTACGTCTCTTTATTTTTTTCTTGAAAAACCTTATAAAATTTGTATCTTATTTGTTTCCATTTACTTCCGATTTCTTAAATGTGGCTTAATTTTTTTTCACTAAATATAAGCTTAACCAGAATCAATGCCAAAAATGTATAGTTTTATGTGAAAATATATACTTTTTTGTTTTTGTTTTAAAAAAAAAAGGTTGGTTAAGAGCAAACAATTTTTTTATAGGCGGGAAATGAACCGTGGGGCGGTCTCTGCATAATTACTAATTTAAAATGCATGGGAAAATAAATGACTAAAATTTAAAGGCTCTCAACATGCAAGTATCATTACGAGACTCCATTAGTTTTTGCAAAGGCAAATATTAAGATTTGTGATAATTATTTACACTATTTATTTATATCTATGCTGTTTATTAAGTGTGTGGGCCTCAGTGTAACTAATTTAGTATGTAAAGGCAGATCCTATAATAAAGACGGTAATAGAGAGAATTTATGGTAAGGTTGTCAAGATTTGAGATTTTCTATACCAAATTTTTTAATAATTTAGATTTAAATATGTTATATTCGAGTTAGATCTATTTTATAATTTTAAAATATTTAAAAAATAATATTACCAAAAAAATTTAAAAGATATATTTTTCTAAAAATAAATTTACATAAATATGTATATATTAGAATAAAAAAATAAAAAAACAACTTGAGCAGGGCGATATTAAAAATAAAAAATCAAAACCCACAACAAACTCGTTTTTAATTTTAAAAATTCATATAAGTAGGGTGAATTCGAATTTAAACTCACATTATTATCTCCCGTACGCATAGAGAGTTGGACTAGGTAGTTGTCCCTCACATTACCTATAATTTTAAGTTTTATATGTAAATCATAGAATTCAAAGTTTTGGCTCTTTAAATTTGAAAGTTATCCTCCCACGTGAACCAAATTATTAGCTTAGCCCACTAAAATTTCTGACTCCATCGCTATTTTGTATGGTTTAAATAAGTTGACAGAATTACTTCTAAATAAAAAGATGATGACAAATATTTTGTGATTCTCTCCTCTTTTCTTCCCTATTTTTTTTTCATCTTCATCTCCAATTTTTATCTTTTTCTTTTTTTTTCTCAATTATACTATTTTCATCTTAAAAAGTAAGCAAATATTTCTTATTTTATACTTAAAAAATTTATGCACACACTTTAATTGTGCCAAATGTTATTATAATCAGCCCTTCTAAACTATACATGCAGCGCAATGAACATAAAATTTATTGATACATTAACATTGCATTATTTTTCTGCTTACCAACAGAAAAATCACATAATAATTTATGTTTTTACCAAGAAAATGTAACAGAAAATGTAAAAAACATAAGCTCAGTGATTAGGAAGGTGGTCATTTTCTACCATCAAGATAGTTGTTGGTAATTATTGAAAATTTCTATTGCAAGTCCACTTTATGAACCCACCCAAAACTTACTGTTCAACCCCCATCAATGTTCTTGATTCAAAGATAAGAAACTTTAAAAAATTGGACTCCAAAAATATGGGTAATAGTAACGATATTCTAACATAGAATTGGATATATAATAAAATACGAAATGAAAAAAATTCAATACTTAATTCCCAAAAAAGTATACCAATTTGGCATTAGAATTTTGGCACAAAAATACGTGAACGACAAAAATAATAGTACATATAGGTATAGGTATAAGTTGAATGTAAGTAGAAAAGTTTGTAATGAAAAAATGTCCCGTAATGTAAATGCATGTTTTCTTTGGATATGTGTTGTGTCTTGTCTCACCCTAAATTTAATTATTAGATTGTCAATAAGTTTCACAAAAATTAAGATACATGTTTTAATTCGATCTAAAAAATATCAAATGAAAATGGCAAGTTGTTTTGCTACATATATGAATTACTAAATTATTCAATTACTTCAATATATATAAGCGCGCGCACACACAAGTGTGTGTGTAATAATATGAGACATAAGCTTACCAATTAATATAGATAGGGCATACTTAAAGGGTGTTTGGTTAAATTTATTTAAAAGATTTTATAAGTTTCTACGTCTTATTAAATATTTTTGAAACTTATAAGATGCTATATTCTCTATTAAGTCTATGACTTAATTATTATTTGTTGGCATTATTTGTGCAAAATATCAATTAATTTTAATTAATTTCTTTAATTATGATAAGTTGAATTTCCATGATTTTAATGAGAGTTCTAATGCAAGACTAACTCTTGTTATTTATTTCCTTGTAGAATTAAGATTCTACATACTTACTTACCATATTGGATAAATTTAGTAAAGATGTTCTTGTAGAATTTATGAAAATAAATTTTCAAGATATCTCCAAATAAATTTATACCAATTGGAGAAAATATTTGATCTTGCATTTGCTTTATCCGGATGAATCAAGATTCAAAGAAGTCTTCATATCCAAAACATCGGATTTCCTACCTTATTTGAAGAATCCGATTCTTGTGATTTAGAGTAGGAATATAAGTTGTAAATGGATTCTATATTTTGCTAAACGTATAAAGATTATGTTAAGGAAAGTCTTTGTGTTAGACTAGATAACTTTTATGTATTAGATTAGGGATATACCTATTGAAAGATGTGTATTTAAATATACTCTTTCATTAGTTTTAAGCTACGGATTTCATAGAGAATTATCAGAAGAGTGCAGCAGATCCCAAGCTACAGAAATTAGATATCGATAATCAAGAACTGAGTTTCAAAGTATTCTGGAGTTATCCGTCCGTGTTCCAAAAAAGTGTTGGAACATCACCATTAAACATCCTTTGGGAGAAGGAAGTGAGTCTTTGAGTAAAGATACCAGTACCCATTATACATCCTTCGAGAGAAGGAGGCGAGTCTTCGGGAGAAGGCGCTCTGCTGTCTAAAGGGGTTCAACATTAAAGGAAGTTCAACGAAACAAATTCAAGTTGAAGGGATCTCGCAAATAAGTCCACCAGTAGAACAATACAAAACCGGCATAAAAAACAAAGAGGGGATTTTTGGTTTTGTTTTATAAGTCCTTTTATTATATTGTATAATTTCTTTACTGATAGTGAATTATTTTATCTATGGGCGTGGCCTCGAGGAGTAGGATATTTGATATTCAAACATCATTAAAATTGTTGGTGTTAATTTTATTTTCGTTATGCATTTGTATTCATGTTCTAACTGGAGTTATAATATTAATTGAAACATTCACGAATCTGATAAACTGATTAACTTGGTTAATTGAAACAACAACAGATTCTAACGAGTGGCATCAAAAGCAGGTCACTAGGCATACTTAGTGAAATTTTGGGCTAATATGTTATTGTTTCGAGTGCGGATATTAATTTTTTATGTGAAGGAGGCCTAATTTTATGTTTGCCACGGCTGGATGGAATTAATTACTCGTACTAAAAAGAAAAAAGAGGAGGATATGGACTTCTAGGCTGAAGTTCAAAAACTCACTGCTGATGTTCAAACTAATATCAGGGACATGACTGATCTATTTGTCTTGTCAACAAAGAAGTTTGGAAAATCTTGGAAAAAAATGAATAAATAGAGTCAAAAACTCAAGTAGGTCAAAGTTCCAATCTTCCTCAATATAAAAGTGCTGCTAATCCTTTTTCTTCTGATGATGATAGAAAAACTTAAGAGGACCCAACCATCGTCCACCCTCTTGCTACAATGCATGTTGGAACACATGAAAGAACATCCCCCTAATCGTGATGCTAATATTGTTGATGTGCTTGAACAAGCCTCTGCATATGCAGACTATTTAGAGATTGAAGCTCTCCAGGAGAGTACATTTGAAGGCCATGTTGGTACTCATGTTCCAACGTCTCCTTGAACACTAGCTTATCACGATGCAGCTTATCAGGATCCAGACTATAAACCATAACAATCGCCAGCAGTGCTGATCACTAATCTGTAATTGATATCTTACTTTTAAGTATGAATTTTATGCAAATCCTGAGTCTGCCTAATTTGGTCATGTCTACATATGCAATAGGATTTACTTTTTTTCATCTAAATTGATCAATGACTACTTGGGTACAACTGGAGTTGATGATATTGAATTGCCTATTGATTTTGATGTGATCATTAAGGTAATAACTGTTGGGTTCGCTATAATCGCAGGGGTATACGCAGCGAAAAATTAAAATTTTTATCAAACATAAATTTAACCCCTTTGATTCGAAAGCGATTTTAACGATCGCGCTTATTCAAGTGAATATATAAATAAATATAAAATCGGATTATACCTTTCGTGCACTCCGATTGTTGTAAGGAATGAAGCAATCAATTGCTTATCCTGGACTATCAGAACTCGCAGGGATCCAAGTGTCTCCCCTCTATCAGGTCCACGATACGGAAAGCAACACCAATCAAAAGGATTCGCTAGTATCCTTTTAATTGTTTACTAATCTAGAACCGGAGTATATTTTCAAGAACAATAAAGATTGATTCTTTATGTTCTTGAAACAATAATATGAAGAAAATAACAAGAAACTGATTTTTTTTTTCTTGAAGAGTAAAAATAGAAGACTTTAAACAAAATATTTTTGCTCAAATTTTTGAATTTAATTATGTAATTTTCATCCCTCATATATATAGGGTTGAAAATTTTAATCCTTTTCCAACTCTTGGAAAGTTTTTCTATTTTGAACTATTTCAAAACCTTATCTTGGAAGGATTCCAAATCTTTCAAGAACTCTTCTTTTTTTCACTCTTCTATTGTATGTGGACTAATTTGAGACTACATTAATCATCAAAATTGTCTACATACATTGTTGATATTAATTTGAACTCTTCAAATAATATCAAGATAGATATATATCATATATATATACTATAATTATATTTATACATAAATTAAATTTTAGTGGCCTATTTTATCCTATAAAATTGGTCACTATATTTATTTATCTATAAATATGTTAATTAAATAAATCATATTTATTTAATTTATTCTCTTCATACTTTAGTGGGCTTCTTAAGTGATCCACATTTATTTTGGGCTTGGACTCAAAAATTCCCAAATCAATTCAATTGATTCAATCCCAATTTAATCAATCCAATTGATTAATTTAATTTACTCCAATTGGGCTTCCTAATCAAATTAGGTCCAATTAAATAATCCAATTACTTAATTGAATAATTTAATTTAACTATTAAATTAAATAGAACCCTTAATTAATTAATTGATCAGTATTAATTAATTAATTTCCAACCATTGGATAAAATCTAAAATTAAAAATATTACTTTTCATAAAGATGTGTGACCCTCTTAGGTTCACTACTAAGCTAGTAGTGGGTTTGCAACATTTGCAACTTATGAATAACAATTATTCCAATTAATTAATCCAATTAATTAATTCGTTTGGAATCAACTCCTTAATTTCAAGAACCTCACTATCCATAAAAACACCTAGCAAGTAATCATGGCAAACTAGTCTTAGGTGAAATAGCGAGTAAACCTATTTCAGTTGCGAGTACCATACACGTACGGTCCTTACGACAGCTAATCTCCTGATTGAATTTAAGGCATGGATTATAAGTCGAAACCCTAAATGATTCAATTGCTGTGATCCCATTTCAAGTTCCAATGATTCTTGATGAATCATAATTCATTCTGCCTTGGCCAAGGTTTTTGAATCACGAATTATGAAAACACGGGAGATTCCCTTGTTTAAAAAAAAAACAAGTGTCGAATTCTATGTTGGCCACTGACAAACCTCCATGCACACCAGTGCAACACCCAACATACCCCCTTTGTGATTGTCAAGCAATCAGAAGATATATCAAAGTGCTGCAGGATGCACACAAGGCTACCATCGTGCCTCAAGTCTAAGGACTAGTCGTGTACTATCGCAACACAGAAATTCTTATTTCGACGGGCAAAGCCTCCAACTAAGAATTTCTTGCGGGCCATATTCGGTGTACTTGTTCCCTAACAAGCACCCACATATATGCACTTACGTCTCTACGCTAATGCCAATGGAATGTGACATCCTCGTCTCACGAGCATGCATTATATGTACGAGTCTTACTGAGCTATTTGATGTCCCATCTCAAAAAACTCTCGACTCGGAACTTATTTAAAACCAAAGCCTTAGAGGCATGTTCCATGATCGTCATCATATGCGTGACCATGCCCCGTAGCTAAATTTGGTCTAAGGACTTTATCTAATGTGCAGAAAAAAAAAATGCAAGACATAAGATAAAGAAAATGCCTTTTTATTAATATGATTCCAATAAGATTGTCTTTACAAAAGCAAAAGAGTATAATACACCCAATCTAATTGGGGCGTTGGGCATCCTACTCTAACAATAACTGGGGGTAGGATTAGAGTTTGGCCTAGTAAAGAAACCAATTTCCCTGTTGCTTCCTTAACACTTAAGTATGCGATTTTGCATAAAGTAGCTATGCACAATCAGACTCCAACCACCAGTTGCACTGTGGTAGTTAAGGATCAAACATTCTTCTTGTATTATATAGGCACACATTATTCGTTTGATCGTGGGAAGTATATTGGGCACCAAATACTTTTACATGCATTATCATTTTATTAGAGAATTGGTTGAAAATATAACTGTGATAATTTATCATGTTACAACTAAGAACCAAATGACTGAAATATTTACTAATTCTATTGATGTACAAAATTTCATTGCATTAAGAAAGTTCTTGAGTAGTTGCATTATGTGATGTCATGTTCAGTCTGTTGTAGGAACATTAGGATATATCCAATAGGACATGTTTTTTTATTTTCTGATTCATTCATGTCATGCTAAGACTTGCATTAGGCATATTGCATGAAAGTTTAGTGTGATCAGATTTTGAAATTTATGATTCTGGGATATCAATTTTGAATGAAAACCTTGACTATTTTGTCCTTGAACTTGAATAAACTTTAGCACGTTTAATTGTGCTAGAATTTTTTAAAACTAAGAACTTGAAAACCTTTGACAGAAAAAATTACATATTCTTAGGAATGAAAACTACTCATGAGTAATCCAGGACTAGGTATCACCAATATTTAGAGGACGATCTACCATGAGAAAAAGCTACCCTAAGTCTTAGAGTGAAAGCTACTCACTACCTAAATCATTGTTCTCAATACATGTTAGAATAATGTGTTGAACATCGTATAAAAAAAATAAAAATGATGGTTCATAATTTCAGTTATTGATTGAACAAATTTCTAAAAATAAATAAATAATAATGTGTGTGGAATGAAAATTTGAAGGAATTTTGAGTTTATTATTAAAAAGGATAAAAAATTAAATTTCTCAATTGATATTTTGGAATTATGAGATTTTAAATCTAAATAGTGCCATATTTATTTAGCATGTTTCAATTTGTGTGTGCATTATTAGTTTCGTTTTCATTTTAGACATAATCTAAGGCATACCATAAGTTGTGTGCATTAATTAACTTGGATAAATATGAAAGCCTTGTTGTATAATTGTGTTGGACCACGATTTCTTATCCATATCTTATTTTTAAAAGAATTCTTAATAAATGAGACAACGTGTGAAAATGTGAGTGGTGGAGTCCTACAAGTAACACTGCTTTTGGGAGAAATTTTTATTGCCTGAATTATCTTAGTTGAAGGGTATTTATTGGGAACTGTCTGAATCTTCTCCACTACATGTCCCATCCAATATTAGAACATCTTAAGATAAAACATCTTCCGAAGTTGTTCTCTGCAGCTATATGGAATGCCATCTTCTTAATGTTTGGCAAAGATAGCAATTCTAATTTTTGATAACAACTTGATACCTTATGGTCTAAAAGAGAAGTGGTTCTAATGGTCTCTGATATGCTGGACATGCATGACTGTTTTGTGCATACTAATTTGGTTTTTCATTTTTCACTTGAGACCACAAACATAGAGAGAATTTATGTTTTATATGATAATTGATTGACTATGATTAATGCTTGAGCTTAGCTGGATTTGCTTGCTTCTGTTTTGCTTGCACTATATTGTTTTTTATTGATGATATTTGCAGGGGCAGTAAGCTGACAATTTATTTTACTTAGTGTTCGAATATCAATTCTAATACTGTTTGTAGAAAATTGATCTATATGGACCCTCGCATGTTTCATATGATATTGGAACATCATATTTGTTCCTATTAGAACATCTTCTAATATAGGTACATACAACTATCTAGAGTATAAAGCATCTAGGGAGAACTTCTACTCTAGTAGTTGTAGCCAATTCTGAGGACTGTTTGAGGTGATCATTTGGCATTTTTAGCTGAAAAGGGGGAGATAAGTTCCAAGCTTTGAGCTTGAGTTAAATTCCCAAAACTTAAGTCAAATTCCTGTCATGAATTTGGTAGTGACGAGGAGTAACATGATTCATTTGAGGGGGAGTTCTCATATTTTGCAAAGCATGTTCTAGTTGATGTCCGCACTAATATTCTAACATGTTATGCAGGTTTTGATTGATATTATTGAAGTTATGTTTTATGTTGGAATATTCCTACTTTGAACATGCTTTGACATACTAAGGCAAGTAAATATGTTTTGACAAAAAATACCAAGGGAGATTGTTAAGTCCATGACTTAATAATTATATGTTGGCATTATTTGTGCATAACACTAATTAAGTTTAATTGGTTTCTTTAATTATGGTAAATTGAATTTTTATGATTTTAATGAGAGTTTTAATGCAAGACTAACTCTTGTAATTTGTTTCCTTAGTTTTTTTTTTTTAAATACCAAACACTTTTGAAGATTTTTTATGCTCTCCAACATTTTGTAAGATGTCTGAAAGAAAATTATAAAGTCAACCAAACATATTGTTGTTTACGTGACCTCAACCATTGTGCTTCCACCCACCAAACAAAGATGAATCTGCCAATAATTTTTATTCTTTCAAAGATGATAAAAAATCATAGAGGATTCCTTTATTAATCAGATGAAAATAATGTAAAAAATTATAGAATATGTAAAGCACACAAATATTTTTGTGCCCCTAAACTACTAAAGCAAAAGTGTCTTTCAAAAGGGGAACTTGGATATCTGTACAAGAGAGCAATACCCATAAATTTCAGTTGCCAACCAGCCCTCACTCCTGTTGGGGGGTGGGGGTGGGGGTGGGGTGGTTGGAAGAAAAAAAAGAAGTAGACCCTGCATGCACAACATCACATTATCTCCTCAGGCATGATGGGAATGGAGAGGCATTATATGGACCTTAAATAATGAGATCTTTGTTGGGGATGAAATTGTCAACTTTTCTAAATGATCTAGTTTGTAGCACGAAGTCATTAACAAGTTGTTAAAAGAAATGAGAGTTTTCTTGGCTAAAATTCTACTGACAGTTAAATCAAATTTTATGTTCTTAGATGATTAAAATTTTTTTTTCCCAAGAATTGAAGTTATGAAAATAAGAGAAAGCTGACCTTTTACATGGAATGGAGTAGGGATTGCAACCGCCTTTTTATATGGAATGGAGTTGGGATGTCAATGGGGTGGTTTGAGGCGGGTTTGATAAAATTTCTGATTTGTTCCCGCCAAGATTTTTAAGAAATTAAACCCTACGGATTCATATTAGACCTGTTAGATCCGTTTTTCACTTTTATATTTAAAATATAATATATTTTTTAAATAATACCACTAAATTTTTTTAAAAAATATATTTTTTAAAATTTATATTACATAAATACATATAAATTAAAATAAAATATATATAAAAAATTAAAAAATACAAGTTTAGGACTGATTGAGTTTGAAAATAAAAAATTAAAATGTATTCTAAACTTATTTACAAGTTTAAAAATTTACTTTATTGTCATCCTTATATATTTAAATCCGTGGCATTGTTATTTATAGAATGTAGTAGTAAATATAGACGAGTGCAATGACACTACTGAGGAGGTTCTTCTACACCCAATTAGATGTGTGATATGATGATGGGCATATGTTGTACTGCACTTACTACACGTTTGTATTCCCATATAAGCGGGAATATAGTAGTAAATAATTTTTTTTCCTCTACCAATTTGCCCTTTTTATTTTTTCTTATTACCTAAAAAAATCACTATTTTGCCTTATAATACTTGTATTCTTTGGACATATAACGCGTGTCTATATGGGATATTGATTATTTGAATGTAATTTATCTTATGAACACGTATTATAAATTCAAATAGTAAAATACAAATAAAATAGATAAATTGAAGCATGAAATTCAAAGTCACTCCAAAATTTAGTGATTATGATAAGGAAAAAAAAAGGCTTTTAATTTTTTAAAAAAAGAAAACCTAAATGGTTTTTCGCGAGGGCATCTTAGAATCCGATTATGGCTTCATTGAAATGGCTTGGAAATATATGCTTTGATTAGAGCCATTTCGGGGTGTTTTGCGGCACATGTTTTAGGAAAATGTATTTAGGGGATTCTGTTGAGAATTTGTGAATTTTTAAAATATATTTAGTTTTATTTCAAAAATAATTGATGTGATGTATTTTCAAAAAACATATATTTTGATTAATTTTTTGAGAGGAGATTTTCTACTATAAATATTATGTCAGATAAGATTTTGTCCGATTAATGGCATTACATCAAAATCTAATATTATCATATATTATTGTTACATTAACATAACGATTCAAAAATATATATTTATATTAAAAGTAATGATTGAAAAATATAAATATATATATTTTTAATTAACATGACGATTGGAATACATATGTATAAAAATATGTAATTATTGTAATATGTATTTTTAAACTATTTTGTGAGAAGGGTGATTCCTTTTGAGGGCTAATAAACCTGTACAATTTTTGGTTTCATTTTTGTGGAATGAATGCATTCCCAAAAAAAATGAAACCAAACATTGCCGATGGTTCTACTTAATAGACAAAATATTGGTGTTTTTCTCAATATATATATATATATATATATAGTATTTGGCATCAAGAAATTGTAATTAGAAATTCTCTTCCTCAAATTTAAAAGAACTTTTCTTTAAATTCAGATTTCATGGTTTGAATTCTAGAAATCCAATAGTGTGAAGTTTCACAAAATACATATTTAGGAGGTCGTCACATTAGAAGAATATATTTGAAAATATTAATAATTAGATCTTGTTCAAATAATAAAAATCAGAACTAAACTAAAAATAGATCTTGAATTCAAGACTAACAAGATGCTATTCTATTTCATAGTAATTAGTAATTGTTCGTACTTAATGCGTTTAAAAGGAAATTATATGTGCTCCACAAATAAAAGATACCAATGGAATGAGATAAATATCAAAATGATGGAAATATTAGGATCTAAGAGACCGTATTCGACTAAGAGGAAGATTTTAAGTGTATATATATATATATATATATATGCTTTGTTTCTTAAGGCCATGTGTGGACCTTAAATTTAATGAGAAAAGTGTTCAATTTTGTTTGTTTTGAAAAAAATAAATACAAAGAAAATGCTTATACAAATATAATGACAAATTTGTATTTTATTGCATTACGTACCTATTTCATTTGTTCTTTCACAATATGCAATTACATTAAGAAATATTTAAGATTGATACCTCACTAAAAAAATTTAGATCCTAAAAAATCTCAAAAATATTTCATAACTTGTATCCTAAAATGATAATTAGAGGTTGAAGCAAACAATTCTACCCCATATTCAATTTATGACTTCAAACTAATCAAATAATAAACATAAAATCACTTATAATATAATTTTTGCAGGAATCGAGCAGACAAGAATTTTTATTATAAATTTTATTGTATTACATTAATTATTGTCATTTATACATTTTACAAATAAAATTTTATATTTGATGAATAATTAATACAATATAATATAAAATATAATAAGATTTTCAATATAATATCTTGTAGTAAAATCTTGTGATCATATGACAAATAGATTTATTTATCACAATCAAAAAAATAATTAATTATAAGACAAATGTTATTACACTTTTCATATAATTAATTGAACCTAACAATTCCAATGTGGGCACAAGCTTTCCTACAAGCTGGCTTAAGTTTCACTTTCAACGTTCGAAAATTTTAAAAAATTGGTAGGGATACGAACCTGAGAGGTAGGTTCGGAGTCTTTCTTTTTCTTTTTCTTTTTTTTTTTGGCTAAGGTTCGGAGTCTTGTTTTTCATAAAAATATGAAATAGGCATCTTTATAAAATTTAATAAATAAATCTACTGATACTCAATATAACCAGAAAAAATAAAATTAAAATTAAGTTGAGAAGCCCACAGCAGCAACCCACACGCCGGCAGCCGGCGGGAGACCATCCAGTGCTCAAGAAAGTAGTCATAGAAGAAAGTATTACTACTATTTCTTTTTTTTCTTTGTGACAAAACAGGCACAGACACGTGGAGAACAGTACTTCATGCTTGTACAGTGGCACCTTTTGTAGTTATCAAAAAATATGTCAAGGAAAGAAAAAAATAATTACTCCAAATAGGTGTGGTGATTGTTTTTATTTATTCTTTTTTCTAACTAACCCACTTGATTAAGTATAAATAGGATCTAAGTTTTATTAATCTACTACCACTTACAAAGTAACAAAGTAAATTGATACTAATATATGAAGTGTCAATTACAAATTTCCAACTATTATTCCTTATATATCAGAAGCAAATAATGCTAATTTAACAGGGATTGTAATTTCCCAAGTTTTTGGAAGCGGATCGAACTGGATCGGTCCGATCTGGAATTGGCTATTAGTCCAATCCGACCATAAATCGATGATAAATCCTGTCTGACCTTTTTAAATAATCATTTTTTGGGTTCAACCTGTCAAATTAATATTTTTATTTTTTTATTTTTATTATTTATTTCTTTGAAGAAGTTTAAAATTTTAAATTTGGTATTTTGTTATATGTATGTGTTATTTAAATTTTGATTTAATTGGTTATTTATTTATTTTTACATTTAAAATGTACTAAATAACAATTAGTCAATTACATTATTATTTTACATAATATAATTAATTTTTATTAAATCGGTTAAACTGATAGTTAGACCTATTCGATTGATTGAAGCGTCCACTTGCAAGATTGATTTGGTCATTAATCCGATTATAAAAATACTAATAATTTCTTCACATACACAAATATCTCTATTAAGCCTAATTTATATTTTGAATACGTTGGCACTTTATTTTAGAAACTTAGAGAAATGTAAAGCATGATATCCCATTTTAATTATGAAAAAAAAATAGAATGATTTATAAGGTGGTAAATAGACTATTTTCAGTAATTTTGATTAATTATTTTTATAAAGTGAGAACAAATATGAAATAGTTGTTAGCAGAATCAGTTATGCAGGAGTTTGACCCTTGTCTCATGGGCTCGAGTGAAAAAATAGCTTAACGTGACAATAAAATTTTTCATATAAATGATGGTTAAATGTCATATGAAGCGTGTTAATTAGCATTATACATAGGGTATTAAAAAGCATTTGCTTTTCCCTTAGATGCAAGATGTTCCCTTCCATATTTAGCAAGTATTCATACATAGGGCTCCATTTTTATTCTAAATCAGTGTGTCAATTTCTAAAGAGTTGAGGGACACAACTTTTTTGGTATCTGCAATAAGAAGCAAAAATTATCTAGTTGCCATTTCACCAGCAATGAATAGACTTGTGACTGAGTGGGGCACAAATCCTTTTGCTCCTATGTTTCCCATAATTTGCTCAATTGATTATCAACTCCAACCACCCACAATCTTAATTCTAGAGAATAAATGTTAGATTATTAACTCTAAATATCTATTATTAAGGGAACTTCAGTTCGCCAAATGAGATCTTAGAAGGGGTTCAAGACCAACCAAGAATAAAATCTTTGGGGGTGGGGGGGGGGGGGGGGGGTTGTATTATTTATTTATTTATTTATTTATTGTAAAACGTTAGGATTCAGGAGCGAAAAGGACAAAAGAATAAAAAAAAATCAAGTTCTTATATCTTTTCTCTGAAATAAGTACTAGATTTAGAACTCTTGTGTTGAGTATTATGAATGAAAAAATAAAACAATTTTATAAAATTATAAATCTTTATTGCTTCTTTCAAATTTGTATTTTTTTCCTTTACATTTATTTCAATAAAATTTTAAAAGCTTTCCTTATCTTCATGCCCTAAACTAAATTCATTTAAAAGGGATTAAGTCAAAAATTAAAAGTTTGGAAAACTTAATGACTTTATTATCTATGTTTAATTAGATAAAAAAATCATGATTAACAAGTGGAGAGTCACAAGCTGCAGCCGAAACCTGGCCCACTTGTCCATCTCGACAACAAATAACAAGTCACGACAAAGCCAAATAGTAAAGCCCCAAGATTCCAGGGTCTACTTCGAAAAAATACCTAAATTTCAGTGCCTAGGTTCCCCCTTAGCCATTGGGTACAAATAAATAACTTCCTTTATTTTTATAGTCTTAACTAAAAAGGAAAAAAAAAAGAAGCTAAAACATTGAATTTGAAAAAGATTAGTAATAAAAAATATAGTTATTTATTAAATTAAATAAGTTTGAGTTATTCATGATTCCATCTCTAAGAATCATGACTTCCTCAATATCCTAGGCACACAACCAAAGAAGTTCATGATTTGAATCTTTTTTATTTAAGATATTAATTTTATTCGCACTATAATGACATATTTGGTTTAAAAAACATAATTAACTTTGTTCATGGGTTGTTTTTGGATATTTTTTCATTATGTATGTCGAATTTTGTTTGCTCGTGTTGCGTATATGATAAATTGCTAGGTGTTGTTTTGATTATTATTTTATTTTTTAAGTGAACAGAGATTATATCGTAAATTATTTACATATTTTATTTAAGGTATTATTTTTGACATTATAATACGACCTTAATTAAGAACTAAATATTTAGTTTGTATCATTGATCAGTTAATTTAATTATTTTTATCAACGCGATATTAAATTATTTATTTGATTCTTTATATAGAAGTAACTCTGTAAGTTGAAAGTTGTGTATTACTAAAATTGTTAATAAAAAACCAATAAATTAAAATAGTTAAAATATTAGAATTTAATTTTATAATCTAGCCAAACTAAACATTCAAATGTGGGCACAGAGAGTGTTTGAATCAAGATATGCTCTCATAAATACTAATAAACCTATTTATACTCTTGCTTTCTTTCTTTCTTTTATTTTTTCTTTCTTTCTGCTCCCGGATCACAGTTCAACTGGTGGATCAATCAATATGTTTCTCGCTTCCAGCGGTAGGGTGGGGGTTCGAATCCTGTTGGGAACCTGCAGCTAAAGTTCGGTATAGAGCAATTACTATACTGCCATTAGAACCCTACGACTGGAGTTTGGTATGGAGCAATCATTTTAGAGGCAGTTCCTTGTGTGCAAAAGTATACAGTCATGGGGAAACTTGTGATCCAATTAATACATATATCGTGATTTACCTCCTCCTAGGTGATTGAGCATGTGGTTAAGAGGTCCACAATTGACTAGTGTAAGCCAGTAACCCGAATATAAAAAAAAACCTATTTAGTCACAAAAAAGCAACTATATATTATATCTTTTCTTATAGAACTTCCTCTTATGTGCAACTCTTTTGTCCACTAAATCCAACTTATTTTAGTATACTCTCAGAGCTTTTTCCTACACCATCCAAACCCATAAGAAGCCCAAAAAAGATCCAACTTTTAATTATAAGTAATGAAATTAACTATGATTCCTAAGCACATAATTCAAATGACATTATCATATTTTTTTTTCTTTGATTTTTCAATGTGCTAGAAATTATATTTTCAAATGTTATGTTCAAATGTTGTCAAATTTTTATTTATTCAAACAAAATAAAACATTTTTTAGTTGGATGGCTATTGTCTAACTGGGTTAAAAAGATCAGAAGTTTAATCAAATCAATTAAATAAGGAGATTTTCCAAAGTGATGGGACCAATTCTTTCTTATAATCTTGAACATAGAAAGGCCTAGAGAGAACCCTTTTTTTTCTTTTTCTATCATACCAAATGACTTTGCCAAATTGTTATGTCCAATCTTCTTTTATGGTACACTGAATCTAGAGTTTGTGTAAGATAATGGATGTTAAATCTAAGAATGAGAGACTACTAAAAAAAGGTCCTCAAATGGGGATGTTTTTCTTTTCAAGGCAAAGGCCCCATTTTTGTAAAGGATAATGACTATCTTTATTCCAACTTCTCATGACCATTCAACAGTACTTTTTCTTTGAAAATTATAGACTATGATATGGTCCCCTAACTTGCCTATGATGTGATCAATTGCCTAAAAATTTAATCCAAAAAATTGGAAAATTGTTCACTCCAATATTGCAACAAACAAACATTTCCTAAACCATGTAGGGGGAAGGGCAAGGGGATGAGTTGTTTTTTGAGGAAAAAGCTCACCCAACATTGGATTAGGAATGGGTCCAAAAAAGCATGGTTAGGGATTGATTTCACATATTTTTTTCTTTGGATGGGTGGTCCATTGAATCCACATCTTGTTTAAGCTTATTTGAATACATCAAACTTGTAAAAGAATTCTTGAAAATCGAATTAGTAATTAAATCAGTGTTATTGCCTGTTCAACAGTTCAAAAAGATTGATTTAATCATCGATTCAATTAATTTAATAAAAATTAATTATATTTTTTTAATTTATTGTGTAGAATGATAATATCATAAATTAATTATTATGTACTGAATTTTTATGGGAATAAATGATAAATAACCAACTAAAAAAAATATTTAACGAATCTTAAAATTTAAATAATCACACACATATAACCAAATATTAATTTTAAGCTTTTTTTATTTATTTTTTTTTTTGGATCGATTTAATCGATTCCGATTAAAGGGCCAAAGTGAAATTCATCCTGTTATTTAGATACAATGACGAATGCAGGGGTAAGACGGGGCATTCGCTTCCCACGACTTCAATGCTTAGATGTTTACCATTATTCATATATGATATTATATAAATTGTCGTAAATGACAGCTCCAAAATAAATAATTAAGTAATCAACATCTCTTAAAGCCTCAATCACACGTGTCTAAAAGAATAAAGTTAAAAGCATATATTTGGTTATTATAAGAAAAGTAGTGTGTAAATTAGTATAAAAAAAATGATAAATTTAATATTACCCATATAATTTTAGCGCTATAATTTTTGTAATGCTAGAAACATGACTTATTTAGTACTATATAACATGTTGTGATGTTAAGTCATGTTCCATACATTGTAAGTTTGATGATTTTCTGCTATATTTTAAGAAATTATTAACTTATTCAATGAAAAGTGTCTAAATTCATCGTCATTTTTTATTTGTTAAAATTTTATAAAATCACGCTACAATTTTTACTGTTAATTAATATTTTATTTTCAATTCAGATAAATGATTAAATAAATTATAAAAAAATGATGTTAATCATTCTGTTTTTTTAACACCACCATCGCAACAATGGGGAAAAAAAACAAAAAGACATTTACATATTATTTTAAAGCAAGACCCAAACTAGGACTGACAATAGCTGCTTGCGTTCCCTCCCCTCTCCAAATCTTTAATCTTGGATCGATCCCCATATTTGTACGAGTGGAATGATATAGGCACAAAATAGTGGGTTTTTTTTTTTCTTTTTTTGCTTTAATTAGGGCTTAAATTTTTTCTCGCACTTTAAGACACACAAAAATTAACATCAAATAATTTGAAATTTTTCATGTGATTTATACCATGAATACATAACCTATAATCTTCAGAGATGTTAATGTTAAGTTTTTTAAATATCATCATAGTGATTTCAAGTGATGTAAATATAAGTAAACATACCTTATTTAGTGATGTAAATATAAGTAAACATACCTTATTTCATGAAAGAGAATACTTATTTATATTTATATTGAAAAGAGAAATGTCTTATTAAATCTTTTGAAAAGATTACTCTACAAGAATTGTATATCTATAGGATTATTCTAATTATTGTTCTAAAGCAACCCATATCTGTGTTTAAACTCATTATATTTTCTCTTCATTTAATCAATTCATGAGTAAGTCTGATTGGCCCAAAACACAAAGATACATCACACTTGGATTTGTAATTCTTATTCATTTAATGAACATAATTTTCTTAAAAGCTATCAACATTACAAAACCTAAAATAAGTTGGCCCAATAGTCGACCCAAAAATACAATAAGAACTTTATTCTTTATTTTGAATCAATCCGCATAATTAAGCATATATCTCATTAATTTAAATTTATGTACTTTGACTTGAGACCCGAATTAATAGCCTAAGATTTGATTGGCTACTAAAATTGGTAATTAATCTTAAAAAAAAAGTTCAAACTCAATACATATATTTAAGTTAGAGCTTTTGTTTGTTTAGTTTGCATGTATTGTTGAGCCCAATGTTGGCGGGAATTCAGTTCAAACTAGCCCAATCTTAAATTACAAAGAGACTTTGCCCCTGATCACAGGATTTGATTTTCTATTTGAATTTGGATATGAAATTCTCATACATTTAATGGACTTTATTTTCAATTAAGCTATAATCCCAACCCACTAAAATAAGTTAGTCCGATAATCGATCTAAGATAAAATAAGAACTTTGTTTTTGTTTTGGACTATGTTCAATTAATTAAGCCTACCTGATATCACAAACTTAAATTAATCATTTGATTTGGAAATTACCAAATTCAATAGTCCTAAGGATTTACTTGGCCACAAGATGTTATACATGATACATATTATTAAGTGTAACATCTACAAAATCAGCCAATAATATAAGTAATTGAGGTTGAAGTTGAGCTTTTCGTTTTTGTGTAAAATTTTCAGTCCAACTCAAAATAAGTTCAAAATTAATTGTAATTAACTGTTTGAGCTCATAATAAGTGCATGCCTTATGACATTAACTAAGATTGTTAGATTACAATTAATATAATAATAAGTTGAGATTAATTGGTATAACTACCAGAATAAGCTATTTTTAAAATACGATAACTTGCATCAAACATGTCCTTGAACAGATTATAAACTACTATTTCATATTCAATAATCCACAATAAAGTAAATATTCGAAATTTTTAATTATTCCCGAATTTCTTCTAGAAATTGGTGAAACCTAAGCAAAATGTTGTTAAGGTAAAGTAGATATTTGAGGATAAATAGAAGGTTTCGTCATTATAAAGTCTGTGGTGTTAACAGTGAAAACATTTTTTGTGGACTGGGTCGAAATTAGGATCACCTTAGAAAAGCCCAAGTTGATCCAAATTTAAATTGGGCCTTTCCACTTCGTCTTGTGGGCTGGCTAGCTTCAAAACATACCTTACTTAAAAATAAGAAAAATATTCTATAAAATATTTTTGAAGTTTAAAAGTTGTTACATCTTAATTAAAAATAAGACTTTTGAGTGTAAGATATTAGTAATAATAATTTTATAATTAATATAATTAAAATTAAAAGAGTATATTAAGATTCTTTTTTTTTTCTTTAAAAAGGCCTTATAAGATCCTAACTTTTTAATTTGGGAGTTTACAAAGTTATCTACTAAAAATTTTGTCAAACATTTTAGGATATATTATAAGCTCTCAAATATTCTATAAACTGAACAAGACACCCTCTAAGTAGATAAAATTGTCACCTTGTGATGTGGTATTACTCATCTTCTCGAAAGTTCTAGCTGGAAGTCAACTACAACGTGGGTCATTACCTGCATCACAAAAAGTCATTAGCGGTGTCAGGGGTTAACCCGATGAAAATCTTTCGACGCTCAAGTCAGTTCCAAAACTAGTAAATATAAGCCAGAGAGCTTGCGAGTAGTTCAATCGTAATTAATTACATACCTTTTAATAGTGAATGTTGGGGTATTTATAGTGCTGATATGAGAGTTTTCATGAGATTAGGTCCTTAGGCCTAAGTGGACTTAGCTGGAGTATTATAGCCAAATTTTGTGATTTAATTTGTGGACACAATAAAATTGGCTTATTGGTTCTTATCTTTGTTTCGATTAATAATTCGAACGGACTTCTTGGACTTAGGTTATTGGACTTATTTGGGCTCATGGTGTATCATAAGCCCCCTATTCTTGGGCAAGCATCACGTAGGAAGGGTTGGTCGAGAGTAGAGTATATTGGAGTAGGTCACCTCTCGGAATGGGTAGCTTGGAATTGCATTCTTTTTTTTTTGGTGTTATCCTATTTTGGTTCCTATATAGGGAATTTACTGTATATGGGGGGAGCATCTCCTTTGGGAAGATAGACTCTCAAACTAAAGTATGTATTCGTCATCGATTAATGCCACATTCATTGAGTTACTTCAGGGTCTCTTTGCCCGATCGGCGAGTCGGGGGGTCAAGGGGGCCGATGCCTTCCCTTGCGGAGGCTTAGGGGCAGAATCCCCTAAAAGGTATTCGATTTTTATGTGTGACCATTTGAAAATCTTGTTTAAGCAGTTGGTAGGTAAATAAAACTCTTGTCCTACGGAGCTTTCACCAAACACCTTCTGAGCCCCCAAAACTCGAACCTAGTTGAGGTACTATGACAAATTTTCTTATTTCTCCCACTCTTTGCGTAGTTCCTTACTTAGGCATTTTATCAAACACTTTCTCTACAACTTGGTTTCACCATTTAATCTTGTACGAACACTTTTCTTCCCTATGACTCACCAATCAAAACCAATAGGAGAGGTTGGAAGTGGGGATGAGGGTGCGAACGGGCAGCAGTGTATGTCCCCATCTTTTTCTACCACTTGTGAAGTTGCTCCATCTCATGTACCTTTCATTGCCTTCTCTAGTCATTTGCATAGTAGTCTTGTCGACTTCAGATACTTAGATAGGTTTCGATCTAAAACCATTGAGGCCATTACTAATTTGCTCGAGTGTGATAGGGAGTCATGGGAGAATGATGAGTCTGTTGAATCAAGTGAGGGAGGCAGCTCTTCATAGTCTATTGAGTCCTTAGACTTGGGCAAAGGGCACATAGTCAAGACTGTTAGTTGAGTCTGATTTCATTTCATAGAGCCGAGCTCGTGCCTTCTCGAACTCTTAGTGGGAGGGGCGCTCTGCCTAGCTGAACTAAGGTCCTTAGGGGTGACGGTACACAACCTTAGTGTTGGCACTATTAGTCTTGTTGGTCCAATTACTTAGTTTTTTTCCTTTTATTAATGGCATGATTGATTTACTTAGCATTTTTATTGCTTTCACTTCTCGCTTACATGTAATGTTTGTTTTTATTTATAGTTGAATAATTTAAATTTGTAATTTTTCATTTTTGCAAATGGTCGGGGTCCAGCGAAATGGGCCTGTCGCTCAATCAAGTTAAAGGAATGATGCTGATTGATGTAGCAGTGATGAAGGACGGAACAAGGTGATAGTTGGCCTTCTTACCCCCTCGGAGGGGTGACGAGCATAGGTCGTCATTGTGTGATGCTAGTGGCACTGGTGAAGGCCAGCCTATTGAGGTGCCACAGAGGTTACTCTGAAGAGGCCTTGTGACTTTTCTCTTACTTGTGCTCTCCATTATGATTTACCTGCGGGGTGAATCAGGTTGATGGAGTGGAGTCCTTTTAGGATGTTGAGGGTCATGCATTAGGCTGGAGGATGACAGTAGTATGGTAAGTTAATATGATGTCACTCGCCTTGAGTTGAAGTTTAGTTACATTATTGCGGAGGTCCTTGCAGGGGACTTGACTTAGGTAAGTTGTTCATCACATTATAGTGTTGAATCCATTTCCTTAGTTCTTTCATCGGGTTGATGCTTTGGATTATATAATCATCAGTCATTTTTATTGGTAGACTTAGTTTTTCTAAACTCGATTACATTGCGTGAGACTTGATGATGTCATCGATATATACTAAGAGATAGAGCATGTGCTACCATGGTTGCAGACAAAAAGAAATATGTCAAAAAAAAGTTAACAAAACCAATACAAAGAAGAAACTGGATAACTCATTATACTAGTCACAAGAAGCCTATTTTAAACCATAGATAGCTTTATAAAACTGACACACATGGTGAAAATGACCCTAATCAGTGAATCTTGGTGGTTAGGTCATAAAAATAACCTTAGAGAGTTTATGTTGGGAAAATCCATTATTGACATCATGTTGGCATAGAAACCAGCCACGATTGATAGCAAGACTAAGAACAATGTGGACAGTGGTAGACTTGACAACCAGACTGAATATGTCATGGTATTAATGTTGGGGTGCTATGAAATCCCTTGACAACCATACATGCTTTGTGTCTGTTAAGTGAACCATCGAGAAAATATTTGGTGGAAAAATCTATTTACAACCAACTAAATTTTGAGTGGAATAAGGAGGAACAAGTTTCCAAGTCTATTCCAAACCAGTGAGGTCATGAATTATTCTTCGCAAACATGGCCTGATGCCACTTAGGATCTACAAAAGCTTGGGTCATAATAGTGCGTTCAATATTATGGACAGTAGGTAGTTGGGCTTGTAGATTTAATTTTTGGATAGGTTTATAGATGTTGTTTTGAGAATAGATAACAATGGTATGGTGTGGATTGGGGGTATGGACATGGGTGGGAGTGGATACGGAGGAGTGTGAAGTCGGCTGCAGGTAAAGTATGTCAGAGATGGCACTACAACACAAAGATGTAAGGGCTACTGAGTTAGGCACTCTATCTGGAGCAATGTTGTTGCTCAAGGTGTTCTGTTTGAGCTGGCACTATAGCATAGAGAGATAGGTACTGCGATGCCATACTTCTATCAAGGCTGGCATTGTGGCATAGAGAAATAGATGCCATGACATTGAAGGTTCTATATAGTGTGGCGCCGCGATGTGGATAAACTGGTGCCACGATGTCGATGTTGTTTGGTAGAAGAGGTAGAGATGGAGTCGTTAGTTGGCATAAAAATGACCAGTAGTGATAAAATAATGGGGCATCAGTGGGAAGCAATATTAGAGGACATGCAAGGAAAGTTAGACTTTAGAGAGTGTAATGGGAAAATAGTCTAAATGAATTTAACATGATACGACATGTAAATTTGAGAGGATAGAGGGTCCAAATAAAGATACGCATTGTGAATAGAGGAGTACCATATAAAGACACACAGAATAGAGTGATAGGTAAGTTTGTGTAGAGAATAGGGCTGAAGCCAGGGATAACAAAGGCAACTAAAGCTTTGGAGTTTATGGTAGTTGGGAGATGCACAAAAGAGTTTGGAGTATGGGGACATAACATCAAGATTATGCATGGGAAGATAATTTATGAGATAAACAACGAAGGAAAATGTATATGACCAGTAGGACAAGGACATTGACGCATGAGACAATATTTTAACAATGTGAGAATGATGATTTTCAGAGCACCCATTATGCTCAAGTGTGGGATGGAAGAGAGGGGGCGTAAGATGAGAGATGCCATTGGAATAAAAAAAAGTGGAAAGAGCATGATATTCCCCCATTTTTAGAATAGAGGGTAATGATTTTGCATTGAAAGAAGTTTTCTACAAGAGACTTAAAGTGAGTGAAGATATCGACTACATGAGATTTACGCTTAATGGGTACAACCAAATATATTTAGCAAAGTGATCCACAATGTTAACGCAATACTTAAAGTGATCAATAGAAGTAATGGATGATGCCCATACATCCTAGAAAATAATTTCAAGAGGAGAGGAAGAGACGAGGAATGAGAAGAAAAATGGTAACTTGTGACTTTTATTGCAATAAAAATAATTACAATAAAATCTAAAGAACTTGATAACTCCCCAAAGTGGCCTTGATAATGAAAAAGACAACGAAAGAAGAAGATATGTCAGGTGATGCTGGTCATTTATACACACTATCCTTTGTCTGACCCTACAAAATGGTTGCCCCTGTATGAAGATCCTTCACAATAAAGAAGTCGGTAAAAATTCAATGAAAGTATCATTTGTTTCACAAAACTGAGATATAGAAATAAGATTATTTTTCATCGTGGAAACACATAGGACATTATATAAGTTGAAAGTTGGCAAGGGTGTAGGGAGAGATTTGAAACCAAGAATTCGAATTTGGGGCAATAGGGCAAAATTAAAATTTCTAAATAATTAATTATTAAAGAAAAATATAAATATAAACATACTACTTAATATTGACACACAAAATAATAATATTTACTATATTATGTGTATATTCTAATAAAAAGTTAATTCTTGATGAATTTGAGAAGCAATCTTTATTTAATACAATGAAAAATGAAAAAAAAAGTTTAAGAAATATGACTTCAAAATAAATTGCTTGAAAATGAGCGCAACTATAATTCCAAAATTTTCAATAATTCATCGTTGTTCCATAGCAATCAAGTCTGCAAAACATAAGATAAGAAAATAATACTTTATTTATTTTGCAATACAACTACCAATATAGAAATTTAAATTTACAAAAGGTAGATAAAGCACTAACAATCAACCTATTTATTATATTTAGACAATTTAGTTATTCTAGATTTTTTTCGTAACATCAAACTCATAGTCAATACAAAAAGTCATTTTTAGTCTTATTCTGCAATCTCATCTTAACAATCTTCATAGATGAAAATGCATGCTTTATTATTGCAGTATAAACTACAATAGTCAAAATATGTCAATGTGGTGGGGGGAATTTTATATTTATATAAATTTAAATATATAATTTAAAATATTAGAGAGACCCGTATCATCATCGATCATAATATGGCCTGACTCGTCATTAGGAATATGAAGTGAAAATGTTGCTAAGATTAATTGTAACATAGTACGAGTAGCCATTATCAAGAAGCCAATTAGGTGAGGCTGGAGTAGAAGTAGTAGCAATGTGAGCTTGGGCCGCTATGGTGCCTGGGTCTTAGGTGGCTGTGGGGGAAGGTGGGTGTGATGGAGGTGGTGATTGTATGTTTGATTGTAATTGGAGGAATCCTAGGTACTGAGGAATAGTATGATCTTGTTCATGGCACCATTGGCAATGACTAATGTATAGGCGGGGAAGGTGGCGACCGCCACGAGGTGCAGAGGAAGAGGAACGAAAATGAGAAGCACTGTGAGAATGGATGGAGTAGAGAATGACGGAGGGCATGAAGTGTTGGAGTAAGGGAACTTGGCTCAGGAATGTACTAGATTGGCAGTGGCGGGAAAGGGTGAGGAGGTGGGTTGCTGAAGGCATAATGAGAGTTCCTCGGTGATTAGTTTTTTGTGAAGTTAAAGGAGATGTATTGCAGCTAATAGATAATATCAACATTAAGTTTGTAGTTATCATCAAGGCTATCAAAAATTTTCTCAATGAGATCAGTCATGATCCATGGGTTTACCAAAGGCTACTAATTCATTAGCGTGCATTTTAATAGATTACAAATAGTTTGAGATGGATTGGGATTGGGAGCCTTTAGCGAGAGATTTGATTTGTTCTTTCATTTCTTTGATGTGAACTTGAGAGGGGCGGACATAGGTGTTAGCTAGAGTAGCCAAGGATCAAGAGAGGTTGGAGATTAGAAAATGAGAGGGAGTGAGGGATCCAACTAGGGCACTGAATATTAACTTATCTTGACAGATACATGTGAGATAAGCCAATATGGGGTGTGCAACAACTTTAAGGTTGCAAACCCAAGTGCAGGTTGTAGTAAGTAATAAATTTCTCGCGAGTTCGAGGTCGATCCACAGGGAAGTTGTTTGAAGAATTCAAGTTTATATTTCTAAAAAGATGGAGTTTATGTGAATCAAAATATATGAACAATTAATGTATGATGTAACTAAAAAAAAACCGAAGTAATAAAAGTACTGAGGATTAGGGATTCACTCTTGAGTTTTGGATAAAGAAATGGTTATTTATTCTTTTTACCTCTATTAATTGCCACAATTGGAATCCATACATAATGAAGGTTCCAATGGAAAAATATTATCAAGTAACTCATGCAATAAGGTAATCATGATATTATCTTACTATTGCAAATTATCTCTTAACGCCAACACTTATTTATGGGATCAAGCATTTATATACACCTTCGTTAACAACAAATCAAGGTTTCACATTAGCAGTCGGTGGGGTAAAACCGTATAATAAGCTAAATGAACCCAAGTGTTTGTTGTACCATTGGAGATACATAAATCAAGAATAACCACAAAACAAGTAGGGTTTAGATCAAAAATAAAAATAATAATACAACATACTTAAACAATTTCTACCCTTATAACCATTTCTCTTCCTACATCAAGAGATTCACCATTTTTCCTTAACAAAATAAAATTTAGAAAGACATAATAAAAGTAATAAAGACTAAAAATATAAGAAAAACTAGATAATGTATTTTTATCACTACTAGAAAACTTACAATACTAGAAAACATACAAACTAGATAACTTAGCCTAAAGAAACCCTCTACCCCCCCTCCTCTTACAAGCTTAATACATGGCATATTTATAGTACTTGGAGTAAGCTAGAGGCCAAACAAATAATGGAGGGGTTAATCAAGTGGTATGCTAGTTGCCAAGAGTTGGTAAGTTGTTACATAAATTTCTCATCCACTGAATTGAATTATATTTTTCGGTCAGATACAGCCAGATTTTGAAGATACATGAAGAATCAAAATTGTAGATCTTTTAGCGCTGATATATTTTCATATATCTTTTGTCAAATTTGGCGATCGGATGAAGGAGATAGGTCAAATTACCGAGTCATGTCCAAGAGCCGCCCTATAACATCAGCAGCAACTTGCAGCCTATTGTTTTACCATTTTGACACATTTTCACACCATCTTATCTTCAGCAAACTTGTTTATTTACTTCTTGGGTATAACATATCTGAATTTCAGACCA
Source organism: Paulownia fortunei (assembly GCA_019321725.1). Classification (NCBI taxonomy): domain Eukaryota; kingdom Viridiplantae; phylum Streptophyta; class Magnoliopsida; order Lamiales; family Paulowniaceae; genus Paulownia; species Paulownia fortunei. The sequence continues at coordinate 23,308,807 of CM033106.1, forward strand.
AAAAAAATTTGGGCTCAAGATATATAACCGAATTGGTAAAATAAGTCAATACTGGACTGAACTCTGATCCGAATTTTGGTGATCCATTTTGTGTAATTACTTGGATGAATTTTCTGCTATCATCAAAATTGAATTGGGCTGAGCCTCCAATATAAAAGTTGTACCTCTATCTCTTAGCTTTCAAATGAAACAAGTTTCAGGTCCATAGAGCTTTTGATCATGAAGTTATGCTCAAATTACAAAAACTGCACAAGTCTGGAAACATGCTTCCATTTATTCCCTAACACAAAATATTAATAAAACAATAATATTAACAAGAATAAAGCAAGAAAAGTATAAAGGATTTGATATAAAAATATGTCAAAATATGCACTTGACAGTGGTGGTGGGAGGGGGTGGTGGATATGACCTATCAATGAATTTGAGGATTCGTGACCAATGAGGAGTGCTTCTAGTTGAAGTTTTTAGGAAAGATAATTGGTGGAAGTTAGTTTGAGACAATTGGTGGTGTTGAAGATGGTAAAAGCAAGGGTGGTTGCATTGAAATTCGGGAGTAAAATTTGGTTGTGTTCGGCGGGCATAGTGGACGATGAAAAATGGTAAGAATGAATTACAGAGAGGAGAATTGACTCAAATTATGGCAACACTATAGGAGAGGGGCATACGAGTAATGGTCGTGAGTTGTGGAGAAGAGAAAACAAGGTTCCCCAATAGAGATTCAGAGAGAAGAAAAAATATGTCATAACCTTTTCATCGAATAACTATACACTTATATAATTTACAATATTTCAAGAATAAAGCTAAAAATGATAAATATAAAGATTGACAAAAAAATAATCACCAATATAAGTTTAAGTAGATAAGAAAACAATTAACTCCTAAAAGATAACTATCTATATAGAATCAATGAAAAGATGGAACTAAATCAATGTTTACCTTTAATTGTTTGTGTTTTTGTGAAATGTGACTATTAATCATTTGGGTGAGTCCAATATAATTCTGGGAACACTGTGTTGTGTTTGTGTGAATACCAATTAATAGAGTGAGTCCCATGCAGTTAGCTGGGCCCTTTTATCTGTGTAACCAGCTATTTTTGCCGGGGCCTGAAATTCAGATACCTACAAAAGTCTAATGCAACTGTCATGCCAGCCTGAGGTATGAGAGATTAAACCAAGGTTCTTCTCATAAATTTATACCTAGTTTTCTTACAGGAAACAATTTTCTTATACCTAGTAAAAGTTATTCTGCAATCACAGCAGGCTGCTTTCAACCATTTATTGAAGACCATTTACCTTTTTTCTTCAAAGTCAATGGATGATTTTTTTGCAGATTAAAAGAAATAATACTATATCATAAAGTGAGTCCCCTCACATATTATGTCGGACCATAATAAGATTATCAGATCTTATCCCTTCACACAGAAACAGAATCATAACCTCTATTTGTTCCCTGGTGATGATTGCAAGTTTGGGGGTTGAATTGTAAATTTTATGTTTTAAAAGTGTGTAATTCCAAAAATTTTTTTTAGGGGAGTTGAATTTGAGTGTTATTTACATGTTTCTAGAATAAGAGGAATAATTAGTTATTGTTTTTTATTTAGAAGATATTATTTGTCTTTTTACCATTTTACACACACTTAAAAATGCTATTTACTCTCTTTTTCATTTTAGTTTAAGACAAACAATTAAAGGGTTTTGCAGATTTGCCGTCTACAAAAAGAAAAATAAGTATTAGCATTACAAATTCCATTTCTAAAGGAGCATATTTCTATAGAGAAACAACTAAAGAAAGGATGAAATAATATTTGGGAGTTAAAGAGTGACAACAAAAGTATATCAACATCTCCAAGAAAATATGTCTCTTGATCTAAAACTTCATCATGTCATTATCTAAGAGACAATATGACCCAAAATGAAGAATTGCCTCCAACCCCCTTCTTATTTCCTCCACATCTCCTTTCTTCACTTGATAATAGCAATTGAAAGGGGCTAAAAAGCTAATAAGGCAAAGACAAAAAGCTTCTAAAACTTCTCAATGTCTATTAGCAATAATTAAAAGACAATTAGGCCATCATCCACCACATATGTTTCACAACAACGATGGGTTTGGAGATGATTCCACCCAAAAACATGTGATTGTGCCATGCAACTTACAAGCTCGAGTACGGGCAGACAAGAACAGTTGTCCTTCTGATATGAAAATCAGTGTAATTTTCATGTACTAAAATATAAATTTTGCTATCCTTTAGTTCTTTAATTTGTTATTGTAGTACAAAATAAAGTTCTTTACAAGAATTTTTTTTTATTTTTTAACTCATTCTCAACCTAAATTTTTTTTTCCATAACTTGGAAACACAGGTTGGCTCTTCTTGGCAAGCAATTTGTATAACCGTACCGTAGGGTCCGCCTACACCTAAGAGAGGCATTAATTTCCATTCCGTGGCATGTGCAGTGTACAACAAATCATTGGCTAAAGAACTCAACAATTAATGGAGTACCTTTTATTTTATCTTTCCCCAATATTTCATCTGAGGCCAAGAATAATAATACCACATTCATTTTCATCATTAGTAAATCTACCAGAATGCTACCTCTCAGTATCACATACAGTAGTACTATGTGATTTATATCTGCTGCTCTTGGTCCCCCTCTGCGCTTAAACTTTAGAATACATGGTTTTCACCACTTGCACATTTAAATACGATGGTCTTGAACACTTTGGATTATAAAATAGATCATTTTCATGACTTAAACCCCAACCTAGGATCTTGAAACCAAAGAAATTTTGGTGGTTTATTGCTGCACTTGATACACAATGTGGTTTTGAAGTTGCAAGATGGGACTGGAGTTAACAAGAATTGAGATTCTTACACTATTACTATTATTCTTTGTACTAGTATGTTTTCTTTACAGTCCACAAGTAACAACCAAACTTTAGTAACATAACAAGTAGCTAGGTGAAATTCTTAGATTTATTGAGTAATACTATAGATTCAGTCAAAATTATTAAATCATGATGAATTATTCCTATTCATTCAAGATTATCAAATCATTAGGGGAAAGATAATAGAAAATACCTATCAATAATTAGTAACTCATACAGTATTTGTGAATCCATTTTTATTTTTGAGTTTTTTTGGGGGGTGGGGGGTGTTGGGGTTGTTGGGGTTGTTGGGAGTAATAACAAGCAAAAATGAGGATCCAGCGAAGTGTTTCTAGTTTTCCATGATTGGAAAAAAAAATCAACTGTATCTATCATCATTAAGCAGCAGGATCTCTTTCCCCATCCAAAGTGATCAATTACTAATAGAATTACTGAAAAACACGACCAAAATTTATTTAAACAATTAAAAGAAACACTTATATTCTATACAAACACACTAATATTTCCTCTCCTTTTCGTTTCTTTTTTTTTTTTTTTTTAAACATTTTACCTCGAAGAAACAGTGTTCAAAGCTCTAGCAAAACCATTCATGGCACCATAGCTCTTCGAACTGAACCCCAAACACCCCAACAATCCCTGCCGATACGGCAAGAATGTCTTCTTCCTCATCTCCTCCGCCTGCGCCCTCTTCGCAGTGTAATGCAATTCATGAGGGGATGGTGAAATCACCCTTCTTTTACCATCCACATTTTTATTTACCGCCCTCTTTTTACCCTCCCCACTTTGCTCTTTCACCTTGGCATTGCTCGTTAATGGCGCCATTTTCTTATCCTTGGCAGGTGAAAAAGATAAAGAGCCCCAAAACTTGTGCCCCTCGTTTCTTCCTTCGCTCTTGCTTCTGTACAGAAACTCCTTCAAGAAAACCCACCTCTTTGAACTCCTTCCGGCAGACGAAGACCTGGACGCGCACGGCGTCGTTTCGTCGGACCCTTTTTCTTCTTCTGAATTGTTGGCGTTGGCGTGGGTGCGTGCTGAATTTTCGTCTTGGGAATTGGCCCGTTTGCAGTCGTCGGTTTCCCAGTGAAACGGCGTCGTTGTGCTCCTCATTGGCGACATGGATCTGGTCCTCCGGCGCAGGGATCCGGCCCGGAACTTCAAGTCCCTCCCGCGGGAGAATGTTTGATCCTCTTCTACGACGTCGTCGGATTCGATCAAAGGGGCGAGAAGCTGAGGGCGCTGGAGGTGAGTGGAGAGCTTCATGGGTCGGATCTGACCGTTTAAAAATAACTCGTCGGCGGATGTCATGGATTCCGGGGAGGCGGCGGCGGTGGAAGGCAGCGTGGCGGAGAAATCGAACTCGAACGAACCATTAGCGTCTGCGGCGGCGGAAGGATAGGAGTTGAGATTGGTTGTAGAAAGCACAAAATGCATGGGACTGGCGGGTGCACTGTAGTAAAATCCAGCAAGGGGAGTGTCGCGGCCAGGGCTGGAAGGAGCACTCACGTAGGGAGTGGAGCAGGAGCTGTCTATGTCGTCGGCAAATTCTTGTGCGGTGGCGGTGGTGGGATTTTCGAGCTCTTCTTCCATTTTTTTTTTCTATAAACGTTGTGATTGAGGAGCTGTGGACTAGGAATGGTGATTTTTTTTTTTCTGGGAAAAAATGGATTTGGTGATGAAATGGGTATGAATGTGGGGATTTATATAGTCAATGCTCCCACGAGCTAAGTTAATATTTGGGTCGAGATTCGCTCGATATCCCCATTTTCCTATTTTGTCCTCGGTAAATAACTTTACTGCTAAAACAATCAAGATTTGTGTCTTTATGTGCATGTCAAAATCCGATGTGGTTCGAAATCAAGTTAAACCGGACGCTCCATTGTAGATGCTCTGGCTTGACATGATCGTTCATCATCGCATTGATATTTATCAAATGACACATACAATTTACATAATCTCCATTCTATAAATATTCCAACACAGCACAGGCAAAAACGTAATTCAAGTAATTTCTACTTTTATTTTTTCTAAATAATTTTATTATATATTTTTACTTTTATTTGATTTAGGCATGGAGAGATATTGGTTGGATCACCCAAACAAATTTAATATATTCTTTGATTGTACATTTATCCACTATTAAAGATTTGAAACCCCTCGTCTAAATCTACTATAATCTTATTTTTGTCACGTATATTTTTTTTTCCAAATCAATATATTTCAAATTTAAGCATATACGAGCGTGAATTTTAAAGTTTGATTGAAAACTTAATAAGTTAAGAAGTTATATATATATATATATTCAAATTCTAATTATTATAGTTTGCATAACCATGGTTGTGAGTTCCACTCATTTAAATAACTATATCAACTTATGTCATTTTAAATTCAATGAAAATTAAAATTAAATTTGAACAATGGCTCGATTCAATTTGATTATAAGGTTTAAACATGTATACATTTTAATAACTGAAAATTTTAGTGGCATGCGCCAATTAGTTATTGCATTACTATTGATGACACTTATGGTATTGTGGACACGCCTTCTAATTTTTCAATTTACAAACTAGTTTTGGTTTTTGAGGGAAATAACTTACAAATTAACTGAAAAATAACTAATTGGTAGTTGGTGCGTCAATTGTTATTTGGCATCATAAATTTATCTATAATCACCATTACTTTAATTAAGATTATAATTTAAGAAAAGAGCTCCATTTTAAAAAATAATCTCTTATTTTTGGAGGTCCCAAAAAATATAGAAGTGATAAACACATTATTTCAGTCCTCAACTCTTTTATGAAATTTATATTTGACACACTTAAATAGATCTCATCAATCAAAAAATATCATGAGAAATTAAATTAAATTCAAACGAAGAAGAGGTAAAAAATTCCATGGAAGATTTGATTGCAAATATATTAAAGAAAATGAGACAAAATTGAAGCAAAAATATGTCATTTTTTCAGTAAAAATTTGAAAAAAATTACAACATACGCACTTTTATATATATATATATATATATATATCCCAACTTGCAACACTAAAGGCCGAAAAGCTAAGTTCAAGAAACTCAATAAGAATTGTCGAAGTCCATAGCCTCACGACCTTAGCAGTCCATGCGCCGCATCTCGCTGGATTACAATCCTCCATTTGACAACTATAAATAGCCTAATTCCCGTTATTTGGAGATATGTTATTTTCATTTGAAATTTTATAATTTTTTGTTATTTGCATTTATTTTCTTTGGTTTGGGTCTGACTTGAGCGTTATAGAATTTTCATGGGGATAATTCTGATACCTTAACAACTTGTGTGTGTTGGAGGTAAGAGTCAACTTAGAAGTTGACAACTTAAGAGGAGTCGACGTTAGAGGACTTGAGTCCATACCACATCATTTCAATGCCATCTGTGGGAACTTTGCTAAGATATTAAGAATATTGACTAGATATTAAGATTATTGACCAGAAAGCTAGGAAGGCCAGCATCCAAGACGCCACACATGAAGAAATAGTTAATGCTAACGGAGTGGATCAACTATGGGAGCCTTTTCCCCAACATGACCCACCACCATTGTGTCTGGAGGAGCCAACTCATCCAATGGTACTCCAGATCATCCAATAAGCCTTGTGGGTGAAGATAGAGGATGCCTCAGCAAGAGTGGTGGCAATATGTTGAGAACCAATGGATGGAAAAGCCCTTTCACTCTTCTTGCTGAAGTCGAAACTCCTCCTTGACTCATGAGAGGATTGAGTCAAGGCACAAAGGATCACGAATAAGGGAGGTTAATGCTCAAGAGGAGGTCAATAGTCGAGCTTTTCTCCTTATGGATACAATGCTTAAGACATGACTCATGATCGTTCAACACATTGATATCTATCAAATGACATATATAATTTACATAATCTTCATTCTATAAATAGTCCAACAAAACACAAGAAAAAGTTAATTGATGCATTTTTTACTTTTATCTATTCTAAACAATCTCATTATTCTTTTTTGACTTCTTGTTTTAGGTATTGGGGATATTGATTGGATCATCCCAATAAGTCTAATATATTATTTAATTGTAGATCAACACACTATTAAAGATTTGGGATCCTTCATCTAGATCTCTTCGTCCTTATTTTTCTGAATGTACAATTTTTTCCCAAAACAATATATTTCAAATTTAAGCATTTTTATGAATTTAAAATTTCAAAGTTTGATTGGAACTTAATAAGTCAAGAAGTTATATATATATATATATATATATATATATTTAATTATTATCATTTGCATAAAGATGGTTCGAATTCCACTCATTTAATAATTATATCAATTTATGTAATTTTAAATTCATTAAAAATTAAATTAAATTTGAACAACATTATGTTTACCACGATTCAATTTGATTATAAGTTTTAAACATGTACATATTTTATTAATTGAAAATTTTAAAATGTTTTGGAAATAATTAATTAGTGTCATATGCCAATGAGTTATTGCATTACTATTGAAAACACACATGGTATTGTGGACACACCTTCTTCCAAAATTTTCAATTTACAAACTAGTTTTGGTTTTTGAGGGAAATAACTTACAAATTAACTGAAAAATAACTAATTGGTAGTTGGTGCGTCAATTGTTATTTGGCATCATAAATTTATCTATAATCACCATTACTTTAATTAAGATTATAATTTAAGAAAAGAGCTCCATTTTAAAAAATAATCTCTTATTTTTGGAGGTCCCAAAAAATATAGAAGTGATAAACACATTATTTCAGTCCTCAACTCTTTTATGAAATTTATATTTGACACACTTAAATAGATCTCATCAATCAAAAAATATCATGAGAAATTAAATTAAATTCAAACGAAGAAGAGGTAAAAAATTCCATGGAAGATTTGATTGCAAATATATTAAAGAAAATGAGACAAAATTGAAGCAAAAATATGTCATTTTTTCAGTAAAAATTTGAAAAAAATTACAACATACGCACTTTTATATATATATATATATATATATATCCCAACTTGCAACACTAAAGGCCGAAAAGCTAAGTTCAAGAAACTCAATAAGAATTGTCGAAGTCCATAGCCTCACGACCTTAGCAGTCCATGCGCCGCATCTCGCTGGATTACAATCCTCCATTTGACAACTATAAATAGCCTAATTCCCGTTATTTGGAGATATGTTATTTTCATTTGAAATTTTATAATTTTTTGTTATTTGCATTTATTTTCTTTGGTTTGGGTCTGACTTGAGCGTTATAGAATTTTCATGGGGATAATTCTGATACCTTAACAACTTGTGTGTGTTGGAGGTAAGAGTCAACTTAGAAGTTGACAACTTAAGAGGAGTCGACGTTAGAGGACTTGAGTCCATACCACATCATTTCAATGCCATCTGTGGGAACTTTGCTAAGATATTAAGAATATTGACTAGATATTAAGATTATTGACCAGAAAGCTAGGAAGGCCAGCATCCAAGACGCCACACATGAAGAAATAGTTAATGCTAACGGAGTGGATCAACTATGGGAGCCTTTTCCCCAACATGACCCACCACCATTGTGTCTGGAGGAGCCAACTCATCCAATGGTACTCCAGATCATCCAATAAGCCTTGTGGGTGAAGATAGAGGATGCCTCAGCAAGAGTGGTGGCAATATGTTGAGAACCAATGGATGGAAAAGCCCTTTCACTCTTCTTGCTGAAGTCGAAACTCCTCCTTGACTCATGAGAGGATTGAGTCAAGGCACAAAGGATCACGAATAAGGGAGGTTAATGCTCAAGAGGAGGTCAATAGTCGAGCTTTTCTCCTTATGGATACAATGCTTAAGACATGACTCATGATCGTTCAACACATTGATATCTATCAAATGACATATATAATTTACATAATCTTCATTCTATAAATAGTCCAACAAAACACAAGAAAAAGTTAATTGATGCATTTTTTACTTTTATCTATTCTAAACAATCTCATTATTCTTTTTTGACTTCTTGTTTTAGGTATTGGGGATATTGATTGGATCATCCCAATAAGTCTAATATATTATTTAATTGTAGATCAACACACTATTAAAGATTTGGGATCCTTCATCTAGATCTCTTCGTCCTTATTTTTCTGAATGTACAATTTTTTCCCAAAACAATATATTTCAAATTTAAGCATTTTTATGAATTTAAAATTTCAAAGTTTGATTGGAACTTAATAAGTCAAGAAGTTATATATATATATATATATATATATATATATTTAATTATTATCATTTGCATAAAGATGGTTCGAATTCCACTCATTTAATAATTATATCAATTTATGTAATTTTAAATTCATTAAAAATTAAATTAAATTTGAACAACATTATGTTTACCACGATTCAATTTGATTATAAGTTTTAAACATGTACATATTTTATTAATTGAAAATTTTAAAATGTTTTGGAAATAATTAATTAGTGTCATATGCCAATGAGTTATTGCATTACTATTGAAAACACACATGGTATTGTGGACACACCTTCTTCCAAAATTTTCAATTTACAAACTAGTTTTGGTTTTTGAGAGAAATAACTAGCAAATTAACTGAAAATTGACTAAATCGGCAGTTGGTACATCGATGGTTATTTGGCATCATAAATTTATCTATAATTGCCATCACTTTAATTAAGATAATAATTTAGGAAAAAGAGTTCCATTTTGAAAAATAATCTCTTATTTTTGGAGGTCCCAAAAACAATGATAGTGACAAGCACATTATTTCAGTCCTCAACTCTTTTATGAAATTTACACTCGGCACACTTAAATAGATCTCATCAATTAAAAAATATCATGGCAAATTCAATTAAATTTAAATCAAGAAGTAAAAATTCCATGAAATATTTGATTGCAAATATATTAAAGAAATTGTGAAAAAAAATAAAGCAAAAATATGTCATTTTTTTAAGTAAAAATTTGAAAAAAATTACAACACACACACACACACACTTATATATATGTATATATTTATATCCCAACTTCCAACACTCAAAGCTAAAAGATTAAATTCAAGAGGTTCAATAAAGACTGTCCAAGTCCATAGGCTCACAAAATCTTAGCGGTCCATGCATCGCATCTCGTTAGATTTCAATCCTCCATTAGACAACTATAAATAACTCAATCCCCGTTATTTGGAAACACATTATTTTCCTTAGGCATTTTATAATTTTCTATTATTTGCATTTATTCTCTCTGGTCTGGATCTGATTTGAGCATTATAGGATTTTCAACGGAACAATCCCAATGTCTTAATAACTTATGTGTGTATGCAAGAGCCAACTTAGAAGTTGATAGCTTGCGAGGAGTCACAGCTAGAGGAGTTGAGTCTATACCACATCATTTCAACATCATTTGTGAGAACCTTGCCAAGACAAGGATGCAACCCTGACCTAAAGCTAGGGAGACCAGCATCCAAGATGGCACACATGGAGGAATAACTAACACCAATAGAGTGGATTAACCGTGGTAGCCTCTTCCCCAACATGATCCACCACCATTGTGTCCAAATGAGCCAACTCGGTGCATGCATTCTACCGACTGTGGCATCGAGGAAACCCCTCATATCTATCTTCAAGCCCAAGTATTTGATCCATTTATGTACTAACCCTTGCACGTAAAGTGCGCTTTTCCGTTGTCCAAATGAAGAAGAAAAGGGAGAAGAAAATTATAAGAAATTTGTGATAAGATAATTGAAATTATACATGTATGATACAGATGAGGCTTTGATCTTATGAAGAAGACACAAAAGTCGTTTTAACAAATTAAATACAAGTTTCATATCTAAGCATGGTTAATAGTATCATAGGGCAAAATTTTATCCCAAATCGATCTTGCCAAATAAGAGAAATAAATTTTTAAATTAAGTGATCAATTAGAAGATAAATATAATTATATATTTTTTATATAATTAATTGAGTCCAATCAAATCAAGTTTGAACAATATTCTCTGACTTGCAGTTATATATGTTCTCTGTCAATTTTTATCATATACTAACTTATTGCTAATATTATAATATGTGTATACGTATTTTCTATTTACTATATTCTTATCATGTAATTATATTGAACATATGATATAACTGTGTATATTTATGCGCATGTATACATTTCATTTATTTATAAATGTGCTTGAATGTAAATACATATACATATAAAAATTACTTAAAAGAACATACATATATGTACAAATATGTGCATTCGTGTATATATATATATATATGCGCATATGAACATACTATATACCTTGATTACATATACACTTGTATACAATTCTTTATGTGTAGATATACTATATATTGACATAGATACACATAGATATAATATGTAGTTAATATATATGCATAAGACATACGAAGACATACGTATATTTATTTGCACACACATAGGCTTACATATATGTACATATATACTTTTTACATACATATTCTCATATAGTTAGAAAGATATATTATTCTACTTAGATGCATAATATATATATAGCATATATACACACTTATATGCCAATAAATATACTTAAATAAGATTATGTGTATTTACATAAAGGGTCTACTTGTATATACATACACAATCCAAATAGATATATAATATCAAATTATATATTCATCACACAACATACTGTGTAGTGTATATACACATACGTGTCTATCTATAAATATACTTGAATAATAAAAAAAAGTGTATAATGTGATTTATATGCATAATTATATTTAAATAAAATTGTACATATAAATATAAAAATGTATACATGTATACATTCATCATAATCAATAGTTGAAAACTATAACAAAAAAATAATTGATAATACTTGTTTTAGTTTATTTATGATATTAAAAGTAGATCTCAACGTATTATAATTTTTAAACAATTTTTACTTATATTATTTATATTTTTGTGAGACTATTTTTATATGTTTAATTAAACATAGTATATGATATTTGAAATTTTGTTAGTACACACTCCGAGAGGGAGGGATTCTGTCAGGATGGCAGTGGGGAAGGGACTAAGCTTCGGAGATGCTACCGCAATGGGCATGTACTCCTCCACACGATCTCTTTCATCGAGTAGCACTGTAGTTTGTATTTTGCATGAGTTCTCAACTTTCTCTAGCTTTCATCTCGCATCGTCTTAACAAGAGATGCTTGGCTACTAACTTCCTGCTGAATACCGGCTTCTCTCATCCGAGGCTTTTCTCGCCTCGGCCTAGTCCTGTCGAAAGCCAACTTTGATGAGAAGAGTAAGGGGGTTGACTCCGATGCTGGTTCTCCATGTATTGGGCCAGTACCGTCCTTGCCGCCACTCTAGCTGACACATCCTTTGTCAATACTAGCAAGGCCTCTTGCGTGATCTGCAATACTTCCCCTTCACCTGGCACTTCTTGTTGTGGAGGTAGTGGATAACGCCAAGGAGACAGCTCTTGCGGATATTAATCTACTCCGTCATCGTTATGCATTTCCTAATATGGGGCATCTTGCGCACTAACTTCCCGTGCTTTAGATGTTCTCTACATTCTCAGTATCGAGATTGAGTATTCTCACAAGTAGTACCAAAATGATGTAGTTGTTTTTTAAAAAACGAGGATATGCTGATCAACTTCTTCTCATATGTATCTGATTAGATGTTTGGTCTTTGCTTGCGATATGAACAAATTGTTAGAAGTATCGAGAGAAGCCAAACAAAAATCTTCTGACGATCAAATCATAACTTAAGCAAGAGAATATATAAAGATATAATTGAAAGCAGTCAAAACATATAATGAATTTTGTCATCGTATAATGGGGTGCATGAGTTGATATGATCTTTCTTATCTTTGAATATTTTCAAATTGATCAGATCTCTTAAATCATTGGATTTAAATTATTATTGGATGCACCACAATTCTCATGCAAAAGCAAATAATTACATATAATTCAGCAAAATCACTATTTTCCCACATATCTCAATCAAGTGTAAATTTTGACTGGCTAAATACTTGTTGAAATTATAAGAAAGAGTTCTCTAAATTTAGACATTAGACCTTACCATGTGGAAGAAATTTAGACAAATAACATTGAATCAAGTAGTGCACTGCATCGTACTCTTATCCAAATATGAATCACCACGGGAGATTCTATAAAACATCCTATTTAATAATTCTTACCATTCTATGTCAATACATAAAGTGCACTTTGTATGTCTCCCACAAAACAATCCTATACTAAAACCAAAACTCACAAAATTAATCCCAAGTAAAAAAACTATAAAAAATAAAATCTAAATGCCTCGAAATAAGTTCAATTTTTTTAATATTTCTGCAACCATTAGGAAGATAGATGCACAAATAAGTCCAATTTTGATTTAAGATTGTCTATGGTATGGGCAGATGGTGAGAATTCCAATGAAATAATAATAATTTCTTAATTAAAAAATTAGCAACCCACCCCAAAAATTTGGCATGAAAAGAATTGAAAAGGTGAAGAGCAGGGGATCTTATGGGAACATGGAAAAGTGCAATGGACCACGACAAATCAAATATGGAGGGCAGGCACCTCCCTGCTACTCCCTTCCCTGCACCACTCCTTTTGCGTATTTTTGTTGTTTGGCTTCAGACATATATGATTGACTCGAATGCTCTTTTTGAAGATATAAAATAGTACTGCTGAATTTGTTTTGAAATAAATGTTTCATATCTTCATTTTCTTATTATAATAATTAAGTCTTTGACAAGTTTAATGAGAATGCTGTCAAATATTTTTTCGGTTATTTAAATACTACTTTAGAAGTACTCTTTAAATTAATTAGTTCTAGCAGATCCGATCACAATTTATAAATTGTCGATTCCGATTCTAAACCACTGGTTCCACGGTTCTTGATTTCCAGACCTTTAATCATAACCGCAAGGTTAGTTACGATCCGGGTTTCAGTACTATCGGACCAATTTCAGTTCCGACTCTTAATTTTTTTTATGTTTTTTTTTAATTTGAAATTTTTTGAACTTAAATTTATAAAAAATATTATTAATTTTCGAACTTAATAAAAAATTAAGTTAAATTTGAAAATAAAAATAACTAAAATTTAAATTATCAAATATTCTAATTATAATAAACTTTTTAAAAAAAAGATGCTCAATTTGAAATTTTAAAAAATATAGAATTGAAAATAAATAATTGAAGATGAAGAAAATAAAATATGAAAAATAATTATTCAAACAATTGAAATAATATAGAATTGAAGAATGAATAATTGATAATAGAGAATTAGAGAATTGATAATTGATAATTGAAAATGAGAATTGAGTGTTAAAGATTAGAAAATTGATAGTTGAGAATGAATAATTGACTTATGTTTTGAAAAATTGTTATTTTTTAAGTAATCATTAATTCTACGAAATTACAACTTTTTAAAAACAAAAAAGGGCTTGAAGTCTTAAATTTAAATTTGAATGAATTTTTTTTAACTTAAATTTAAAAAAAAATATTTTCAATTTTTGAATTTAATAAAAAAAATTGTTATCTAAAATTTAAATTATCAAATATTCTAATTATAATAAACTTAAAAAAAATGCTCAACTTGAAGTTTGAAAGAATATAGAATTAAAAAATGAATAATTGAAGATGAAGGAAATGAAATATGAAAAATGATTTATTTAAAAAATTGAAATAATATAGAATATATAATTGAAAATAAATAATTGAAGATGAAAGAAATGAAATATGAAAAATAATTTATTTAAAAAATTAAAATAATATAGAATATATAATTGAAAAATGAATAATTAATAGTAGAAAATTAGAGAATTGAGAGTTGAGAATGTAGAATTGTGAAAAATAAATAAAGAAGAAAAAGAGTTTATATAGGGAAAACGAAAAAAAAATCGTCGAGCTAGGCCTGGCGATTCCATAGGTTGGAACTGTGTGACCGACTCGACGGTTTGAGATACCCTAACTCGTAACTGACTCATGAACCAATGGATTGGTTACGGGTTAGGCCCGTGACCCGTGATCAATGATTTTTGAACCGTTGACCACGTGTCGGTTACAAGTCGAGTCTGATTTTGATATGACCTGTGATCAGGTTGTTTCATATTGTTAGGCTTAATAAAATAATCGAGTTAAAGTTGACAAAACAATCGTATAACAACAAAAGTAGAATGAAAATTGACCTTATAAATAACAAATTTGAAAGTGACCATGAACATTAAAATTAATTTTGGAATACTATTTCAACCAAATCAAATTGAGAGCAAAATTGTAAACTAAATACCAACTAATCGAGTTAAAGGTGACAAAACAATCATATAACAACAAAAGTAGTATGAAAATTGACCTTATAAATAACAAATTTGAAACTGCCCATGAACATTAAAATTAATTTTGGAATACTCGTTCAACCAAATCGAATTGAGACCAAAATTATAAACTAAATACCAAATAATCAAGTTAAAGTTGACAAAACAATCATATAATAACAAAAGTAGTATTAAAATTGACCTTATAAATAACAAATTTGAAAGTGACCATGAACATTAAAATTAATTTTGGAATACTCGTTCAACCAAATCGAATTGAGACCAAAATTGTAAACTAAATACCAAATCTAATTAATGGGTTATGTTATAATCGAATTTATTTTATTTCTCGATTTGATTTTTGATTAATAAGTTTTTTTAAAAATAAAAAAATAAAAAAAAAGATAAAATTATAAATTATTTCAATTTATTATTTTTTAGTTTGGATGAGTAAAAATTAAAGAAAATACTATAAAAATAAATAATTAGTATAAAAATATTGTATAAAATTATATATATGAATATATAAAAATTAAAATTCGATTTTTGATTCGATTCATTTTATTGAAATCAAAAATTAAAATCGAATCAAAAATGAAAAATGAAAAATGAAAAATGAAAAATGAAAAATCGATCCAAAATTTTTGGTTCAATTTTGGTACAAATTAAAATTCGATTTTAATTTAGTTCGATTGGTTAATCAAAATACCCTTAATTTTATCATAATCTCTTTTTCTTCACATTGAAATGAGTTGCTTCATTTACAATATTAAGTAACTAATTTATCCATCGAGTCCAATATATGCTTTTGTGTTAGAGTTAGAATATTTGTTACATATTTATTAAAATTCCGTCATTTTACCGCATTTATAGCCACGATCATGGATAATTTTGATACTGTAGAGAATTCACAAGTTTATTCAACCTTCCATTAGCTAACTTCTTCCTATTAATCAAAAATCATTGTTCTTAAATAATGAAGTATAATCAGAACAATCAAAATTTGTAAACTATTAACAATAATAATAATGAAACTAGATATAATAAACTAAAGTGATAATTTCATTTACCTCCTCTATTTTTGTTGAATATCATTTTACTCCATATAGTCTAATTGTCTCATTTGATCACATTGTACTCTTATTTTATCTCACTTTACTCTATTATACTCTCATTGTTTCATTTTACCCTCTTACTCTTAAAAAATTAACAAAATTATTATTACCAATTATTTATAGTATAATTATTTTAAAAAGTTATAAGATTAATAGATTTGTATTTATATTTTATTACTTTTTCAACTTAATTAATAACACTTAACGTTAAATTCATTTGAAATTGTATTATCCTTAAATTTTAATATCTATTTTTTAAAAATATAGTTCCTATTAAATTTCGATCTCGTATGATATTTTTTATTAACTAATACATTTTACTTATATTTTTTTTACTTTTCATAAATATAAAAAATATATAACATGTTTCTAAAAAGTATTTTTTTTAAATACATAAAATATTTGAGAATATTAAAATTTCATAAAAACAATGTTAAATTCAAAAAATTATTTTTAGGTATACTTTAGTACTACTAAATAAATTATAAATAATATAATTATCATAATTTAATAGATACTATGTTCTATTTAAAAAAAATTATAGTCATTTTAGTATTTAATTTTATTACTATTACTTGATTATAATGATTATTTTAGAATTTAACATAGTTTCTATTAATTTATGATAATTTTATTAATAATAAAAATTATTACTAATATTTTATGTATTTAGTAAGATAATATTTAAAAATATTTATTATATTTTTTGAATTCATATTGAGTAGAAAATTTATAAGTAAATTGTATTAACTAATAAAAATTATTCTACTATATACTAATTTAATAGGAACTATGTTAAATTAAAAATAATTATTAAAATATAAGTACAATAAATGTCAAGTATTTGTTATAATCTATTAAAAAGGTCGGTTCAGTTTAGGAGGCTAGTTTGAAAATTAATCAAATTAAAAAATATTAGAATATAAATATAAATTTATTAATTTTAGAATATTTTAAAGTAAATTTATTATAAATAACACGTAAGAGTAATTTGGTAAAAAAATTATAGTTCAGGGGAAAAAATAAAAAAATGAGAGTTATAAGGATATAAAGTGAGATACAATGAGATACAACGAGAGTACAAGAAATAAATGAAATAATTAAAAATATAAAAATATAAAATAATCCTCAAGTGGTAAAGTGGAATTAACGTTAAACTAGATACACCTCACCCAAGGGAGTACGTGCACCAGAAGCAGGATATTTCAAAACCCATCCCATTGGATTCTGACTTTTTGGATGCAAGGGGTAACATTATTCATAATTAATTAATCATTGGTTTGATAAAAAGACTGCTAATATGATTAGCTTATAAAATTTCCCCCCAAAAAATGATTAATTAATTAATTGTCAGGTTTCCTCTAACCTAGACACTTTTTTTCAGCATTTAAATATTTATTTGACCCAATCTTACATAAATGTAGTTTTAAATATTGTTAGATTCACAAGTTGTCTGTACTTTTAAGGTAAACAACATTATATCCCCTCAATTATCTTTGAATTACATTTTATTATTTATAATTTTGTTAACATATTAATAGAATTACATATCTAATTTATAATTTTACAATTAATTAATTAAAATAATATATTCAATTGATATAATATAATTAAACATGATAGTAAATTAAATAGTATACGTATACAAACTAAACAATTAATAATAAAACTTAAACAAAAAGTAAAAATATGATATTAAATAAAATAAAATACCAAACTAAACATCAAGTATGAATGTTTAATATAAATAATAACTATAAAAATAAAAATAATTTAGTTCTTTTAAAAATATTTATGTACATATAAAATATAAAAAAATTATTTGTTGAAAATATACAATTGGGATAAAATATAAATTTTTTAAATATAATAAATATTATAAAATCTATTAAATAAACAAATAAATAAATTAAAAAAAAAAAGGAGATTGGAAGATAGTGCAGTGAACAACGCCAACACTGTTCAAGACTCCAAAATGGCGCTGCCATTGGAGCACATTTGCTGCTCTAAATTGGCGTTTGAAATTGCTCACTTTGAGTGGTAAACAACCAAATTAGCCCCTTTCATTTTTCGAAATTTAGGAAATGCTAAGTGGCATGTGTATTTGTAAATTAAATATATATATATATATATATATATATATATGTATATCAAAGCAGATTTATAATAATATAAGAAGATATATTAGTATATAATTATTATAAATACTGTATATACCATGAATAATATATTGACCCTTTCTATACTATTAATATTTAAATGCACTCACGGTTGTGTGTGTAAATATTTGTTTATGAATAGCTATGTGTATGGAAATTTACATTTTAAATATGAGTACATTATTATTTATAAGTTTGATTACATACACATATTAATGACACTATTAAGAAATTATAAAAATGAACCATAAAGAATTTTTTGACAATTTTACTTGAAGATTTGAAAGGTACGTAAAATAAATTATCCAATAAACATAGGATCTCATTCAATAATAATTATATATGAATTATTAATATTTATGGGATTGTGTTTTATATTACTATTTAATAATGCTTAAATGAGCATAAACATTAATTTTTAATTAATATGGCGAGTTTGGCTTTTCCTAAGAAATAAGAAAATTCAATTTTTATACAACTTTCTGCCAAAGCTATCCTTATTTATCAAAATTTTGAAGTTGAAAACAAAATCAAATTAAGTATTTAAAGACTTTTGATTATAAAAAAATAACAAAATTTTTATTAGCTTCATAATAACTCCATTATAAGGCATTATTTAAGGAAATTTGTCATTGTTTTATAAGACAGCCAAGCAAATTGCTTGACAGGATCTAATTCATGATTTTAGTTTGATTTTAATTTATTGGCTAATCGCTTTATTTACATGTTATAGAAAATTGTTTTGATGGCAGAAATAATTAAATATTATAATATTATATTCAAATGGGTCGGTATAATATTCCCTCAAGCGACAAAAATCTATTTTAAATAATACAGGATAATTATTTTTGGACAAATAAAAGTAGGAATCAAATATTTTTACATGATGGAAGGAGTATAAATTCCACAATGTGGCTGGAATACTGTAGTAACAAATACCTGGAATTATTCGGTACTATTAATGATTTGTAATTCGAATTTTATTCGGGATAAATATGGAAGAAATCGATAAACTATCGGTGAATGAACCGAATTCGGAAAATTATTCGAAAATGAATTGAGATTAATTCGTTAAGATATTATACTTCATTTTCTATTGAGATAAAAGTTGGAATGTTTAAAATTTTGATTCATGAGCTTCATCTAAGTAAAAGAGATATTTATTAAAACAGTGGCAGCAACACTTTTTCTTATTTTCCCTCTACTTTGGTAATGAACCACTAAATATATACAATATTGTTAGATATCGTCCAATTCAAATTTTCACTGTACATATAGTAGTATATTACCACCTTGTAAATTCTTATCATAATGAATTGTTTGCTTCTCCTATAGATAAGGAGTAATTATGAAAAAAAAAAAGTACTTAAACTATTTGTAGAAGCCAAATGCTTCATTTCATAATATTGAAACGTTAAAAATAAATTATGTTTTTACACATAACTCAAATGACTAGAGAAGTGAACAAGATCACGATGATAAACAAACCTAGAAACTTAGTAAATTAGAAGGAATAAAATCAAGCTACAAAATTAAAGATTGATCAAATGAAAATAATCAAAAGTAAGCTGAAATTCACTTCGGTTTTGCCCCATAGGTTCACTTGAAGATGACGAGGATGTAGCACTATCATTTGGTTCTCCTTCATCGTAGTAAAACTCATCCATCTCCCCATATGTATTTATTTTCTGAAAGGATATAGGTGTAGTATCATTCATCTCCTTATTTTTTTGAAATTTTCTTCGTATGCAAATTCATACACACAAACACCAAATTGTGAAGATTTTTTGGCTCCAATTGAATTTTTTTTTGTCGTATGAGCAGCTTCAAATGTACTCTAATTTCTTTCACAAGCTGATGCACTACATGGTTGGCTAAGTATTTCTATAAGGTTGGAATTTGTCCTCCAAATAGCTCCCACCATATCCCTATTGAAAATTGTGACTTAAGACTATTTAAAAAAGATAAACAATAAATTCGAAAGCTCAAGATATATAATTTTTTTTTAAATAAAGTAATGGAATATTAAATGTAAGAGTCACGAAAACTTACTTGGAATGCATCATTTAAACCATTTACTACAAATTCAATATACTCGATTTTCGACCACCATATTGAAAAAGTTTTGCAGTTAAATTCTTCCGATTTTCAACACTGGGCACCATTTTCTGAATTATTCTTTCAAGAGATGGATTTGTTTCTTTATCCTTAAGAAATGCTTAGAGTAAAATAAGTTTGGATTCAAAACAGCAGCAACAACATACAAGTCATTGTATAAATTTTTGTCCCACCAATTATTAATTATTTTTCAAAAAGGCATAAACTTATCAGTATTATTTTTGTAATATGCCTTAATACCTTTGCTTTATTCATGGCAGCATATAGCTACCCAATAGTAGAACTATCTCCGTCAACCATCCTTAAAACTTTAACAAGTAGCTCAATAACCTCTATTATTTCCTTTCCTCTTATCCAAAAGTCACTTCCCTGTATAATATTTGCTACTTCTTTACTATTAGTAGTATTAAACTGAGACATATTTCTCCACTCAATAGAAGCAACCATGTATCTCAATTTTTCTTCTTCTTTTAGGAATTCCTTGTAAGAATATAAATTGTGTAGCAAATCGAGTCATACTTGGACGCTTTAGTTCTCTTCCATTAGTATAAGACCTCATCAAGTCCAAAATTTGTTGATACTTGTACATGAACTTGACAACTTTTCGAGCATCTTCTAACGTTAATGATAAGTGCATATTTCGATATATTTTTGTAATAAGTTCTTTATATTTTTCTTGCTTTATTTTTATTCATATTATAATTTTATTAATATTTTGTATAAGGAAATCATTGAACAAAAAGAGATCAAAAATAGCCTAAATAAAACCGAAGAAGACGACACATTTTGTAAGCACGTTGGGAGATAATATTTTATTGAATTAAAGAAGTATCACAATTAGAAGAAAATGACTACTTTTGCCTAAGTTCACAATGTGTAGATCAAAATATATGCACAAAATTAATTGGACTTTGTAAGTGATTATTGGGTTTGCATTAAATTCAAAATAAGCATGTTTCATATTTGTGCACTTTTTGTATTTTGGACATAATTTCATGTACAAAATCCTTATAGACCTGAATCTTACTTTATTTAAAAGGCAAGAGATAGAAATACAACTTTGTTGTTGGAAGTTCAACCAAATTCAACCTTGATCGTAACAAAAAATTCGTCCAAGTATGAGTATTAGATGTACAGATTAGATGATTCAAGTTGAAAATTAAAGCTAACAGATAAATGCAAAGATTTTATGTTGATCATGTTTTTAAAATCAGTTGTATTCATAGAGAAAAATATGTGACAAAATTCAAATCTGAAAAAGACATGTGAATTTAAAGCATATTTAAAGTAAATTTTGAGTGCATTTGGAGTAAATTTGGAGATGTCAATTTAAATATTTTTCTACTATAAATAGGAGCTCTTAGATGTCATTGTGGACACACAAAAACCCTTAAAGGGAGAAATAAAATTTTATATTGTCTTTTTTTAGGCTAATTTTTCTAATGGTAATGTAAATTTTCTAGTAGCAATAGAAACATATTCTCTATTTTCTTTTCTATTTTTAACCTTTTTTGCTTTCATTATATCTTTTTAAATTTTATTTAGTTGATGAGAAAAGGTGAACCTCTTGATGAAGGAAGAGAAATGGTTATAAAGGTATATAATGTTCAGGTATGTTGTATTATTATTTTAATTTTTGATTAGAACCCTCTTAATTTTGTGGTGATTCTTGATTTATGTGTCACCAATGGAACAACAAATACTGAGTTTATTTAGCATGATGTGTGGTTCTACTATACCGACTGCTAACATAAAACCTTGATTTGTTGTAAATAAAGGTGTGTATAAATATTTGATCCCATAAATAAGTATGGATGTTAAGAGATAATTTATAAATAATAAAAAAATATCATGATTCCCTTAGTGCAAGAGTTATTTGAAAACATCTTTCCATTGAAATTTTCATTGTGTATGAATTCCAATCGTAACAATTAAAAGAGGTAAATAAATAATAAATAATCTTTTCTCTATCCAAAATTCAAGAGCGGATCCCTAATCCTCACTACTTTTATTACTTTGATTTCTTAGTTATAGTATAAAATTTTCTATACATTCTAAACCACATAAAACCCATTTTTTAAGAAATATAATTTAGAAAACTTCAAACAACTTTCCTGTAAATCGACTTCGAACTCCCCACAATTTTTACTTGACATAACCTGCACTTGGATTTGCAACCTTAAAGTTGTCGAGAAAGGTAAGGTAAGTATTCATATTTTTAAATATTTTTCCTTTGTAAATATTGTGTGTTTGTTTTCTTTATGATTATATGTTCATATAGTATCATAATCATAATTTTTGTTGTTTAGTTAGAAATAATTCTGAAACTTTGTTTGAAAATTTATTTGAGCTACCTCCACATACTTCTACCATGACTAAAAATCAAAATGTTCAGGATGAAAATGAGAATCAACAAGTGTGTACATGCGTTATTACTTACAACCTCCTCGATTTTTTTTTCTTCTCGTTTTATTTTTCCTCTCAATGCAAATAACTTTCAATTCAAGTCAGATATGACCTCTTTACTTCCTAATTTTCATGTTTTAAATTTTGAAAGCCCTTACTTGTATATGAAAGAATTTAATAAAGTATGTGCCACTTTTGAAAATCAAACTTGTATAAGTGAGATCATTAAACTCAAATTATTTTATTTTTCTTTAAATGATAAAGAAAAAATTTGATTTAACTCTTTAAAACCTAGATCAGTTGGAACTTGCCCAGAAATGCAAGCCGAATTTTTTAAAAAGTTTTTTCCAACTCATAAAACTAATGTTTCGAAAAGATAAATCCAAAATTTTTCTCAAAATTCTAATGAAGATTTCTTTCAATGTTGGGAAAGATTTGAAAATTTGTTGAATTCATGCCCACATCATGGTTTTGAAAAATGATGCTTAATTAGTTTCTTTTATAAAGGTTTAACTCCTAAAATAAAATAATTTATTGAAATAATGTGTAATGGTGAGTTTCTTGATAAAAAACCTGATGAAGCCTATAATATCTAGACTATTTGGTAGAAAACTTTCAATCATGGCATAATGTTAATTCTTTCGAATGTTCTGTTAGATCTGATCTTACTAATAGTAATAAAGGAAAATATTACCTTAATCAAGAAAATTATCTAAATGCTAGGATTACTAGTTTAACAAGAAAAATTGAGACCATGGAACTTAAAAAGTAAAGAAAATCATATATATACAAGATGAAGAAGTTTGTAGCATCTGTGAACTTGTGGGATACTCTACCAATAAATGTCCAAATATTCCAGCACAATCAAATGTCATGAATACATTCAAAAAGTCTTTTCATTCTCCATATTTTGAAACATACAATCCGTAATGGAAAAATCATCTCAATTTTAGTAGACGAGATGAGAACCGTGCCCAACCGCTACATTTGCAAAAAACCACCAAACTTTTCTTCTTATCCAACTCCATATACAAAATCTCTTGAGCAAACTTTGCAAAAATTTATGTATGTACAAACAAACATCAATAATCAGACTTTAAAAGCCATCAATGAGATCAAAAACACACTTTCAATATTGACAACCTCTTTGCGTACTCATGAAAAAGGTAAATTTCCTGTTCAACCTCAATCTAGTCCTTCCACTCAGTGTCATGTTTCTTCTTTAGGAGAAAATTCAATCAAGGAGGCTAATTCGATCAAAACTCTTTGAAATGAAAAAGTTGTTGAAAAAACTATTCATCCTAAGGAGAATCCAAAATCAGTAACCACTCCTAAACCTCGCTCTCATACTTATGTAACACCTCCACAATTTCTTAGCAGATTAGCGAATTTTAAGAAAAATGAGATTCTTGAGACTTTTCAAAAAGTGGAGGTAAACATCTCACTTCTTGATGCGATCAAGAGGTGTCTCGATAGCTATGCTCTAATAAATGGAAGTTGAGAGGGGTGAAAAAATAAGTGCGGGGAGAGAATCTTTCGATGGTTTTTCAAAGAAAACTCTCTCCAAAGTGTAAGAATCTGATCACTTTTATCATCCTTTATTCCATTGGTAAGACTAGATTTGAAAAATACATGTTAGATTTGGGAGTATAAATTAATATTATGCCATATTCTATTTATGATTACTCTAAATATAGAACCTTTAAAAGAATTTGTGTTTGTTATCATACAATTGGTTGATAGATCCAATGCATATCCAATAGGGGTTGTGGAAAATGTTCTTGTACAGGTGAATGAATTAGTTTTCCCTATTAATTTTTATATTTTTGAGATGGAGGATGATCCATGCCCTAATCCTACATGCATTCTTTTGGGAAGACCATTCATGAAGACATCCTGAGCTAAAATTGATATTCATGACGGCACTCTTACTATGGAGTTTGATGGCGAGGTTATAAAATATAATATTTTTTAAGCCATGAGATATCCTACTAACGTGAATGTTGTTTTTGTAGTTGACATTATTGATCCCAAGTCACAACAAATGCTTGAGTTCACTAACAAGGATGGAGTAGAGGTTACTTTACAAAAACATCTCCTTATGGAGGATTTGAAAGAAAAGAAGTTGGATATGTAAATATTGGGGGGGTGTGGAAAAAGTTATAATGAGGCTGGATTTGTTGCAAAAAAATCAAGGTATGATGTCTCTTATGTTGAATTGCCAATATATAATGAGAGACTTCTGCCTTCTGTAGTGTAGACACTTACAATGGAGCTTAAATCAATCCCGAACTATCTTAAATATGTCTACTTTGGAGAGAAAAGAATACCACTAGTCAGCATTGCTAAAGACCTCGGTCAAGTGCAATCGAACAAACTTATTTGGGTGATTCAAAATTATAAGATGGTGATTAGATGGACGATGGCTTTGGCAACATATGTTGATAAATGATGAAGGAGACAATGTCGGGCTAAGGACATTAAATCAAATGCTTGTTGGGAGGCAACCCAACGGATGAAAAATAAGACTATGAGAGCCGATAATTATAGGTTTATTTTCTCTAACTCTCATTCTCTTTTCTTTTTATCCATTTGATTTATTTATTTATTTTTATGTTGTCCCAATTGAAAATGCATGCTAACAATGTGGTAGGTAGTATTTTTTAAAATTATCATGCAAGAGCACATAGTAGTCATTTTTCAACAAAGAAAACCGCTGCAAAGATCTTGTATTATGGATTTTATTGACTCACTCTTTTCAAAAACACTTGCACTTTAAATTATGAAAATTATCAAAAATTAGAATCATTCTCGATTAAGTGGTGGATAACGGTACTCCGTAGCTATTGAAGTTGGACTTATTTGTTTCTCAAACAACTAATACAAAAAAAATAAAAAATTGCAAGTTCCTTAGGAGTAGTTTTTAAAAATTGAGAAGATAAAATTCAATTCATTAATAATGGACTGAGTAAGGAGTCTCAAGATGATGTTCGATTGAATCTTGAGACGCATTCTTGTGGATTCGTGCATCATGTAATTCTTGATTTTTGGAATCACTTTCGGAATAAATATGAGCGTTATAGTTTTGAAAATATGATATTAAAAGACCCTGTTTGCCAGTTTATAAGAAAAATGAATGAAAAACATATTCTCGACCTATAGAAGACGTTTAAGCTATTGTTGGATGTAAAATTTGAGAAACATATGAGCCACAATCACAACTACATGTACATTCACATGTAAATAGCTCATTTTCAAATTTTGTGTCCTTATTTCAACATTTCTAACAAAAGAAAAGGACGTATAATAAATGCATTTCATGTTCACACCTCAATAAATAACACCGTATTTATTTTATTTTTGCACAATTCTCTTTCAAAAAAAAATGGAAGGGTATTCCACTCACAAATTTAATTGTATTTATGTCTTTTATAGAACCAATCTAGGAAAAAAAAAAGTGAGTTTATGGGGCAGCCAATAATCTTAGTAGAACTTTAGCAGAAAGAAAAATTTATTTAGTGTATGGAGGATGCAATTTGGGGTTAATAAAGAGTGTTGTTACTTCTACTCATATAGGAGGAGTCAAAGTTTTAGAAGTTATTCCAAAACCTTTAACAGTACAGAATATCACAGGTATGACCGTCAGAGATGAGCTAAAAGTGTCACATATTCAGGATAGAATGCCTAATATGTTAAGCAATGCGGATGCATTCACTACTCTACCTAATGGTTTTGGTACACTGGAGAAATTATTCCAAATTGTCTCTTAGGCATAACTGAACATTCACAAAAAACTTATACGTATTCTTAATTTTAATAGTTTTTTTGATGGTTTGCTACTTATTTTTGCTCCAACACCTGATCAATTGATTGATCAACTTCTAGCATATGTGCCAGAACATGATCTAATCTTGGCTCGTGTTGATTGGTTTAATAGGGACAATGGTCGAAAATGCAAAATGAATTTGACTCTCAGCTTATGAAATTTATCCTTAATAGTCTCAACTAATAGTGTATATATTGTGTTGTTTTACCTTTATTTTTTAATAAGTCACATTCCAGGCAATATCTTCTAAACTTTACTTTTCTATCTATTTTCGATATTGGGGACAATATCTCGATTAGGTTAGAGGAGGGGATAGTTGATATCATGTCTTGTGTGTTTTTCTAAAAAAAATTTTAACAAAAAAAATTCAAGCATGTTTTGTTTTAGGTCCGTTGAAACCATAAAAATAGGATGGTAGAGTAAAGGGTAACTTTAACACTCTTGATACGTACCCCTATATTTTTTGCATAACCATGACAAGTTTGTGAATTGTCAATTTTTTTTTAGTCTTAGGTGTTATTCCAACTTCATTGATTAAAATTAAGCATGAATAATGTGATTTGATTGATGATGGGTGTTGTTTTAGACTTTGATGTTGTTCTTTGATTAATATATTTTTATGATAATTATAGTCAATTTTTTTTGCACAAATAGTTATATTGTTCGATGTGGAGACAAGCATATCAAAATAGGTAGTTCTTATACCGTCGTTTTAATCATCACTTGGATTTTCGGCATGTAGGGGTTGAGTATTAGAACTTTTTCTTTTAGTCTGTCGAAACAAACAACTGATTAAACATCACTTGAAAAATGATTAAACCATTAGGCTTTCTAGCACCATGACCAAATCAGCTTGTTCCCCATATGATGTTCCAAGATAAATATTCCCACATAGTGAGCTACTTTGAGCCTTCCAATAAATAAGTCTTTTCTCTGTAGTAATCATATTTTCTTACCTAACCTAAATACACTATTATCCCACACTTATTCTAAAAATAATTTGGAGGTTAAGAGATATTCCATTGATAATGTGAGCTTGCAAAAGAAATTTGGGTTGAAATAGAAGATAAGTGTGGGGGAATTTCTCATTGAAAAAAAAATTATAAAGTGTTAAAAATATTGCAACTGAAAATGTGATGTTGAAAAATCATTAAGAATGATGAACAGGGATCCAATTCATTAAAAATAGGCCATGTTGTTGAAATTCATGGAGTATGAGAATTCTTTATTGATAAACTCTATATTTCTAATCCCACGAAGTTTTTAGAACGTTTCTTGCATCCTATCATATTATTTGTTAGTCACATCACTACCTTTTGGCCCCATTACAATCTTTGTTGAAAATATTTTGATTTCGTGTGGTGTCTTCAATATAGTGGAGATTTGTACCAAAGAAAGGGCCTATGATATTTAACTCTTCTAATAGAGATTGGGTTATGGTTTTGTGTGGTTCCATGGGATTTCACTTATTAGAAGCATGCATGGTTTCGTCACTGTGACATTAACTATTCACACACACACACTTGAGTATGCTTATTGTGAAAATGTATTGACTTTCAAATGATTAAGGGTTAGATTCAACACTTGTTTGATTTCATTTCCATATTACTTTGTTGTTTCCCTAAAGAAATGGTTGGAAGCTAGTTATCATAGGTATTTGTAAGTACCACCGCTGGAAATGCTCACTAGACTATGACTCATCCTTTATGGACCACCTAAGGGTTTAACGGTTTGTTGCATATGCTAAATACAATCGTGATTTTCTACGAAAGTGGATTAGTTTAGGATTGTTTTAGGCTTGCTCGATGATGAGCAAAGGTTAAGTGTGGGAAAATTTGATAAATGCATATTTTGATAAATTTTTGTATCAAATCCTATATACTTTCCTTACTTTATTTTTTTTAATATTATAGTTTTATTAATATTTTATATTAGGGAATCATTGAACAAAAGAGGTCAAAAAGAGCCAAAATAAAACTAAAGAAGACAACACATTTCGTGAGCAAGTTGGGAGATAATATTTCATTGGATCAAATAAACATTACAACTAGAAGAAAATGGCCATTTTTGTCTATATCTATCATGTGTACATCAAAATATATGCAAGAAATTACTTGGATTTCGCAAATGATTGTTGAGCTTGCATTAAATTTAAAATAACCATATTTCCAGATTTGTGCTCTTTTTGTATTTTTGGTATAACTTTATGTTTAGAAGTCCTATGAACTTGGATCTTACTTTATTTGAAAGCAAAGAGATTAAACTACAACTTTGTTGTTGGAAACTCAAACCCAATTTAGTGTTGATTATAGCATAAAATTCATCCAATTGTGTGTATTGGAAATGATCTATCTATGCTGACACATTTTCTTAAATCAAACATAATTTTATTTCTAGTGGTTGGAATTAGATAATTCAAGTTGAAAAATAAAGCTAATAGATAAATACATAGATTTTATATTGATCACATTTTCAAAATCAGCTAATTTTATGGAGAAAAAAATGAGATAAAATTTGGATATGAAATGGACATGTGAATTTAGAGCATATTTGAAGTAAATTTGGAGTACATTAGAGTGAATTTGGAGATGCCAATTTAGGTACCTTTCTACTATAAATAGGGGTTTTTGAATGTCATTGTGGATACATAAAAACCTTTAAAGGGGAAAGAAGTTTTATTATTGTATTTCTTTAGGCTAAGTTTTCTACTACTAATATAAATATATTCTCTAGTTTCTCTTCTATTTTTAATCTTTTCTACTTTCATTATATCTTTCTAAAATTTATTTAACTGAAGAAAAAGAGTTAACCTCTTGATGGAGGAAGAGGAATGGTTATAAAGGTGCATAATATTCAGGTGTGTTGTATTATTGTTTTAATTTTGATTGAAATTCTCCTTGTTTTGTGGTGATTTAGGTAAAAAAAAAATCGTTTATCTATCTAAAACTCAAGAGCGGATCTCTAATTTTCAGTACTTTTATTACTTTGATTTCTTAGTTATAACATAAATTTTTCTTTATATTCTAAACTATATAAAGCCCATCTTTTAAGAAATATAATTCTGAAAAAATTTCAAACAACTTTTCTGTGGATCAACCTCAGAAACTACCGAGAAATTTATTATTTGATATAACCTGTGCTTGAATTTGCAACCTTAAAGTTGTAGAAATTAATTTTGCAAGTGGAAGCTCATCAATATCCTCGCGAGTCAAATCTAAATAATGTGCTACACACGATGTCTTCACAATGTGAGGATAATTTTATTTAATCATATATCCAACAGCAATATAATTAGAGGCATTATTAGAGACGAATTGCACAACATTAGCTGGTCCTATTTCTTCAATCCCACCGAAGATGAATTTAGATATATATTCAGTAGTTTTTCTAAATTCCACGATGTATTCTAACTTTAAGAAGATCACTCATTTTGGATAAGCAACAAGCAAATTAATGTGGGGTCTTTTCCATCCATGTATCGACATTAATGTGGGGTCTTTTCCATCCATGTATCGACATTAATGTACAACCATTTCAACCCATGATGATTTAACTGAATTTACATTCTCATTGGCTTCTTCTTTCAATTTTGCTAGGACTTTTGTTTTAACGACCTCACTACGTAGAGGTGTTAGAGTAGTGCTTGACGTGTCAATTAGATTGACTGTTATTTACTCTTGTAATAGACTTTCTCAATTGTAATACATTTATTAAAGGCGTTTTCTTTATCTTATGGCTCGCATTTATATATTACATATTAGATAAAGTCTCTAGATCAATTATAGTTATGGGGCATGGTCGCATATATGATAACGATCATGGAACATGCCTCTATAGCTTTAATCTTAAACTATATTTTGAGTCGAGGGCTTTTTTGAGAAAGAACATCAAATAGCCCAATAAAACTCACGCATATGATGCATGCTCGTAAGATGATGATGTTTCATTCCATGAACATCAGTGTAGAGACGTAATTGCATGTATGCTGGTGCTTGTTAGAGAATAAGTACACTGAACTGAACTGCTTGAAATTCTTAGTTGGAATCCCAAATGTCGAATTAAGAATTTCTATATTACGATAGTGCATGACTAGTCCTTTGACTTGAGGTACCATAGTAACCTTATATGTGTAATGCCTTACATAGATGTATCATCTGATTACCTGACAATCATAAAAGGGTTATGTTGGGTATTGTATTATGCATATGAAGGTTAATGAGTGGACAACAAAGGATCCATCACTTGTCGGGTAGAACAAATGAATTTCCTATGTTTTCATAGTTCGTGACTCGGAAGACCTTGGCCAAGATAGGGTGAATATTAGAAAAGGGTTTTTGATGATTCATTAAAAGTCACTGCAACTTGAAATGAAATCATAGATATTGAGTCGATTAGGGTTTCGACTATTATTCATACCCTAAATTCAATCGGGAGATTAGTTGATGGAAAGACCTTACATGCATGGTACCCATAACTGGAATAGGATCACTTTCTATTTCACCTAAAACTAGTTTACCATAATTACTCGCTAGTTGTTTTCATGGATAGTGAGGTTTTAGGAATTAAGGAGTTAATTCCTAATATATTAATTAATCAAAATAATTATTATTCATAAGTTGCAAATATTACAAGCCCACTACTAGCTTAAAAGTGAACCTAAAAGGTCACACACAATTTGGAATTGAACATCTCTAGTTTATAAATCATCCAAGGGGTTGGATATAATTAATTCAAAGAGTTGAATTAATTATTTAATTAAATAGTAGGACTATTTAATTGGACCTAATGAGATTAGGAATCCAATTGGAGTGAATAAATTAATTGATTGAATCAATTAATTTAGACTTGGACTAATTTAATTAATTGGATTAATTTAATGAAGTTGGAGAACTCCAAGCCCAAGTTTTATTAGGCTTGTTGGAAGCTCACTTTAAAATCAGAGAAATTAAATAAGTGAATAAGATTTACTTATTTAAATAATATATGATATTATACATATGAATTTATCCCATAAATTCATAGCTTGGAAGACAAGACAAAAGGAGCAAATGTTGCCCTAATTTTGCAAGCAAAATTTGGCCATAATGAAAAAAAAAATATTTTATTTTGTGCATATGTTTTTAGTTTGTTAAGGAAAGTCAGACTTTTGCATACAAACTAATTACCATATGAGAAAGAAATTAGAGTTGCCCTAATTTTTGTAGCCTTCTTATATATATATGATATATTTAAGACAAAAATTTTCTATCAAATACTCTTGTAATTTTTGACAATAGCAAGAGTTAGAAGAAATATTGTTTTCTTCATTTTGTCTTCCTTTTCTCTTATCTTGTATTGCTCAAGTGCATATTTTAATTATTCTTCTTTTAAAAGTTAAATTAAGAATAATTAAATAAACTTTAATCTTTCATTCACAAGTTGGATTGAAAGGTTATAAATTCATTCCACACTAGGCTAGAAAAGAAAATAGTAGAAACTAGCAATTTTATTATTTTTGGTGTTCTTGTTCAAGGTGTGGACTTTCTTTGGAGAGAGGATGCGTGGACGCCTTTGAGGCGTATTTCCAACCATCCGGCAATTGATTGCCCCATTCCTTGCATTATTAACAAATGAGTCAAGAAGATATCCATATTCACACTATTTAATTAAATACTATTTATATATCGTCGATCGTTAAATCGCTTTTGGTTACCCGAGGTAGTGCATTGATTGTTAATACATGTCTTTATTAAATTTTTAATTTCTGTTGTACTTACCTCGTGGTCATAATGAACCTAACAGTGGTATCAGAGCCACGGTTAGCAATATATTAATAGTTTATGTGTGAATTAATATATTAGTTTATGTGATAAACTAGTTTGCATGATTTGTGTTTTTGTAAATTGGGGCATGTTTAAATTTAATTATTGCACATAGAAATATTTTAAATGTTAAAATATTATATATCTTCATTTTTGCTTAAATATTATTAAGGTTATGTCAAGGGCAGAAAGAATTCTTCCCCATCAACTTGAGCATGCGCTAAGGCCCCTCCCACACGTTAGCTCGTTAATGAGAGTTTTCAGCCTGGATAAAATCAAAATAATAGCCAATGCATGGGATGCAAGTTGGCAAAACAAAATGGAAGTCCAAACGGCAAAAGTCATCGGCCGAAGCCGTATGATGGCGGACGGGGCGACGGTAGCTTTTGGCTATCGTCTCCAATTTTGTGCAATTTTTATTTTTAAAAATCTGATTTTAATATTCTGGAATTAATTTTTAATTTTGCAATATTTAAAAAATGGTTTTTCACAAAATTAGATAAGATGCCTAATTTTCAAAAAATACAAAAGTAAAAACTCAATAAATTTATATGCTTTCAGTTCATGTGATGAATGTGATTAGCATGTATGTTGGGATGATCATAGAGCCTTGGACCATCGTGATGGTTGTTTTTATTATCTTTGGGTTTTAGTTCGGGGCCTACAAGCTTCTTATTCAATTTGATGTAATTGTACCTTTATTTTCTACAAGAGAGTAGAATTTAGGGGTGAGGTTTTTTTTTCTTGGAGGACGAAAAAAGGAAGAACCATGGAGGATCGAGATCCAAGGCCCATGTATGCATGGGATATATAAATGTAATAGTATAGGTTATAGTTTTATTATCCTTAGATTGACCTAGATTCAATTTTGCTCGATTAGGTCGCATAGGTAAAGGCTATGGTCATCCCATTTATTTTAGTATGTATTAGATGCATGTTAGGGTTTATTTAATTTTTGTGCACATGTGATGATATGCATTAAATAAACCAACCAATTAAATTGATGAGGTCTTGGCAATAAACAAACCCCACTTAATTTTTCAAAAATTAAGTTAAAGAATTTTTATGAAAAAATCTATTTCAATCAAATATGGACAAGTTGAGTAGGACTCATCGATCTATGCCTGCTATAAAAAATAAGTGACATGACGGTGCTACCACATTCTGTCATCGGCCATGAGTCGTGGGATGATTTAATGGAGGAAAGTTGCGATCACTCACTAAACATAGAGATGCCCGTGGAATGGACTCATCTCTACCTCGGCCATAAGTCGTGGGAGGTTTAGATGCTCTATTTACATGGATGTTTGATAGGTGTTGATTGACACTTAGTACCATATGGGATCATAAAATTAGGGCATATGAGAAAAAGTAAGGCAAAATATTTTGAGGGTTATATAATGATATAATCGTTAAAGAGTTCACCACCTTTTAGTGCATTTCATAGGCTCATAAAATTGGAGTGTGGAATGCACTAATTGGATCTCAAGTCCACTAAAAAATAAGATTTTCCGAATGTCCATTAAGGGTGATGGAATTCAAAAAAAATAGTAGGAGACATTTATGATTAAAGACCTTATTATAAATGAAATGTATTTACAATACTTTACTCATTTTTTGCTATCGTCTATTGTAGATCATCCACTTTTGAAATGGCTAAAAATCTTCTTACATCTATATGTGACGCAAACAAACTCACTGGTCCAAATTTTATCGATTGGCTAAGAAACCTTAAGATTGTGTTGCAATCTGAAAAGAAAGCATACACACTTGAGACTCCTCCTCCAGAAGGGGCGCCAGAGAATATAACTAAGAAGGAGCTTGCAGAGTATCGGCATCAAGTCGATGATGATCTACAAGCCTAGTGCTATATGATGGCATCGATGTCAAATGAGTTGTAAAGGCAATACGAGGTTCATGCGCATGCATATGATATCTATGTACACTTATAAGAGTTGTATGGTGAACATACTAGACAAGGGAGATACCAAATCTTGAAAGAGTTTTTCAGTACCCGTATGATGGAAGGCTCTTCAATTCATGATCATAGGCTGAAAATAATAGGTCTGATAGAAAGGCTCGAGACCCTTGGAGTCGTTGTGGACAACGAACTCTATGTGGATCTCATCCTACCGTCTCTACCACCATTGTTTGACTCCTTTATTATGAACTTCAACATGCATAAGATGGAGACTAGCATCACTGAGCTGGTCAAAATGTTAAAGACGGCTGAATCCACCATGAAAAAAGAAAAGCCGTTCTTGATGATTGGATCCTCGTCCAATTCGAAGGCTGCAAAGTCTAAGAAGAAGGGAGAAAAGAGGAATGGTTCCTCTAAATCCAAAAGATTCAAGGCCAAGGGTGGAATCTCAAAGGTCTCTAGTAAGTCTAATGATAAATACCACCATTACGGCAAAAATGGGCATTGGAAGAGGAACTGCAAAGAGTTTCTTGCAAGCCTGAAGGGTTCAGGTATTTATTTTGTTGAAGTTAATTTATCAATTAACGGTGCTTCTTGGATATTGAAGATAAAGATCAATGAATTTCAGTATTGACTTACATTTCAACTTTTTTATTTTCTTCTTTTTTCTTCTTTCATGTTTACGAATAAATTTAGGATATTATCTATTTCGAGCATGAACTAAATTTTCTTTTTTAAGGTTATGATATGGCCTAGTTATGACATTTGGATTTCTCTACTAATGTTAATCGATCATTTATTTTTTTCTAGTTTAGTATTCTACATTATGTTTAATACTTCTATTTAATTAACCCATACTTAGTTGATCTATAATAGATATTGATATTGGAAGGTTAGTTTTGTGTAATATACTTGTATAGAACCACAAAGTCTAATGAATTTTTAATTGTCTTAATTTCATATAGAAATATAATAATTTAGCAATTAAAACTATTTTTGTTAGATTAAGGTTAATGGAGAAATTTGATATTCTCAACTATCAACTAAGAGAATAAATTTAGAATGATGAGATAGAAAATTCAATCCAAATTAATTATGGTGAAAACAAAAGCCCTAGGAGTCTATTATTTTCAATTTTATTTTATTTCAGAAATTAATTTCATCTTTTGTTTCTTTAGATAAAATTAAGGTTAATAAAATTTTGATAATTAACAGCAATCAATCCTCATAGGAATGGTACTTTATATATCATTTTATTACTTATTACGATAATATATAGATATGTTTAAAAAAATTGATACACAAGTATACTTAATAACCCAAATATCAAATTGTCATGAGATTCTATATATCCCTTTGCGGCCTAGTTGAGGCCACACTTCATTGCATTAATGACAATCTCAAATGTACTAATATTACATAACAAAGTATGAATTATATATTAGAATTGTACTACTATTTCCTATGTCCTGTATAGCTAATGCATTAATGAAATAGTGATAGTACATTATTTAAGTAGTAATCATTATCAATGTATTGACACATTACATATCACAATTCACAAATCTTAAATCACAAATTACCATCTCTATAGTGCTAAAAACTGCCCATGCATTAGCGCACTAACCACAATTCACAAGTGTTCTATTGATAGTGTAAGTTTGTACTAAAATACAAATATGCGAAGTATTACCTACAGATATGACTGTTTTTATATCCAGTGGGTTGGTTTCGTCTAACTACTATCATGTCAATCATGATAATTTCAGGTATATAGCATTTGACATATATATGTTACGTCCTCATTATATTTAAAGTCACATACATCTCATGATAGGGAGCAAAGTACTATAATATGATAAATTGAGAATTAACTTTTGTTTATTTTCTTGCAAGATGAAGATAGACTTCTATTAGAGTCGTACCTTACATATTGATATCATATGAAACTTACTATTACAAACACAAACTTCCAATA
This sequence comes from Paulownia fortunei, assembly GCA_019321725.1. Taxonomy (NCBI): domain Eukaryota; kingdom Viridiplantae; phylum Streptophyta; class Magnoliopsida; order Lamiales; family Paulowniaceae; genus Paulownia; species Paulownia fortunei. Next base: position 23,345,297 of record CM033106.1, read on the forward strand.
ACTAACTTTTGATATCATATGAAACTTACTATTACAGACGCAAACTCCCAATAACTAACTTTTCCCCTTGCCCACTTGTAGACTTATTTTGATGGATTGAGGCAGTATAAAAGCTCTTGGCGGCGGCGGCTAAAACTAGTGTAATGTGCAGCAGAGGTAGTGATGGATGGTGGCTATGGTGAAATAGGATTGAGGTGGCAAGATTGAGCCTACTGGGTTGATAGTGTTAGAGTAGGATGGCCAACGCTCCAATTAAATTGGCTGTATTATACTCTTTTGTTTTTGTAAAAATAATTTTATTGGAAATCATATTAATAAAAAGGTATTTACTTTATCTTATGTCCTGCATTTTTTTATTTCTGCACATTAGATAAAGTCCTTAGACCAAATTTAGTTACGGGGCATGGTCGCGCATATGATGGCGATCATGGAACATGCCTCTAAGGTTTTGGTCTTAAATAAGTTTCGAGTCGAGAGTTTTTTGAGATGGGACATCAAATAACTCAGTAAAACTCGTTCATATAATGCATGCTCGTGAGACGAGGATGTCACATTTCATTGGCATTAGCGTAGAGACGTAAGTACATATATGTGGGTGCTTGTTAGGAAACAAGTACACCGAATATGGCCCGTAAAAAATTCTTAGTTGGAGGCTTTGCCCGTCGAAATAAGAATTTTTGTGTTGCGATAGTACACGACTAGTACTCAAACTTGAGGCACGATGGTAGCCTTGTGTGCATCATGCAGCACTTTGATATATTTTCTGATTGCTTGACAATCACAAAGGGGTTATGTTGGGTGTTGCACTGGTATGCATGGAGGTTTGTCAGTGGCCAACATAGAATTCGACACTTGTTTTTTTAAACAAGAGAATCTCATATGTTTTCATAGTTCGTGATTCAAAAACCTTGGCCAAGACAGAATGAATTGTGATTCATCAAAAATCATTGGAACTTGAAATGTGATCACAGCAATTGAATCATTTAGGGTTTTGACTTATAATCCATGCTTTAAATTCAATCAGAAGATTAGCTGTCGAAAGAACCGTACGTGTATGGTACTCGCAACTGAAATAGGTTTGCTCGCTATTTCACCTAAGACTAGTTTGCCATGATTACTTGTTAGGTGTTTTCATGGATAGTGAGATTCTTGGAATTAAAGAGTTGATTCCAAGCGGATTAATTAATTGAATTAATTAATTAAAATAATTGTTATTCATAAATTGCAAATGTTGCAAACCCACTACTAGCTTAGTAGTGAACCTAAGAGGGTCACACATCTTTATGGAAAGTAACATTTTTAATTTTAAATTTTATCCAATGGTTGAAAATTAATTAATTAATACTGATCAATTAATTAATTAAGGGTTCTACTTAATTTAATAGTTAAATTAAATTATTCAATTAAGTAATTGAATTATTTAATTGAACCTAATTTGATTAGAAAACCCAATTGGAGTAAATTAAACTAATCAATTGGATTGATTAAATTGGGATTGAATCAATTGAATTGATTTGGGAATTTTTGAGTTCAATCCCAAAATAAATGTGGATCGCTTAAAAAGCCCACTAAAGTATGAAGAGAATAAATTAAATAAATATGATTTATTTAATTAACATATTTATAGATAAATAAATATAGTGACCAATTTTATAAGATAAAATAGGCCACTAAGATTTAATTTATGTATAAATATAATTATAGTATATATATATATATGATATATATCTATCTTAATATTATTTGAAAAGTTCAAATTAATATCAACAATGTATGTAGACAATTTTGATGATTAATGTAGTTTTAAATTAATCCACATACAATAGAAGAGTGAAAAAAGAAAAGTTTTTGGAAGATTTGGAATCCTTCCAAGATAAGGTTTTGAAGTAATTCAAAATAGAAAAAAATTTCAAGAGTTGGAAAAGGATTAAAATTTTCAGTCCTATATATATAGGGGATGAAAATTACATAATTCAATTCAAAAAAATTTGAGCAAAAATATTTTGTTTAAACTCTTCTATTTTTACTCTTCAAGAAAAGAAAAGAAAGAAAAAGAAAATCAGTTTCTTGTTATTTTATTCGTATTATTGTTTCAAAAACTTAAAAAATCAATCTTTATTGTTCTTGAAAATATACTCCGGTTCTAGATTAGTAAACAATTACAAGAATATTAATGAATCCTTTTTATTGGTGTTGCTTACCGTATCATGGATCTGATAGAGGGGAGACACTTGGATCCCTGCGAGTTCTGATAGTCCAAGATAAGCAATTGATTGCTTCATTCCCTAAAATAACTGGAGTGCATGAAAGGTATAATTCAATTTTATATTTATTTATATATTCACTTGAATAAACGCGATCATTAAAATCGCTTTCGAATCAAAGGGGTTAAATTTATGTTTGATAAAAATTTTAATTTTCCACTGCGTATACCCCTGCAATTATAGCGAACACAATAGATAGCTGGTGGCAGGAGTGTGTGGAGAGAGACTTGGGCTTTGTGTTCATGAAGAAAGGGAAAAAAGTTAAGTGACGAGGATATTTTGGTATTTTGACCACAAAAAAAAAAAAGAAAAAAAAAATTGAATAGGGAGTGGAAACTACATAAGTGATGGGTGGTGGGGAATGAACTCTGAAGTAAAAACATGGATTTAAAAATAACTCACCCTCCAAAAAATTCATTCCATCAACTTTTGTATTCCTAAAAATTCAAACATTTACTTTTATACTATTTTTGGATGAAATTATTCTTGAACTTCGTACATAAAGAATTTTTTTAGTTATTGATATTCAATCTTAAAATTAGGTTTTTTAACTATATTTATTTATTTCTAGTAAACTTCTACAAAACTTAATTTTTGAACTACAATTTTTTTTTTTTTCAGTTCATTCAATTTGAAAAATTAGAATTATCTCTACTACTATAAATTATGTCTCCAAAAATTCAAGAAAGATTTTTCTTCAAAGATTTAATTTATTAAAATAAAAATCATCATTGATACAAATCAATTTGAAAAATCTAAAGAAAAAATTTATGTTAAAAACATCAATTCATTAAATTTCTTAATCTAAGGAGCCAAGGATTCAAAAAGTTAATTATTTGGTTTTTATGAAATGAAAACTTTATGGAATAGGTTTTTTGGATTGAAAAATATTTTGATAGATATTTTAGATATAAAAAATTTATTTTTAAAGATTTTTTAGTAATTTTTTCAAAAATCTATTATTTATATGTGCCTTTTTCTATATTGCATCAAAATTACATATTTAGTTGTCAATAGGAAGTGAATTAAGAAGGGCTACTGTTGACAACTCGGGAGAATTCTGACTTTTTCAAAATTTTACGTCAGTCAGAATTGTAATGAATTGTTATATTTGTAAGAGTTATTACGATAGATTTTATGTTGCCTAGCCAATGTTACCCATGCTAAGTTTAATTCATATTATGAGTAGACAAATTGCTAAACTAAATTAAATTTTGTTTTATCTATTTGTTGTCACACAATAATTAGATGACCATCAATGTCAAGGACCTGTGTGACAATTTATATAGTTTTGTAATTCGTTGTTTTAACATGAAAGAGGAATACATAGTAACTTTGTAAAAGTGATGTTCTTTTTTTCCTTTTTCTTTTTGGTATACAATTTAATGTTCAATTTATAATACAAATTTAACCTATTTAAAGTTTAACAACTTGTTGTATGAATTTTATTTTGAATAATTTTGATATATAAAGTTTGAAAATCATATTATTTATTAAGTTTATATGGAAAAAGATAAAAATTTTAGTACTTTGAATAAAGAATCCGAAGTTGTACATTTGTAGGATAAAAATTGTCAAGGTGGCTGACTAGTAAGATTTATATATTGTGAATTGAGATATAATGAATACAATTTTGTTATTGGCGAAAAAACTAGTTATACTGAAAAAATGCAATAGTAAATTTATTATAATTCAAGAAACGTCACCTCTACGAAAAATAAAATAACAAATTGATTTTTCAGACACATAATACTCATGAAAAGTGGAGTTTTTTAGAAGAAAATTAAAAAACAATGACATGGGATGGGATCATGTGACGTGTTCTCCCATTCATAGAAAATATTCAAACGGCACATGAGTTGTTGGACAAAATATGAGACAAGATATGAGAGTACTGCACCTAATTCATTTAAGAATTTTATGAGAATGTTATGGAAATTTCAATTTTATGATTATTTTGAACATCATATGTAATATAAATTGATGGAGAATTAATTAAATTTTCATACTTATCATTCAACATTTCTCAATATCGTATCTAAAATCCACATTACAAGAAGATTTTTTTTATATTTGTAACAAGAAGATACCTAAATGCTAGTCAACTTCTTAAGCATGACTTCCAAGGTCAAATGCTATGAAAATCAAGCAATGATAAATATGATACATATGTCAATTTGAGCCAAAAATACTTTTGGCATATAATGATTTTTCATGTTTCTTGACTTTGGCTTACAATGTTTTTCATGTTTCTCGATACAAATCCACAAGTTAGAAAGAATCATGTAATCAAAAGAGTAGCCATGAACCTCAGAAAACAGCCACATCAACAGGGCATCAGAACAAGAAATCATCAATCAATTCATCTACTAGAGAAGTTAGAATTCTTTTTTCTATCTCTACACCTTCTTCAAATGCCTCAATTTCAAAGTTGATCCATTTCCCATTCTTAGAGCTCATATCCTTGTCCACAAGCTCGTCCACCATCAACTCCTCAACGTTTGTCCAACTTGATATTTCTCTATACAAATCATCGGCCAGCCATTGCCTTCTACTCAACATTGCCGTCTGCTTAGCCCAGAATTTGCAACTTCCAGCAAGAAGCCGCCCGCATCTGACTTCCAGGCATTCACACACACAATCAAACAATATCTTACGCTGGAGCACGTTTTCTTCTATAACTTTGTATGAATCCATTTTTTGATTCTCTAACTGATCAAAGAGGTCAGGAGCTATGATCTTGTGAGCTTGTCCCAGAGCAAACTCCTCCAACAACAATTCTGCACTGCTAAGTATATCTCCAATATATTGTAATTCCCAGTTAGAAGAATCTTTTGAATCCGTCATATATAAGCTGGATGTAACAGTTTCAGATATAGTCCCAACAGATAGCGAGGAGGCAGTATCTGATATCTCCACATCACCTTCAGCTGGGCGGGATTTCCTAGTAGAGCTCCAATTCAGCCCTTCACAAGATTCAAGTGATAAACATGGCAACCGACCTGAAATTTCAGTTTATTAATGAGAATGTGAATACATAGTCTAGAGGGGGGAAAAACATTTGAGACACCAAGACAGTCTCTTTCATAAATAGCACCTTATTCGACTTCTGTTTTGGCAGATGGGGTGGGGGAAACTTCATATCAATAATGAGATAAGCCCTTGAATAGGTAATAGCTACACACCAGGGTTACATGTCCGACGTTAAAGACATGGGACAAACACACCCTCTAGAGGAGTGCAGCAACTATACTCACCAACATCTTTGTGCACACAGGAGAAAGTTTAGCTAATGGCTTTAAAACCTGGGGAAATCTAACAATGAGCAACTGCCATTTCTTAAGACTGATTCTCTACTTCACTATAAGCTCGTAACTTTCCCACCCAAAAACCATTTACGCAAAACAAAAATAAGTGCTTATATTCTGCTCAAGGGCAGTCAAATTTGGCAATGAAGCAACAGGTGATTACTCCCCTTGCCAGCTTTCGGCACATGACACAGATAGACTGCCTCTCTACTTTCAATTTACCTGAAGTCAATTTAACATCATCTGAACTTGGTTTTTAGTGGACATGGGTTTGTACTGCTAAAACTCCTGGCCCAAGGTTACATTGGATAATATTCTGAAATCCAACCCCAGCAATGCATATACATGTTCTCCATGAGATCAGAGTTCATTACCAAGAGAAAATGAACCTAAAGAATAAATGAAACAGGGATTGTTAATTTTACCTTCATTACTTGAGCTTCTGTCAACATCAAATGAGTCAGAACTAGCCCCTGACAGAGAAGGCTGACTTGAGACTGAAATGGACCTTTGCAAATGAAGATATCTCTGATACTCAATGTTGCTGTTAACACCATCGCTTTTGATGTATTCTAGTCCCTGAAAATCAAGTTAAGTTAGGCACACTATTACTGTGAACTCAATTTGTATGAAGTGAAAATTGACAACAAAAATAAAGTAGTCAAAATTCCAGTGGAAGGGTATATAACATAATAAGAGGTCTAGCCCATTCAAGAAATCATCTCTGCGCTCATATTGTGAATATGCTCTGCATGGACAATATGAAGGATTGGAATTTTGAAGGGACCATCCTTCCAAGATTATAGCAGGGTGGGTATACTTGCCCTCATTTTTGGAACCTCACCCTTTTTTATTTATTTGTTAAGATATTATTCCTAAACTACCACAAAACAAACATTTTATGCTTCACCATCCCCACTCATCAAAGAAAGCCTCAGGTTCAGGTCGTATTTTTAGATGATCCTAACGCCAATGTTAGTGCTTTTATACAAATAATTTTTCAGGGGCAAAGAACTTTAAATTGTTTCACTTCCATTGTTTGATGATCAGCTCAGATCACCACATGAGAGAGACTGAGTAATGCATAGAAGCAGATCCAATCAACCAAACATGGACTCTATATAATCTTAAACCATGCATGGACTGTTTCATTTCAGATAATAGAAACATTGTACCAGTCAGTGGACCATGCTCACTTAGTACAAGCATGAACTGTTTATAATGCCCACATGAAAGATAAAGGCAATAATCAGGAGACAGGGTTTGCTATGACTTCCCGAGTACAAACAGTGCAGAAAGCTCACAGACTCAGTCTTCTAGTTAACAGTTCATGTACTTGATGCTATTGATGCTGTTTCTATCTAGACCTCTAGCACCATGTTTTGAACACAATGATAATAACAATCAACAATGGATGCAAAGGTGTAATGGTTCAATGTCCTTTTCTTGTCTTAACCATCATTGCCAACAAGAGCTAGTTGACGCCAAGATACCTTACAAAATATCATTTCCTTATCAATCTTCGTCAAATTAACTTGAATACTTTTTTAGTCATGACATGCAACAATATGAAACAGAGCTCTAGACCAAGTGATTTAAAGTGAAAAGAGATGAAAATTCATTATGATCTTTTAGACATGGGGGACTTGGCGGTAGTGAACTACTGAGCCCAGTTAGAGGATTCATAAGCCGGGCATTGACAAAATGAGATGTGTTTATCTTCCCCCCTCATGCTTTCATGGGAAGGGTTGACCGATTAAACTGACACTTTTTAAAATATATTATGGTGGGATAAATTCTTGATGAATTACCTAAGTGCTTACATTCAGAGATTAGCTATTGCAAGAAAATCAGGAACCATATAGATACAGCAATACTGACTTGCCAAAAGAAAATGGTATGATTCTACATGCCTGGTTAAATGTAATTTAGAATAATTTGGCCTTACAAAATTCAAATGTCGAAAAAAAAAAAAAAAATTAGAGAAGAAAGATTGCATTACTTTTCATGGCGTCAACTTCCTTCAAGAATATTGTTTAGCTCAGTATTTAACACTAATACATAAGTTTTCTAACAAGCTTCTTCCCCAAAAATTATGTATTCACATTTTTTATTGTTTACTGCATGGTGTTACCAGAAAAGAGTAAAACAAAACATAGTTACAATGACATGGATGCATCAAAAGTGATCAGCAAAAGAAAGCATTATAGAAGGTGAAGTACCTTGTTTACTGTTTCACCTTTGAGCCAAAGTTTGTCGATAGAAGGGCAATCAGAGGCATTCTGGATTTCCTGTTTACTTTTGCATATATCATTACCCATAGGCAGGGACTTTACTAAGTTGACGGTCGTACCCATGTTTCCATAGCTGTTGGCAAAATTAGAAAGAGAACCGGCTTCTGACAGGTCTTTCTGGGACAACTCAACCCTAGAAGTCAATTCTTTTAGTTTTTGTTCCAAAAGCACACTCAAAGCGTCCCCGCCAATGACATTAAGCCCTGAAGAGGACGCAGCAGAATTTTTTAGGTCAGATTCATGTACACAAGGATCACAATTGGGAAAAGATGAGCTACTTGCTTCCAAGATTGTACCGCATGAATTGGATCCAGCTCCAGACTTTTTGATTGGAGATGTAAATGTGAATGACACAACATCCAAACTATTTTTCTTGTCAATTCCATCCCATTTAGAATCACCTTCAAATGCAACATTACATTTGACATTTTTTTCATCTTTCATCATCACTGCTTTTTGGGCAACACTTCCACCAGACAGAATATTCCCATTGACTGGCAGCTTTTTCTTTGAAGTTGTCTTTGCTCTTGATGATGAAAGCTCTTTTCCAGAATCAGCTGCCACAAAATTTGTCTTCCTGGATGTTACCACATTATTGACAACAATCTTATTTACAGTCCTATTTGTCCGCCCGTGTATGTAATTGGTTGACAAATTTGACTCTTTTCTTTCCTTCGGGTGGGAACAAGAAGGTCCAAAATTTTCTCCATCTTCACCGGACGCACAATTCTGCTTCTGATTATTCAGCCTGAGCACCTCAGAATTCCTTCTTGATGAACTTTGCTTTTCCACTTTCTTTTGTGTATTTGGTAGATCCCTACTGACGCAGCTAGGTTTGACATCATTATGTTCTTTTTGCTTCTCAGAACTTCTGTTACCAACTGAAGTCAACCCATCTCTTTTCTGAATGTTGGCCTTTGCCTGAACTGCAAGAGAAACTGACTTTTCCTTACTCTTTAATCTTTGAGAACCAGCCCTTTTTGATTCTTCAGAACTCTTATACAGATAACTGTCTTCTAATCGGCTTTTACCCCTGGCATTAAGTTGTTTCTTCATATTTTTGGAATTTTGCTCTTTGCCCTTTTGGAATGCATCAGCTGATCGAGATGATCTCTGAGCAGCATCCATCTTCTCATTCAAATCCCGAATTCTAAATGGAACAGAAGAAGACCCAAGTGACGGAAAGTTGCCTTTTGTGGTCAACCGTGGACTCTGCTCAATTATTTTGGCAGCTGCCTCAATTATGTAAGCTGCATTTTTAGGTGGCACGAATCCAGGACTCTTGATAGGAGATAAAAGCCGGTGATGAGTAATGGAAATGGGCTTGGCAGATTTGGGAGGCAATACCTCTGTTTGAAACCTTTCTAAAGGTCGGCTCTGCACCTTCTGCAGCCTCAGGTCCAAAGGATTCCTACTTAATCCATCCAATTTATTTCGCACGCTCTCAAAGATTACAATATCATGTTCACTTTGGAATGCAGGGGCAGACATCAAGTAACTAGAATCTCTGAATGAGTGAGACTCAATAAATGGAGTAAAACTAGGTTCATCAACATTTGACATTGGCAATGAATCCAGTCCCATAAGACGTGCCACGACCCCAGGTGCTTTTGTTCCACATTCTGAGTCACCACTTGCTGATGAAGCATAATGATAATCGTTCTGAACTCTGGCATTTGTAGGAAACCCTTTTTCAAGCCCCTTCATACAAGCATACAACAAAAGGCATAACGGTCAGTATCACAAGCTTAAATATAATTTGGTTCCAACTATCAGAGAAGGAAATTCCAAAGAATTACCTGCTGATGTCGTGCAATGACTGAACCATGATAATTTTCTTTCCCTTGGTTTGAACTCTCTGCACCACAAGACCACAAATTACATTTAACGCCAAGACAGTGTGAGAACAGATAAAACAAGAGGACTGAAAACAGAAGAAACGTTACTATAGTACAGTGAGAAAAAGAATTACCAGGTAATTCAGATTTGCTTGAGAAGAGCTTCTTCCGAGATTTACCATTCCAATCGAACAACTGAAAAAAGCCTCCCTTTCCCCCTCTCTTTTCAACCTCCATTTTAATTCCTTATACTTAAAACTTAAAAATTCTTTACACAAAAACCAGATAAGTCAAGTGATATCCATCTGCAACAATGCAAAAGGATGTTTCCAAGCTTTACTCTCAGGAACTTCAACAAATTAAAATTGGAAAGAAACCTAAATAAATTAATAAAACATGAGTGACAGCTTAAAAAACTAGACCCACTATCAAGATCAACGAAACCCTAACACACCATTCCACAAAACAAAATGCATATATAAATGTGAAAATCTTCAAATATCTGGTTCGTTCTGTAAGATAGATAACTGGGCCTTAAATCAATATATATAGTGCAGATCACCCTACATAAATCAAACTGATACCCCATTTCCCATAAATTCCCAAATTCATGAACACACACACACAAAAGTCAACAATTTCAAGAAAATAGAGAAAACCCACTACTTGTAGAAACACAACAAACACGCAAAACCAAATGGTCAAACCACTTGCAACAATCATTTAATTCCATCATTATATCTAATTTTTACATGTATTTGTGCGCGTCTACACACAAATATATGCATATAATATAGGTACATTGAAATGGGCAGGCCTCAATTTTTAATTTAAAAAAAAAAAAGAATAGGAAAACACACCTGTAATGCTCATAGTCAAAATCTGTACATATCAAGAAGACTCCGCCTACAGCTCTAATCTTTCTTATCAGAAACAGCAGCAGTAATAAAGTAATAACAAATGCGTGTGGAGGTAAAGATCTATGGTGTTTAACAAGAAGTGGATATGGATTTTGAATTTCGATCCGCAGTGCAGCAGACAGAGAGACTGAGGACAGAGAGAGAGAGAGATTTGAAAAAAAAATAATAGTGAAAAGATGGATTTGTGAGTGGGAGATGTTTGGAACAAAAGGGAGTGTCAGTCACACTCAACGCCGTTATAAATGGAGGAGTATTGAATAGAGATTTAACTGTTTAAGGTATGGTCCATGGGTACATTTCAATTCAATTGAATTTAGTATAGTTTAATGCTCAAAAAGAAAATTATTCTATCAAAATCCTAAGAAGAATAATTTTGTGTATAGATTTTCACGTGGTTTCTATCAAGAAAATTGTTTGAACCTTTTCACTAGTTTCTCGTGTACACAGGCGAAAAAGAAAAAAGAAATGTGCACCATAATTTTCAATTAAGACCTAATTTTAGCTATGTTTGTCGTGTGACCTAAAATCACGCTCAATTTGAATAATAAGAGCTTTGTTTTGTTTTTTAAATGTTTAAATTAATTAGAACTATGAAAGACAATTGATTGGATTTGTTTGGATTCGAAACTCTACTCGTTGAGATTTTTACGATCTCAAATCGATGAGTAAATCCGTTAAACCCAATTTATAATTTTAAAAATATTAAAAATTATATTTTTTAAAATAATACTATTAAAAAAATTATAAAAAAATATTTTTCTAAAAAAAATCATATAAATATATATAATACATCTTTTAAAAATAAAAAATTTAAAGCAGTCGAGTTTGGATCGAGTTGGGTTTGGAAATAAAAAATTTAGAACCCGATTCAAACTCATTTATACTGTTAAAATTCGTTACAAGTAAAGCAAGTTTGGAACGAATTCAAGTTTGAATCCATTTTATTATCATTGTTAGTTATAATTTTATTTGAAAATAAATATAAATTCCATACATGGTGGGAGCTAATTCAAATTTGTATCCCATAAAACTAAAATCTGAAAGATTGGATTTCTTGGATTTAACTTGTTTATGTGATTACATACATATTTCGTAATACTATTTAGTATGAATTAAATTATAGTAAGTATGGGTTGACATGTCAACTTGAATTTAAATTCGAACGCTGACTTTCTCCTCAATCTTGATTTGGACATAAATAATATTAAGTTTAATTCGAAAATTATCAAGTGAAAGCAAAATTTGGAGGAGCTTGAGATAATTAATAGTTATGATTTTATTTGATAAAACTTTTAAAGTTGAGCTACTTTCTTAAATTATTGGCATGTGCGGTTAGGTTTATTTCTTCTAGTTCGACTTTATTAAGCCATATTAATATTGTTTCATTTTCAAAACATAGTAAATTTCATATCAAAATCATTGTCACATTTAAAGCAGAAAATAAGTTTTAATGTATTATTAATTAGAATTTATTTAAATTTATTTAGACTAGGTGGAAAGTACTTTCTCTGACAAATATAAGTTCACTCTCTTTGAAAAGTGATATTAACTTGGACTACTAAAAGTATTTCCATTCCTGTTGAATTTTGTCTGCATTGTATATAAGCATAATCATATTAATAGAAAAAGATACAACATGGATGAACTTATCAAAATTTAAGCCTTTGTTGGGATTTTCAATTGTATAAGAAGATGAAAAAAATAAAAAATAAATAAAAAGAATATTTTCTTGACTTAAAATGATATACAATTATATTACATATTCTATGTTCTAATATATTTTTTTCTTACTGAAATTTTGGTTCCAAACATAGTCAATAGGGCCAAATTAGAGTGCAAAGGTGAAATCAAATTAGATGGAGAGTAGACTCATCTTTTTATGGAATATAAGAAGCTCTTTTTATGTAGTTTAATTAACTTTTTTATTTCTATTCGAGTCCTAAAATATGGGCTCTAACTAGAACACATGATCTAAACCTAGTAAGTGACTAGAACATGAAGATTGACACAAATTACTTTAAGATGGAATTTATGTGACTAATAATTGGAGGCGCTAATACAGAAGATCAATATATTGGAGTGGCAAATAAATGGAACTAGCCTCTTAAAAAAGAGAAGAAGAAGATAAATTTAGAATTGTTTTGGTTGTGTACTTCATACAAATGTTTTAAAAATCATATTTGGATCAATCAGTTTGATCGATCCAACTACAAATCAATGATCACTTTGAGCTGTTTGGTGTAAAAAATTAAAAATTCAATCAAACTAGTAAAAAATAATCAAAAACTAATTGAATCGATCGAATTGACTAAAAAAATCGTTTGAATCGATCATAAACTGGTCAGCAACTGTTTATATATATATATATATATATATATATTATATATATATATATATATACACACACACACATATAAATATTTTTTATTTTTACTTTTTATTTTTTTAAAAAGTTCAAACTTTGTATTTGATGATATGTATTTAGATATTGAATTTTGTTAAATATATTTTTTAATTAATTTTTTAATTTTTTTAATCTTAAACATGACAAATCGTCTATTACATTATTATTTTATATAACATATTAAAAAAAATATAGTCAATTTTTTTTAGATCAATCGCACTGGTGGTTAAATCGGTTCGATCAATTGAATCGTTGACTAACAACAAGATTAATTTAATCATTGATTTGATTATGAAAATATTGATTTAGATATAAAAGATGTGATACAAATTTGTTTATTTATTTTTATTTTTGTACAAGGGTAGAGGTGTCACAATTCACTCACAAGGGGTAAAAAGAATGAAAACTTAGAAAAAATAGGAAAATAAAATTCATCATGTAATAATATGGACATGATACAAATTATTCTTGAAAGTTACGGCAAACACTTTAATCCAAGAAAACGTAAATAAAAGATATATAGTTATCATAACATGAATTTAATTAAATTAATAACTTAGGAATAAAAATAACTGAATTTTTGAATGAAGATTGATTAAGTTGTACAGGTATCAAGTATTAAAAGTTCATTAGTTATACGAACTTTATAATATGTACATAATAATAATCGATATTTCATTATAGAAATTAGTTATCAGATACGAAAAATATATAAAATTTTGTCCAATTCTAACAATATAATATAGTTTTTTTGTCTGCTACTTATTGTTTTTATTACTAATATGAATACATTTTTGGAAGGCCGAACACATATCTGAATAGTGTCTGTGAATAATACATGCATTTAAATATCAGACATGAATATAACCCAATCTGAAAAAAAGTCTTTACATTATTGTAACTAACTGTAGATACATTAGACTTAAAGCCACTGGCAGCTTGTATTTATGGCATATAGTTTACCAATTAACAGCTTAAGTAGGTAGGGATCATTAAATAAAATTGCAGTCCCAAGTAAAAATTCTCCTTCAACTTAAGTTGTATCTTTACCGACACAATATAATATAATATTACGGACATATAAAATAATTTTTAAAAAAATAGAACACAATACGACTACGACACGTATATATAATACTAATACATAGTTATAACGATATTTAAAAAAGTTATACCAAAAATTTATAATAACTCTACCAACGAGTTATATATTAGTGTTGCAAATGTAAGAAATTAGAGCTATTTAATACAAAATAGTAATTTTGTATTAAAATTAATGAAGTACTGTGTAATTGGATGGTGTTAAAAATATAAGTGAAAGCGCAAGTGGGGATTGCGACTTTGTCTAAAAGCGCAACACTCGATTGCACTTTCAAAATTTGATTTAATTTTTTTTTTTAAATTATTGAAAGCGCAAATTAAGATTGCGTTTTCATACAAAAAGTGCAATCCTAACTTGTGCTTTCAGTTCTTTTGAAAGCGTAAGGTACTATTGCGCCTTCAAATTTAAATATATTTTTTATATATATTTTTTAAATATATATATATATATATATATATATATATATATATATATATATCTTTGCTTTATATATAATTAATATATAAATTTGTAGGAGTGGGATGTAATTAAGGATGATTGATATTCAATACAAATGCAAATGAGAAAATTAAAATATTTATACATATATTTTAGATAAATATATATAAATATAATTATGTATATATATAGATATATTTAGATAAATATTTTTTATTATAATAATAAATAACATAAAGTTATGTTGTTTAATTTTATTTTTTACTTAAGTATATGTATGTAAATATTTTAATAAAGATAATAACAATACTATTTTTGCTTCATAAATCACGCAAATAATTTTTTTGAATAATAATTATAGTATTGAATTTAAAAGTTTTGAAAAATACAAGAATAAAAAAAATACTAAAAATGACCAACGGTGCCACACATACGTCGCTGGCGTTGTCGTCTACCTCGACGTCCACCCTGAGCAGCAGCAATATCATGTGATTGGTTTAGGGTCGGATCATCAACATATGTACTATAGTTTAAATTGAAGCTCGACCGACCTGACGAAGTTGTGGAGCTCGACTCTCCACGATCATGATAGTCGCTGTCTAGATGTGGAAATGCAACAGGTGAGACAATAAAATCTCCACGTCCAGAATCGTGTCCTAGATGCTGCTGAACAAACGGTGTTTGCGTTATGTCTAAATCTGAACTGAGTAGTGTAGAGAATGACATCGTAGATGGTGGCATACCCCAATACGGAGTGAATGAGTCATCCGGTTGTGCCTGTTGAGGCACATAATAGTCGGCGGTGCTATCTAAACCGTATGATACACGATGTGTCGAGGTGGATGAACATGCCTCATCTGCTACACTAGACATAAGTGGATGAGAAATGTCGTAAGATGTAGAAGCATGGCTAGTACATGCACCCCGTGTCGAGGTAGAGGGACCCGCATCATCTATTACTCTAGTACGCCTCCTCGTCCTCCTGGCTGTGTCTTGTGGTGGTGGCATTAGTATATTTACAGCATCTTGTTGTCTACGAAGTAGGCGTCTGAGATCATCAATGGCGTGTATAGCTTCACTTCTCAACTGCATAAGTGAAGCTATATCTTGCTCGTTCGCGCCATCAGCACTGAGTCTAATCATCTCGACCGTCATACTCTAAAATAAGTATAAAAAAAAATATTAAAGAATATCATAAATATGATGCATACACATTATAAATTTTTTTATTAATGAATATTTTACCATAGATTCCAAATCTGATATGTGTGAAGGCTGGTACCCCTCCTCCATAGGCAAATGGGATGGTGATATCAGACGGAGTGTAATGCCATCGTACCAATCCATATAGCGAGGCTCAGTACTATCGGACCCAGTAATGGGAGGGTTGACGATAATAAACTGATATCTATTTGCCCACTACGACACATACTCCTGGTGATATCGAGCTCAATCCTCTCCACTATGTCCCCTGCGGTCTACATCATGTAAAGTCTGCTCATGCGCTGGTATATCTGGTGGAATGTACTGGTGCATGACCCGCTCTGGGTGATGGAACTCCATGATAGCGTAGTTGATCAATGGACAACGAGATCTCCACAGTGGCGTATTACACCTTGGACCCAATACCATAATATCCGATAAACTCATATCATATGACTCCCATATAAACTAAAATTATAAAATACATAAATTTGAATTATTTGTACAATATGAAAAGAAAAATCAAATCAAATTTAAACAAATCAAATCAATTGAATACCATACCCTTTTCAAGCTCTCCAATACTAGAGTCATAAAACTTTCCTCTATTTGGAATATCAATAGAATCAACAACTATTTCTGGGTAACATGTGGTGAAGAATGGTATAGTACGATTAGAGTCATATTCATTTGTTGTTGAGGGCATTGAGGTATAAACTGGCACTTGATGTTGGGATAAGTTGCCCACATCATGTTGCTCATACATCTCTTCCAAATTATCAATTTCGACCCCATCACCATCATCATCATCATCATCACCATCATCACCATAATCTTCATCAGTAATTTCATCGTGTTCGGAATTAATATATTCTTCAGCACCAAAATTGTCGACTAGTGGTTCGGATAATTCATCAGTGTATGTATTATACGGCTCTGTATTTGTACCTTGAAAATGCTCTTGACCAAAGGTTGAAGCACCTGTATTAAACTCATTGATGCCAACACTTGTCATACCTTGCGTCACTGTACTCATTTCAAACACACTATCATCTCTTAAAAATGATGCATACTGATAATACTCATTGCTTGTTGGTATTTTAGGCATAGTATTGTGAACATTTTGTTCTGCCTCAACATAAAATTCTACAAATTAATTTTCTCTTCCCAGATCTAAGAAAAATTTCAATCCTTCGTCATCAGTTATTGATATTAGTTGTAACACATTACCGCAACAGTACTTACCAAATAATTTCAATAAGAACTGTTTATCATCAACGCCCGTAATCTAATACACTTTCAATATTAATTCAGAAAATCTTATCCTACGAGACATTCTCCTCGCTCCAATTGTAGGGCGATCATATGTCACTGAATTAACATCTTATATAATTTGACCACCAAAGTATACCAAAACATCGATACTGTTTCTATTTGCCATAACTACATCAAAATAAGTATTAATATTTTAATTTTAAATAATAATTTCAAAAACATAATATTTAATTAAGATTATCATAGTTGTGAGAAAGATTCCCTAAATAGTTCAATAATTTTTAACTCACATTTTCAAGTCAAATAACAAATAACAAATATAATATACAAAAAAATTTTACAAACATTAGCTTCTCCACATATAAAATATGCTATTAAAAATATACTTGCATATATCATTATAAAAAATAATATTAATAACATTTCAATACAATAAAATTTATTTTTTCAATATAATAATACATCTACTTCATAATTATTATAATAAAATATATACATTATAATTGAAATATGATACCTGTAAGTCACACTCACAATATGATCTGCATCGTATTTTAATGTATCGCGTACTAACCTGAACAAAAATATATAAATGTTAATTAGTAAAAAAAAAATAATTAATAAAATTTAAAAAAAAAATAATAATATTACTTACCGAAAAAAGCGAAAATAGACGTCAAAAAGGTAGGGAATAGGAGAATCCAAAAAATAAAAGAAAAAATGGCGAAAAAAAATCGACAAAGAGAGAGAGGGAAAGACTGAGAGAGAGAGAGAGAGAGAGTAATGGGGGAAGTTGGTGGGGGGAAGAAATGGGGAAAATAGAGAAAATGGGGAGGGGCAAGGTGAGGCTCTAATGGGGGAATGGGGAGGCGCGCGAGAGGGAGGGGGAATGAAGAGAGGAGAGGAGAGGAGAGGAGAGGGAAGGGGAAGAAGTATCGGTCGGCTTGAATGCCGACCGAAGGCGCAACCTGTGGTTGCGCCTTCTCTCTCCACAGGAAGCGCAAGGTTGCGCTGTGCTTCCTGCGTGAAAGCGCGAGCAGATTCTCATACGCGCTTTCACGCATTTTCTACAACTCTCGCTAAATTATGGTAAAATTTTAATTATTTTTTAAATTTACTATTTTTTATTAAATTAATATAAGAAATTAAGCAAAAAAAAAAAAAAATGTGATATTTGGTGTTTAATAAATACTCCATCTTGTATTATTGCAATATAAATTAGCATATGTAAAATGAATTAGTTAAATTAACAATAAGTTATAATATGAATTATTTGATAATCAAATTTATGAAGTTTACATATGCTTAAATTGTCAAACACGTACGCTCACTACTTATTTTTATGGATATTTCTGAACACATTATTGGAGTGTTACACTTAATTAGTATTGAAGTATCGAACAAAGCCACATTGATGTGACTTAATTTTATAAATTTCCATGCATTAATTATAATCTTTGTTGCACGACATGACACAGTAATATGGTAATTTCAAAAAAATATAGGATAAGACACTAGCTAGGACATGTTTATGTAATAGTACCCAACTATAATTATACTTTGGAAATTAATAAAAGAAAATATAGTAATTCAACTAAAAAATATATGTTAGTGTTGCAATTTAGTAATTACGTATAAAAATGATAATGGATGTGTAATAAGTATATCCAGATTATATCGTTAAAATATAGTTGGCATAAATAAAATGAGTTAGTTATATTAGCCATAAATTGTACTGTAGATTATTCTATAATAAATATAACATAAGGTTTGCACATATTTTACGTAATTAATTTGAGATAATTAATGTTTGATCATTGTTGCACTCGTCTAATACACATGCTAAAAGTTTTAATAAATGTGCATTACTTATTTCTTTATTTCTTTATTTTTTTTAAAAAAGAATACTGATAAATTCCTATTAACACTATAAGAATATTTCTTTATGTTTTGATTAAAACCATTAATTGTATTTAATTATTCTTTAATACTTTGACGTAATAAATAATTTGTATGATCATTTCTCTAAAAAATACTATTTAGGTATAGAATTTCAATTCATGAGTAGACTTTGGCCTCAACTTGATATAGTTGAATATAATTGGCATTTATGACTTAACTCATCTTCATGCATTTTGTAGTTTTCATAACTTAGAGATTTTACATGGTCCATGAATATTGAGTAATTAAGCATATTTATACTATTAAACTTACATATCGTAATATTTTATTATATTATTTAATATTATTCACTTAATTTTTTACAAATATTATTCAATTATTTAATATTGTAGATCTAAAAATAATCAAAGTGATTGATCAGCAGTAAAAATTCTTTTCGTATTGATATTTTGTATCGATAAAATTTGTAGAAATTTCACATTGGATATTAAATTTAAACATTACAAAATTGAAGACATCACTCAGATACATCCTCTAGTCCTTGTAAATCAGCATTAACACATTCTCCTAATAATTTTTATAATAAAATAGAAACAAAAAACTTTTTGCAAGATAGTTAACATAATATTGGAAAGAATTGATACTTAATTTTATATTAATATGCCATTACCCCAATAAAACAAAATTTCCATTATTTCTTGCCTTCTTCACATTCCATATCCTACTTGGTTTTCTAACTTAATTCCCATGTTACTTTGGTGTATGTCGCCCTCTACTGCATAAATATTTTTGTTTTTTTCCTTTTCAATGTCCCAAAATTGGGATTTTCAGACGTAACATCTATCTTTTATCTACACACAAAAATAATAGATGTGTGTGGATAAAAAGTGAATTTTCATCCGATATACACTTTATCGGTTGTAATATATATTTACCCAAAAATCGAGAAAAAGAGGGGCACTATCCAATATAATTTTTTTCAAAAAATATATTAAAATTTAAATATTCATCGATCCTATCCATCCTTTCACAATTAATTTCTTTTTCTTTTATTTCACAACAACAAAAAAATTATCTATAAAATATACTACATTGTAGCTAAGCTTGCACTAATTATTTTTTTTTAAAAAAGGTAGTTTAATGATTAAGTTTATAAGAAAACCACATGACTGACATGCTTTCTAGTCAAATCTGCTTATACTGTCTTTGAATCAACTCTAATCATACATAGGAAAGCATTATCAAGCCATTTTCCAAATACCATAGTAAAAGTAAATCAATATATATATGTATATGATTGAAAATTCTTTTAACACTTTAATGTGTTAGCAAAATTGTTGTCAATCGCCTTGGTTTATGTTATACCATTCGAGACGTGCATGCAGGACATTCCTATTTCTTAATATGAATATTTTAATTACAAACCTACTCTTTCAACTAAAATATTAATGTAACATAATTAATTTTTAATCACTATTTTTTTAGGATAACAGTGCAAAATTAAATAAAATCTTCACTTTTTCTTAATTTTTCTTCTAAAATTTCATGAATCAAAATTGAGCTATTAAATGGGGATGGATGGACTATATCTAGTACCACTGTATGTCTAGTTAGGGATAACAATAAGACGAGTTTGGAATGAGTTTAGTCAAACTCAAAATCTATCCTATAAAAAAAAATTGGACCCCAAACCTGACAGATACAATCCATGTGGACCCGCAAATTTGTTAAAAATAAAACTTGAACATTTTCAACATTATATATTTACATTTTGGGTTTTGACATTCTTGACTTAATACTTGTGATAAAGTGTATTTTTATATTTTTTTTTATTTTTCTAATTACTAAAAGCGATAATAACATTAATTTATAAGATATGGGCATAATTAAATTATGTGTTCTACTATTTTGAAATGTTTCATATAGCCACCTATATACAATTTCTTCAATTTTAATATAGTTTATTCATAATACATATTTGTATTGGATTATATATAAGCCAATTATGATATTTTTGAATTGAAACTGAAGTCTAAAAATAATTTTGAAATAATATTGCATCGTGTAAAGTCATTCAATTCAAAAATAAATAAAATTAAAATAATGAAATATTATAAAAATATATTATATATTAAAAATAGTAATACATAGCAGGTCCATTACGATTCCTTATCCACCCTAAACCCCACCAAATTTACAAAATTAAACCCGAATTTGTTCCATAACTCGTTTAGCTAGGCTTGGACGTCGGTTATGAATGTGAACCTACCAAAGAATTACCCAGCTACAGCCTTGAGAAACGATATATTAAACCCAAAATCGAAGTCATCACTTTCCATATTAATTGCCGAGAGTGGTTCTTTCTGGTAATAAATTCATTAGGCAGCACAGCACGTCAGATAAGTGGGCCGCATAAAAAGAGAGACAAGAAATCGTTTGAATTATTTATTTTAATTTTATATCTATTTTATATTCTATATTATACATACACACAAAATATAAATATAAAAAAAATAATCTATTTATTTATTCTCTTAATTGTATATTGGATAATAATTTATAATATAAATATAAAATTAGAATACACAATAATTAACAAAAAGACCCTAATAAAATATTTGTTCTAGTAATTTAACATAGTTTATATACAATGATAGCTCAATCTACTCCAAAAGTTTATAATATCTTACAAGAAGTTACGAGAGTGAATTATTTATGATATTTGTTTGTAAATAATTCACCTTTTAATGAAACAAAGAACTATTGATCCCATATATCTACAACTCAAATTGAACAATACATAATAATTAACTAACTCTGTAATTATGCACGGAGAAAAATATTATGTTGATATCTTTTTTATATTTATTAATGTCTCTCCTACTTTTTTAATTAAGATGTGTGGTGCATATGATATGATAAACATTTAGTGTAAATTCCATGCCGATGTCCAAAACTCATGCTTCCTACTGGCATCATCGCTAAGGCAGTAAGGCCCCTCTTAAAACAAAATAATGGGTAAATTTTCAAAGTGAACAACATCAAATGTGTGATTGTGGGGCAACCATTTTAGGATCCTGTTAAATCAATCATTTTGGCACTTCTTCTTCATTTTCAATTACCACCTAAACACTATAATTACTTCAATATAATTTATTTCTTTTTTTTTTTTTTTTTTTTAAAAAAAGAGTTTCATAATTCTTACTCTTCAAATCACAAACCTAACATCTACTGAAATTCTCCATCGAGATGATAGCTTCGGTGAATCAAGATCACACTCATAAAAGCATGTAGCCGTACTAGTGATTCCCATTTCAAAATTTTGGTGAATTTAAACCACATATAATGCATGTAGACGAGCTATTATTTATTTTTTGATATATGAGTAATTTTATTAATTTATCGGTAAGTGAATAATTTATTAATTTATGATTTTTGTATATGTATTTTTTCTTTTATCAATATTTATGTATGAGTTATAAATAAGAAAGATAACAGTATGCAATTTAAAATTAATATGTATACAAAAACAATTACAAAATTTTTTATTGTATTATAAAAAAATTAAATATTGTTATAAATGAAAGTGAAAATTAATGTATATTATGGGACAAGAGTTAAAAAAATTACATTAATCGATGAAATAAGGAGAACGTTATGTGAGCATAAAAAATGAACATTCCTCTTCAAGTCAAGAAAAAAACTATTAATATTATAAAATACCTATTTATGTTAATTGTTAATTTATATTTTTGTTGGGCACCAAATAAATTTTAAAAAATTATTATCTTATGTGTTTATTGAAAGTATTAATCTAATACACTGGAACAGGTATGAACAAATTTTTTATTATTTTATTATGAACAATTTTTTTATTATTTAAATAAAATTATTGATGTATTGAATAATCATTTATCAAGACTTTCACGGAAGTACCCGTTTCAAAGAAAAGAGAAGAATTGAACCAAAAGCACAAGATGGAAAACTCGAACAAGGAAGGATATTCAACTTCCTTTTTTTTTTTTTTTAATTTCTTATATTTCAAAATTAATTAAATAATTACAGAAAAGACTAAATAGTGCAAATTCCTAAAATTTAGGAGGAGGTTGTTATGATAGGTATCTTATTCACCCCACCATTTGGGGCCAAGTAAAAAATTGAACATGAATAATTTAAACAGGGTATCAAAGAGTTGTTATAATCATACCAAATGGCAAGCTGTTTGCATGTGCTGTTGGTCAACAATACTGTTCAAATCCTTGTGGCTGCATCTGTTATCCGGGCCCCAATCAAGATTCTGCTATCATCATATGCTGCTCCCACTGCACTCGCCAATTTCTCAAAAACAAAAATATAAAAAGGATCAGTTCCTGGATTGATTATTTTTCAAGTATTGTGTAGGAGGATTGTTAGGAGTGTTATATTGAGAATTTGAATTTTTTCTTAATATTTTATCAATTAAGTCTATTGCATCAAACTTGCGTGCTACGATTTACTTGATTGGTGTAGTTTACTCTCAATACGTGCCTGAATCATAGCAACGGCAACTACTGCATTTTCCTGTTATAAAAAAAAATAAAAAATAGTATTGTACTAGTCAAATCACGTTTGACCTTTATGTGGGGCACATTGAGTTGGGTGTACCAATAACTCTTTGATCTAATTGAATAAAATCAAGTTCACATTAATGACAAGTGAACCGCACGTAAATTCAACCCAACAATCGGGACTTTTCAAGATTTTTTGAGAGTGGACCAAGCCCAGATTTAAAATTCGATCCTCTTATTGTGAGATTATTAATTTATCTCCTCCATGTTATATTTGAAATCAATATTTTTAAAATTAAATTGGACCGATCGATTCAATCAAAAATCAATAATCGATCTAATTTGACTTTTAATAAAAAATTAAAAATTCAATCAAATCGATCAAAAACTGATCAAAATCATTTTGAATTTTGATATATGTATTATTTATTTATTTTTATTTTGTATATAATAATTAATCTATTAAATTATTATTTTATATAATATAATAAAAAAAATTAATCAAGAATCGTCCTATCCATTGAATTGCAACTGCTGGAAGGTTCAAGCAATGTTGTTATGTTGTGGAATGTATTCATTAAATAATAACAAATGCTAACACTAATATTGATACCAACCGAGTTACAAGTGACAGCAAAAAGCATAATGCACCTGCTCCGAAAACACATATCTTAACCTTTTGCCTCGTATTTCCTGGTCCTGCAATTCATTCATATCAATTTTCCCCAAGAATGTTCTGCTGATTATACAATTTATTACACATGTTCCAAAACATACCTCTCAACCTATTGAAAATCCTACAACAGGGGTAGCTCATGCTATCTTTTGGCACCACAGGCTTAAGAAGATATTAACCATTTTGTAGTCCTCTCCAGTTGCTAAATAATATAGCAAAGGACCAATTACATATACTTCCAATTACTCAGGCTCCCAAGCAAAAGTTGTTTTCGGTACAATTCCATAATATTTCACCGAGCTGATTTTTGTCGTTGGAAGATTGGTTTTTGTTATGCGAAGTAGTAAGTTAGGTTCAAAAGGGCTTTGAATAGATGGGAAGGATGTGTTGGTCCAAAGTTTTTTCATCAAATTAGAATGAGAAAAAAAAGATGCGTAATGTAATGCATTCCAGATCACGAAGATAACTTGAGGCAGTTGTCACAAGGATTGGAACCATTTTTGCAGGCACTCCGATCAAAGGATTCTCCAAAGTGTTCAAGTAAAGCTTGCCTACGGCATTCATCCTGCAGGAGTTGAAACTATACTCTTCAAAGAGTTACAGATTTATATATACATCTAGACATAGATGATCTGGGCATGCCATTTTCGTAATATAGTTATGTTCTCAATAGATTATAGCTTGTACCTTAAGTTCACAATACTTTTGCATTTTTCGAGCTTGATCCATGGCCACCTTGAAGCTTTCCCTTTTACCTCCTTGTCCACTTCTAAGCATGCATACGACCCGACTGAAATCCTTCCTCTGGTACAGAAGAACACATGTGGCAGACAAATTATCTCGTCCTGCCCTTCCAGATTCCTGATAGTAACTCTCAATTGATTTGGACATGGTGTTGTGAACAACGAAACGCTGAAAAATGGAGAACTGAGTAAACGTTTTTGTTCTAATTCTCGCATACAGGATTATTTTTCAAAAGATGGCTTGAGATAATAAGCAGGTCTTTAAACTAGTCATAATTAGGAAAGGGGGTGTTCAAAAACTGTCTTATCATCAAGAAAATTACATGCACGATCATTTTTGTTTACCTGAATTTTCAAACGTTGATTCTAGAAAAAAAAGGATTATCTAAGATGTGTAAATTATGTAATGAAATAAATGATATTTTCAGATGATCAAGACTCACAACATCAGGTTTGTCGATTCCCATTCCAAAAGCTATGGTAGCGCAAACAATGTGGGCTTCTCCACTACGCCATTTCTTCTGAACTGCAACCCTCTGACGAGCAGCCAAACCTGCATGGTAATATACAGATTTGATCTTGAATTTCTCATTCAGAAACTTTGAAACCTCCACACATTCATTTTTCGAAAGGCAGTATACAATTCCACATAAATTTTTGAAATTATCCATCAGTAATTTCCCAAGCTGCTTGAGTGGTTCTTTAGTTTTCCCTATCACTTCATACTTCAAGTTGGGCCTATCAAAACTTGTCTCAAGCACTATTGCGTGGGGTATTCTCAATGAGTTTAAGATATCCTGCAGATAAATTATCAGTTTAGGGCTCAAAAAAGATATTACTGGTACTTCCACACGTCCAGGAACCAGCAGTCTAACCTTACGAACTATCTGGGTTGCAGTGGCAGTTAAAGCCATCAGAGGAACATGTGGAAAATTCTGCTTAAGACATCCTAATACTCTATAATCGGGACGGAAATCATGCCCCCACTGGCTGAAAAACAGTGCAAAGAGATAAGTAGGTCGCAAATCCCACCTCCAACCAAATTTAAGAAAAAATGAACCCTAGTAACATAATTTTATTCATCTACCATCATTTCATGTAGTTTGCAATTCATAGACATGCAACGTGCAGTCTATGGATTAAAAAGAAAATAGGACCATTGCACTTGCAAGTATTTCATATTATTCCATCATAAATATCTTGATTTGGAATATGTAAATTGTGACACTCCATTTGCAAAGCAATACAAATACACTCAGAATAAAAAAATCACCGAAAACCCTTCCAATCACTTGATTGTAGACAACCACTGAGATCCTTCTTTCTATTCATCATCTTTTGTATTTTTAAAAATTTTCCCTTTTATGACCAATTTTCTTTTATCCAACTTATTTCTTTTCATTTTCTTAAACATGCTAGAAGTTATCTCCAGAAAATTTCAGAGAAAGGCATACCTCAGACAGTGAGCTTCATCAACAACAAATCCTGCTAATTGTCCCTGAAATAGCAATATTAATCTTCTCATATTCAGTATCATCATGGAAGCGCCATGGACTTGAAAGTGCAAGCATCAAATTTTGATTTGATGTTCCACATCATAGTAAGAATTTACCTTCATGTGCAGACATTTTAGGATCTCTTGAAATGATAAATTTCCAGCAACCCTTTCTGGAGTTACATACAGAAGTTTACATGAAGGCTTATCTTTCCTAGAAACATTCAAAAAAATGTGAAACTTAAAGCTGGAACAACAATTAGCAGGCAATCAAAAAATATTTTATGTGAAGACTAGTTGCAGTTTGCACTTCATTGTGGAGCTGTATCTATATCCACTGCAAATAATACAACTTTCCGGTACTCTCACACACAAACTCTGCGATTAAGATATACTGTCATAATTGGGGTAATTGGCTGAGAATTTTTGTCACATTCCGGGATTGATAGCATAAAAAGGAAGAACCCATAATTGAGGCGTACTTGATACTCTTAGAAATGTCCATTTATTCTCTAGTCATAGCAGAGGATTAGAGCTAAGGGAAAAAAATCCTGTAAAAATAGTTCAGCATTTAGATAGTTTGGCTCCAAAAATGTTAACAAATAAAGAAAATAGTAACTAGATATGAATGGTGCTATGTACTAGAACATGGAGGCCTTTAGCTTGCTTCATGTAATAAAAAATCAGTATCCCATGACTTCCTTTAAATAGATGATAAATAAGAGCAAACAAGAAGAAGAAATGATCACTTTCCAACCCATCACCCCACCGCATCACGGGAAAGAAAGGATCATTCAATGCACTTTCCTATAAGATGTTCACAGTTACAAAAGATAGTAAAAATTATGGTGATAGCTTACATTTTCTCTATATAATATTCTTCTATTGATATAACCAGCAATCTTCTATATTTCTTTGAGAATAAAAGTTGGATTTTGGATTGTTTTGCTAGAGTGATTTTCTAGGAATCACATTTGAGGGTTTGTAGAAGAAATTATGAGATTGTATTGGCTTTGTCAGCATAGCGACAGCTTGAGAGGAGTATTTGATAGGAAATGGGGGTAAAAAATATTCTATCAATATATACATGGAAAATAAACTGAAACTTACCTTAATTCTTGAAGTATGGCTGCTGCTTGTGAAGGCTTCTGTTGAGAATTTAAGAAAGTTGCTGGTATTCCAAATTTGAGATTCAGTGTAACAATCTGATCTTGAATGAGGGAAAGAAGTGGAGATATAACAATTGTAACTCCTGGCTTGAGAATGGCTGGAAGCTGCACAGTATGGCATATCAGAGTAAGAAAATAAAGAAAAGAGTATGTAACTTGTCAATGTATAAGCCTGTGTAGGGACGAAGCCATAATTGTTAGCCTTGGGGTGCATATTTGAAGGGGGCAAATTTTGAATTTTATGTAATTTATGTATAAAAATTGAGATTATAAACAAAATGTGTGTGTGTGTGGGGGTGGGTGGGTGGGTGGGGAACCACTGGGTCCAACCCGCCTACACTCGGTCTCTGCATGCACTCTTTATAATCTTTCATAATGATGATCCAAGAGATCCAATCTTCAATTACATAATAGATGCTGGAAAAGGGGTGCCTCGGCAAACTGCCTTTCTGAGTTCCAGTCTATCAAACCTTGAAAACTTCAATTCTTTCTATAAAAGGCCTTTGATAATAAGACACTAGTTAAAAACTCTATCAAAATATTTGCATGGCTTAATGATTGCGCATGCATGACAACAGACTCCAAGTTATCGTTCATACATAATATTTCTTTGAGCTCCATTTGTGACCTTGAGAGTTTCAATTATTTTCAAGAAATCACTATCAATTGGAAATCTGTTGGAACTTACAGAGTCTGATCATATAACAAGAATTATATTATCTTAATAGATTTCAAAATACAGAATATATCATTCCCATGAAAGGGCAGTCAGATAGTACAAGCGAGAACAGCTAAGTGGTCCAACAGCCACTGAAAGGTGACCAAATCGCCAGAATGACAACTACAAAGGACTTCTTTTAGAATAACTTTTATTTCTGATAAATTAAATCAGCCTATACTGACAACCATAAATAGCCCTATCATCTTCTGTAATGTATTCTGAGTGCTACTTGGTAACGAATCATCTCTTTTCAATTGGCAATTTGATTCATGTATTACCACAACTGTCTGCAAGAAATGGTAATAAGATGGTACTTAATGTATGAAATTGAGGTATACTTCTTTATTACATGCAATTAGATTATGTAAATCCTCTTGCGGCCCTATTAATATGAAATGAAGCAGAAATGTGAAGTTAACATTGTTTTGAATTCGTGAAAATTAATATGTAAAGAAAACAACAATTAAAGGAAGAATATGATGCTTCAGAAGAGTAAAAGCTGAGAGCACACTAACTTGTCGAGATGAGTGAATTGCTTAATAATGTATTTTTTAAGTTGAGTTCATCCAAATTTTCTTTTCAACTACTGAACCTCCTTTGGTCATTCCAGGTGTAGCTTACACAAGGACATGATATATACCACATGGTCAAAAATAAAGATGGAATGAATAGTGAATGAGCTAAAAGATCTAGGAACGCCAACAATTGTACACACAAATAAATCTAAATATTTAAGGCAAGTGTACAACTTGAGCTAACATACAACTCTCAGGTCAAGTTGATCTAGTTCCAAAAAATTGACGAGAAGGATGATCACTCTCTACTAACTGATATCAGGACTTTGAGAAGACCACCTTACTTCAAAAGCATTTGAAGTTTAAACCCCAAAATATACACAAAATGGATCCTCAAAAGCCAAATGAAATAGGTCAATCAAAAATGTGATTCCCACAAATCATCTGGTCAAGCGACAGATTGAGCTGTGAGCACTTGCTATCCAAAGGGGGAATGAGTTCGATCCCTAGTACTTCCCTCGTACATAGGAATTACACTATGCTATTGACCATATGGACTGCAATGAAGAATGGCAAACTCAAAGAACAATACTAATACAATATACAGTAGTGTCTCTGTTAACTGAATGTTGAAAAGTTTTTATGTGTTCATAACAGTTCATTTCACTAAGTGGAAGGTGATTTTTCCATTGACAAAGCAAAAAGATAACCTACATTCTAGAGCCAAGGCAAATGATCAAATGCACAAGAAAACTTGGTAAATAACACACAAGTTAACTAAATGAATATTGGTATCTGATTGGCCCATAAAGTAGTAAGACTTGCAGACAGACACCAACATAAGATAAAATTACGTAACCGAAGTGGCTTCATTTTCCATCCAGTAAATTCACAAATAGAAAAGGGAGAGGCCTACTCTGCCAGTGTGAATCTGACCTGGTAGCAAAGGCTTTTACCACCTCCAGTGGGCATAAGAACAAAACAATCATGCTGACCAAGAAATGATTTACAAGTCTGATGCTGCAATGGTCGAAAACTTCTATTACCAAATACAACAACGTTTGCCAATTCAATATCATCCAGTTTCTGCAGCTCTTCGTATGTGAGAGTTCCCAGTGTATTTTCATGTGACCTGGAGTGCTGTATTTCATGGGAAACTGATGAACCTGAGCTTTGAGTTGGATCACGCCTGTAGTCCTTCAAAAGAATTGCATGTTAGTACTCTAAAAGCAGTGAAAGATTCAAGGTATTTGTTCTTTTTCTTCCTTTGGGTACAGGAGAAGTGGATGGGGTTCCGAAGCAACTAGAAGGCATGCTAATCATATCCATTGGCTTGCCTAAGTATATATCTACCATTTTACCCTATCCATAAACTGCTTTAAATAATATTACAAGTTACTAGATTTATCCATATAAGTTTCTGATATTAGGGAAGGTTGCAAAATAAGCATGGAATTTATTGCAGCCCCTAAAAAGACAGCCAAACATTGTTATAGTTGTTGATATCAAGGAAAAGCTGTCCTTACAGAGATTGATGGACGTTTAATCGAACTTGGAGAGGAGCCATGACCGTTGCTATCTATAGAAACTTTAGAGGAAGGTATAGCATGCTTTGTGGAAATAATTTGGTCTGCCTCTTCATCATCACTTGAAGAATCCAATTGCATAATATTTTGATGCTTCTGAGATTCAGGAGAATCTTTTATGACATGAATTTGGCTTCTTCTTTCTGTAACCTTTGAATCATAATTCTGGAGAAGATCCTTATCCAGAATCTCAGCCAAAGCACCGCAAGCTTCAGATTCCATGGCTTGCACATCATCCCAATCCTCAGTGTCTTGCATAAATTCAGCAAGCGATGCCAGAAAGTCATCACCACAGTGCTCCACGGTGATGAAATCTCGCCCATCATCACCTTAAGAAGAGGAAAATCATAATAATAACAATCCATGAATCCAGGCAACCAAATCCATGAATCCAGGCAACCAAGGATAACATGGATTCAACTTAACTACCAAATTGTAGGTTTATCCATGCAACTGTGAATGCTGAAATTGAGTCATCGGACTATCAAATTCTAGACATAAACATGAAGGGTAAAAAGTGCATCTTCTGTGAAAATAGAGTTTTGAGGGTATTCTATTACAATATTTTGAAGCACAGGCCATCTACAGTCTATTCTTTGTTTAACCCTACTATTTACTACTACCATAATATTTCATTGAGCCCTTCTTATAAGTCAACATGCATTAACCAAATCATGTATTCGCTCAACATAATTGGATTTCATATTTACCTTATCCAAATCCCTTAATATTTCCTTTTCCATTTCTGTGCACCCATCAACAACATTGCAATTTCCTACTTATTTAATACTGTATATCAAAGGAGATTAGTTTCCACTGCACTGTCTCATTCCCAACTATGACTGCATTTTTTTTTAATTTCGACCAAAATAAGTCCTAATACTCATTCTATGTTCAAGTCCTGTTGAAAAAAACAAATGAAATGACAAGTAGAACTTAATCCGTTTTGATTGTACACTAGTGTAAGTGGGTATGTATTTATACGTTTTGAACCATTTTCAGATTCTGTAGCAGCAACATGTGGCAGCTCAGGAAGGAATTCTCTGAAGTCATGTGAGTGGCATGTTAATCAAGATTTACAGGTCAGGGAACATGTGGCTAGGCAAATCCTCAAAGTTGTTAAACTCGTGTAGATCTCGCGTTAATATAGCTGAGGGTATGTATAATTCAGTGAGCCTGACTGGGACACTTTTCCTACAACTTCAAAAAACATTGCTCAAGCAATCTTCTGGCAATACGCACTTGAATCATGTACGCACATGACTTGTTCATCTTCTACCAATAAGCTTTGTTCCTTTTATTGCCCATTTCAGTAGTCAATCAAGTATTTGTCTTATTTGCTTTGATTATATAATTACTATATATCGGTGCTCATTCTAGCAAGACTTTAGCACAAAACAGAAATGGACCAAAGCTATGGTAATGTCAAACATATATTCACCATAATAAGAATACAATCCAGTTTTCTGCATTACCTTTTCTATCTCAACAATCATTTTTATAAAATTTGGAATACCGCATCCTTGGTACCATAAGTTGGGGAGGCAGTACAATTAGAACCACTGGTTAAGAATTGGTTCCGTAACTTAAACATTGTGGCAAACTTACGATTTTCTGTAGTTATGGCAACATGCAATCATGCAATAAATTTAGGTCAAAATTCCAAAATTTTGATCCAAATTTTGGGTTTCCTCAGTATTTGAAACGAAATACAAAATACAACTTTCAGTTTAATTTTGCAAAATTTTCATCGAAATTTCGAAATATCGTCCAAATTTCCTGAAATTCCATCGAGATTTTAATATTTTCCTGAAAAAAAAAATTCCCAAAATTTTGAATAATATTAAAATATTTTATGTTTTAAATAATCATAATACATAATAATAAATTCAATAATGAAATAATCCTTACAATTACGGACTCAATAATGAAATAATAATAAAAATAACTTAAGAAATAATTTAAAGAATATACTTACAAATAGTTTAAGTTAGAGGGTAACTTTTAATTAATATATTCGATTTAAGAAATAGAGCCTTATTTTGAAATATCCTATAAAAGAAATAGAAGTAATAAATTTGCTTCGAGGTTAATAGTTCGACAACTAGTGAGAAAGTTTGGAAGAAATGCTATTTCGTTTAAAATCTTCCTACTAAGTAATAACTAATAAGAGATGTAAAATATTCTTGTTAACTGAAAAAAAATTTGGAAATGATATTCAACTAAGTGTTCTTTTCTTATGTTCTTTACAATTTTGAAACAATAAGTATTAGCACCAAAGTTTAATTGGTTATGGATCAAGTTCAAATACTGGGTACTCATTAAATCTAGTACTATGTCAACCATATGCATATCATTGGCCTAACTAGTTAATAAGTGCCTACTGGGATTCAAAAAGACACAACGTGGCAAACTTATCACCATCATGTTTCTCTATTCACAGTATCACCTGCATATTGTCAACATTTAATTAGTAATTTGTATTGATAATACGAAAGTAAAGGTAGGAGAGATGCCAGCGATTGCAATTTGATCCTCATGGAAACTCCATGTTTTTCTAAATAATGAATTTCAT
This sequence comes from Paulownia fortunei, assembly GCA_019321725.1. Taxonomy (NCBI): domain Eukaryota; kingdom Viridiplantae; phylum Streptophyta; class Magnoliopsida; order Lamiales; family Paulowniaceae; genus Paulownia; species Paulownia fortunei. The sequence goes on from CM033106.1 coordinate 23,378,272, forward strand.
TAATATTGTACGTGCTTTGTTTTGATGAAGTTTTTATGATGTTTAGTCATTACTTTATTTTTTTTTAAACTGCTCACAATAGAATTATAATTATATCATTTAATAAAACTCACTATATGCTTCATAGACACAATTATTTTAGTCTAAAACATGCATAATTGTGTTAATTAAGAATATCCAAATCTTCATTCAAAATTCCAACATTTCTATAAATTTCTATGGTTTTTTCTAAATCAAAATTGAAATTTTAGATATCCTCACAATCTTCACCGACATTTTGCATAAATTTACAACTCGGAAATGTAGCTCGATACCGACATTTAATACCTTGCAGCCATTAAAATGGCTGTTAACTGGTGGGTTCAGCATTTCCAGAACTCCTAAATCTGATGGGTTTTGTAAGTTCCGTTACTAAATGTGCTAGTATGCAGCCTCACCTAAAATATGGAACAAGAATTGCAATTTTTCCTAAAAACATTTCTACACAAATTAAGCAGACACACGGTTTCCATCACAGTATTCAATCATCAACTGATGGCTGTCCGAAGTGCAAGGGGTAAACTCTTTGGGTCGTGAAATTAAAAGGGGGAAAACTCACCATAGAGGTGAACAAGGCGATCAAAGCACTTGTTGGCGGAGTCCTCGTCGAACCCGAACTCCAGAGCCAAGCTAATCAATCTCGCCTTCTCCAACTCCAAATCCTGATCGTCCATTTCTTTTCCCGGAATATTCCTTCCGCCGGCGAACCTGCGATGAAATTTCCCGCGCTTTTGAGTTGGAAATTTAGTATTACTGCACGAAACAGCGGGGTATTTTGTAATTGTTGTGGAGACGCAGTCGTTTTACTGATTATAAATCTATTCAAGTTTTGGGCTTTGTCGGATGAACCTGAGCCCACAATATTCTGGGCCTTTAGGGTAAATGAATTTGGCACCCAAAGAAAAGAAAAGACATGGCAAAAAAAAACCCCTAACAACAATAAATAGGCATTATAACCCCTAAAAAAAAAAAAAAAAAAAAAAAAAAAACCAACCCACCCCAGCGTAAGCTAAATAAAAACCAAGAAGGCGTGGCCTCTTAAATTCATAGACTTGCACCATTTGAACTGGACCTCTTAACTTTTTGCACTCAAATTATAGTCAAACACATCAATTTTAGATAATTACAACTATAATGGCCAATTAACTTACAGCTTTGAATTAATTTCCAAAACGGACTCCCTCTTAGAAATTGGGTTTTTTCTTTGCTTTTGATTAAAGTGTGGAGTTGATTTGTACTTTATAAATTTTGGCTTGTAATCAATCATTCTGTCTTTTAAAGAGGAGGTGGAAGCACTAACTGACCTATTTCAAGTATAAAATAACTTGTAAACACTTATGTTTTAATTAAAACAGAGTGTTGCGGTTATTCTTTAGTTTATAAAGATTGACTCCTTCAAACAGTTGACCTAACAAAGGATAAAGGGCCAGGCGATAATCTTTTGAGAAATCAAATTAGTACAATAATCGTAAAGTAGCAAAAATGATTTTTCATACAATTAAGAATAGTTATTCTTTGTGGCAAGATGTATGTGCTCTCAATAGGCCTGAGGCCCATTGAACTGAACCTATATATCCAACTACACCTAAGCCGTTATTGGGCCTAGTATATAATTGGGCTTAATTATACCCATCAATTTTCAGCAGATTTTGCCCGCACGTTCATGTTGCATATGAAATGTTTTCGGGGTTTGGCCCATGGAATGTAATGTTTTGAATATTAATGTAAACATTTGTTTATACTATTGTTAATGAATAAATTGAGTTGTTTACATTGTAATTCACTATTATATTGTATTACTGCTGCTGAAATTTATGTAATATACAATTTTGTCAGAAAAAGGACGAAAAATAATAATAAAAGACTAGCATTGACCACGACTGGAAAACGAGGGTAAAACTTGTGCTATTCTTGCCGTCTTGGACCACGGATTGTAAGCCGTTGTCTATTCCATGGTCAATGTATGGGGCAGCCCTGCATATACCACGTTTCTTTGGCCGTAGTAAAGCAAATATCATATTTCCATTTTAAATAGTATTTTATTTTTTATTTTAATATTATTAATACATATTAAATATATAAAATAGTATTATCAATACACACTTAGTATTAATTATATTAAAATAATAGATAAAATATTATTTGTAATAGAGAATTCTACTTGAAAATCATGGAAATGACTATCGGCCACACCTCTAACTTTTTCGTCATGATTTTCAACCCTCGTTTATTGTAAATTTTCTGGTAGTGAGCTGTGTATAGAGATAGAGTTAGGATTTTAGTATAAGAGGGCGAGATTCGATCGTCAAATTATTATTATTTTTATATATAAAATTATTTTTTTATTAGAATTTTTTTCTTATCTAATTATTAGAAACTAAAATGTAAATATAAATATAACACGTAATACATAAATATTTTATATATATATTATATTTGCATAAGTATTTAAACAAAAATTAATTTTTAAACGAAAATGATAATCAATTCAATTCTAATTTAGTCCAACACAAAACAAAAACTATCTTACAAGAATTTGTGCATTATTTCATAACCATTAATTAAATCAAATAATTTTTATATCATAAAAAACCTATATGATTTCTTGCGAAATGAAATTAGTACAACCTTATAATAGGTAACAAAAATGGAATCAAATAAGTTAAAAACTAGAAAATAAAAACAAAAAATAAATCATAATAAAATTTTGTAGGAAATACAAATACCTTTTAAAATTTTGTATCAATAATAAATTCTCACTTAAATTTTTTGAAAAAATAAAGTGTAAAAATAATTTTAAAATATTCCTAAATTTAATAAATTTATATATTTAAAATAGGATTATGAAAATTCAAGTAAGGCAATTGAAATAATTTAATTATTTGAGAGAAGATAAATTTTTAAATTTACTAAAATTTACTTGTTAAAATATAAATATAAAAAAATTGAAGGGCTTCCCCGCCGCCGCTAGCTCCTTCATTGGCAGTGTGTAGCAGGTGTTGGAGGAATGACAAGTAATATGCGATAGAATGAACTTAAATTGCCTCCTTTGATATCACACTTTGTCAAATGAGTATCAACGGTAACATCAACGAAGCATAGCTCAAGCAACAAAGATTAAGATTCTAAGGGCTTGTTTGTTTTTGTTTTCACAATAAATTTTCAATTATTCCAGCATTTGCAATGAGTTTTGTAATGGGTTTTATGTAAAAATTGAAATTATGTTTGGATGATGATTTAAGCTTGAAACTATATATATTTGAAAAATGAGAAAACATCAGGTTGAATATATATTTTGTATATTTCTCCATGAAAAAATGCGATGAAAAAGGAGATTGTGTTTGATTTTATGTTGGCATAATATTATTTTAAAAAATTTGAATAATTATATTATTTGTATTACTTAATGGTGGGCACACACTCAAAATATTTTGATTATAAGATGATGACATGTATAATGATAAGAATTTTACGAGGCCTACACAACTTGAATTATGTGTAATGAAAATAGCTTAGAAAAAGGGCATTATAGGATTAGTGTATTGGTTTTCTAAAAAGTGAGAAATTAAGAAAATAGATAAGATTGGATAAAATCAAACATGATTTTCGTATTTTGTATAGTAAAAAATTTGAAAGATTCATTTGGAAAGAAAACCAAACATGCCTTAAAATTTTATAGCTAATATTTTGGATTCAAATTCCACAAAGATACTGAATTAATTAGTTTAATTCTATTGAAATGTAATAATTTATGTTTAAATATGGATTGGCATCTTAATATAATATTGTATTTAATTGTTTACGGAAAAAGGAAAAATCAAAGCATCACTTTTGTTACCATAAAAACTATCATTATGCGACATATATATGTATAGAAATACATAAAGCATAATCTTTGCAATAAAAGCCTATGTTTGCTACATAAATAATTATCTCAATTTCTTTTTACTTAATTAAATTGCCAATTCATTGTCTTGTTTCAGCAAAATATTAAAAAAACCAAACAAAGAAAGAAGAAAGAAAAATAAAAAAATCCTTATAATTATTATTCCATCATAAATGAAAACCAATAAGAGAAAAAAAAAAATGATGGATGAGAATTTGCATGCAAGAATATCTCAATATTTACCCTGTGAATCCATGCACAATCCTGGAGCAAGTATTCTTGAACCAACGTAACCCTTTGCTCAAGCCATTCTTGACCTTCCCTTCTACCGAATAATATTTGTATTTGGCCACCCTCTTCCTTCTCTTTAACTCCCCATCGCTGTACCACCGCCGTGAAACCGGCCGTGCTCTTCTGTTGAAATCTTTGTACGTAGAAATTTGAGTGTCCGGTCGATTCTCCGCCATTACTGTCGTCCGGCCGCCTCGATTAGTCCTCCCAAATCCTTCCATTCTCTCCCACCCTCTCTTTCTCTCTTTCTATAAATGTATATATATATATATGTATGTATGTATTAATATATATATGTTCTTTGTAGAGAGAGAAGAAAGAGGGATATAAGGTTTTGGCTATATAATTCTTCAGATGAATTAGATGTTTGGATTCATGTAATAATTAGAACAAATGGGATTTAATTTATTCTTTTGTTTTGTTTTTGGGAAGTGGAAGAAATGGTTCTCTTTGTTGACTTGACCATTGTGGGAGGCAGTTCTGAAATCCAAAGCTTGAAGAGTGGACGGACGATTAGGAGGAAAAAAAGTAAGAGAAGAATATGGAGGGCCACAAGACTTGTGTTAGTTTGTTACATCCAATCGTATTAAATATCGATACTAATGTTCTTTTTAGCATTATAGAATTTTCACATAGTTCATTGAAAATTTCTAGAAATCTTCAATTTCAGTTTTCATCGAAATTTATAGAAATAGCTAGAGATTTTAAATGAAACTTTGGATGTATAGTTTTAATTGACACAATTATGCATCTGAGTATTACCATATACATTCAGCCAAAGATATTCATATGGTCAATATGGTTACTATATTCAGCCGAGTACCCAATTTATGACTACTGTGGGTAGGGGGGCGATTTATGATTATTGTATGATTTTTTTTATTAATTTCAAATTAAATTGTCATGTACAATTTTACTATATAGCACTTGAAATTATCATTTTGTAAATTATTATCGAAAAAACGATTTGGAGTGGTTTTGCGGTTTTCAAATCATTTGTTCAAGAACTTAAATAAATTAAGAAATTTTATTATATGTGTTAGAATTTATTGTCGTGTTTAATTAATCAAGTTAATCAGTTTAACAGATTCGTTATGTTTCAATTAATGTTTGAACAAATATTAGAACATGAAACGAAATGCATAATAAAATTTAAAATTGACACCAGCAATTTTAGTGAGATTCAGATATCAAATATCCTACTTCTCGAGGCCACACTCATAGAAAAAATAATCCACTATCATTAAAGTTTAATACAATACAATAATTGGACTTATAAAACAAAACCAAACACTCCTTCTTTGTTTTAATATCGTTCTTGTATTGCTTCACCGATTGACTTATTTGCGAGATCTTCTCGACTTGAACTCCCTTTAAAATTGACCGCCGTCAAACAATAGAGCGCTCTCTCCTGAGAAATAACTTCGTCTCTCGAAGGATGTTCAATGCGTTGTTCTAATATAGTTTGGAACAGACTTGAATCTCCAGTGTTGGCTTGAAACTCGAACTTCAATTATAATCTCAAATGAACACTGGAGAGGGAATTGACTGCTTTTGATCTATGGATTTCTTCTTAAAAATTAGCAGCTTAAACTATCATGAGTTTGTGTTTAAATACATAAACTACTTTAGTTGATTCCTAAACCAATATATAGAAAGATTCCGAGTCTATTACAAAGATTTTCCTTTCAAAACACTTCTATGTATAGACATGAATTATCTTGAATCTTGGAATTTAGGATTACACCAATTTCCTACTCTAAATAATAAATCACATCTCTTAGAATGGTAGAAAATCTATCAAGTCTTCTTTTGATAAAGTAAGTCCATAATAACTCTTCTTCCTTCTAATTGGATATATATTTACTAGAAGATATCTTGTAATTTATTTCCATAAATACTGCATGCTTATCTTTAATAAATCAATTCAATATGGTAAGTAGAAAAGTTTGATTCCTTCAAGGAAATAAATGAACAAGAGTTGGTTTTGAATTATAATTCTTGTTAAATATGAAAAACATAACTTACCTTCATTAGAAGACTTAATGAATCAAACTTACCATTTTGATCAAATAATGCCAACCAAACAAACAAGTCACACGGACTTAACAATCTTCCACTTTGACATTTTTTTGTCAAAATCAACAATCTCACCTTAGTGTCTGAAAATGGGTTCAAGTATGCATGTTCCATCAAGAAATATCATATAAGCAATTTAGTCCACAAAACTTATGTTAGAACATAAAACTGAACATGCTACTAAATAACATACTAAGGCAAATAGAACATTGTTCAGGGGTAATCAAAACCAACAAAAAGTCTGCCAATTTTACAAGCAAAAATTTTACTTTCAAAATACTACCCCTAAAACAAAAACATCAAAACTTCAAAATATCAAAAAGCAGCAAAACAGTTTAATCACATAGTCAAATAAGAAAATAAAAAAAATCACCAATCTAAAACAACAAAGCTTTAATCAAGCTTCCTTATCAACTTCATCATCTCCTTCACCAGCCTGGTGAGTATCAACATCCAATGCTTCTTCTCTAATCTTTGTATCAACTGCAACTCCAGTGTCAGCTTGAACTCCCCCTGCACCAGAAGTGCCAACTTCTGCAGCCCCTGCAACTGCAACTGACTCCCCATTTTGGCCAAAAATGTCGAAGGAGCCCCAGAAGCCTATGTAGTAGAATATGAACTATCTAAAGGAATTAGTTTAGTAGCAGTAGCATGGGAAGTAGTACCTTTGAGTTGGATAATAAGACGTATAACTTCTTTCTCCTTAGTCTGCTTTCTCTAATTTGTTGTCTAGTTGCTAGTAACTATCTCTCCAAATAACCTAAAAGATCTTCAGAAGAGGATGGAGTAGCAGATGTTCCAGGCCGTGTGCCAATAGAAGATGGAGCAAAAATGGGCAAATCATCGAGATGACCCTTAAACTTACCAAACCTAGTGAAAATAGAGTAATCAACTCTAGGATATTCAAGTTGTTCTGTCCTAAGCTTCTTAAAACCTTGAAAAACCAACACATTGTAAATAAGGGAAGGAAATGGTAAATGACCAACAGTAGTATTAACCTCAGCATGTTTAGGAATAGTCCTCAGGATATGCCTGCTTAGATTATAAGAATGCCTAGTCCTAATACAATAAAGAAATATAGCCTGATCCTTAACAATCATAATGTGATTGGCTGTGGGGGTCCAATTAGTCACTGCTGCCTTATGAAAAATGGCATACTTAAGAGTCAATTTGGCAGCAGAAAAAGTGGTAGAATTTGTATCGTGCATTCAAACTACCTCAAGTCAACTCTCTAATGATCATATCAAAATCTGTTGGTAACTTAGCATATTCAACTTGAGGGGTACCTAAATAATCATTTACCATCTGAGTTGAAAAGAAATAAATCTTGCCCCTAATATAAATCTAACCAAATTTAGTAGAATCAACCTTGTAAATGTCATAATACAGATTGCAATAATATTTCTTAATAACCTTAAGTACATATGGATTAATATCTTTAACAGAACTAAACAACTGCCTATCAATTAAAATTGAATCTAAGTCTTTATCCTCAAAATCACTCAACCTGACTGACCTTTCAGACCACATTTTCCTTTGAGAACTAAATTCCCATATTTTCTTAACATAATTAGTATAAAACTTATGAGATATAGCTTTGCTTACCTCAATTCTGTCACCTTCAACATCCATGTCATCTCTTTGAGCATATTCCCCAAGATAATTATTAGAAACAAAGACATAAATATTATCTTAAGAATTAGATTCTTCTGGATGGTAGTCAGAATCATGTTCAGAAGTCATTGGAATCTGTGATATTCTTTCTCGTGTTCGAACAGGAACACCACTAGTGCTAACTTATTGCATTGTGAATTCTACAGAGTTAGAGGATATGGAGATACAAGCAGTTTCCTCTCCAATAAGTTCAGTGCTTTGTCTGTGATGAATATCCATCAATGTTTCAGCTACTACAGTGGTATTGGCAAGTGATGTTGCCGGGGTATGGAATGAAGAACTTCCTTAAACAGGTTCAGTGACTTGTTCTCCTTCAGCAATTGGTGTGTCTATGTGAGCTTCAGAGGCGATATCTAGTGGTGGATATTCAATGGCTAAGAGCACTACATCAATCTTTGGTTCCAGAGGAATTTTTGGTGGTAGAAGTATGCCGGCATGTTGCTTACCCCTTTTGGCTTGAGTTCCAAATGACTCATCTCTCTGTTTTTGTTTCTCTATACGCAATCTCTTTTATAGTTGGGCTATTGTTTCTTCTTGTGATCCTACCATGTTAGAACAGATGGAAACAAGAGAAAAAGCAAAAGAGAGAAGTGGATAGCAAAGAGGTTTTTTACGACTGTTAAAGTTAGGGTTTTCAATGATAGAACAACAAATGGGTTAATGTTCTATATATACCCTAGGTGAAAATAATTTTCCACCAAAAATAGAAGAGTCCTTAAGTGCAAAAAATTTCTTTCAAATTCAGTTCTCAACTCTTGAAGTATTTTTCCGCCACCAATCACATGTTTTTCACTTGTGCAAGAAGTCTAAGAAATAAGAATTTAAATAAATCAGATTTGTACCAACTTAATAATCAAATAATTTTCATATTTATCCAATTATTGACGTACAAGAATATCAAAATAAAAACCTACAAAGATATGCCTATTATGTATTCCATCCCATGCAAATCAGAAATTAAAATATGCTAAAGATAAATATGATACTATTCAAATTTTAAATCTCATAATTCCAAAATATCAATTGAGAAATTCAACATTTGATCTATGTTGACAATAAATTAAGAATTCCTTCAATTTTTCATTCCATATTTGTTTTATTATTTTCACATAAAATTGTTCAATCAAGTACTGAATTTATGAATCATCAATTTTTTTATTTTTATAAATATGATTTTCAACACATTGTTCTAACATGCACTAAGTACAAAAATTTAGCAAGTTAGTAGCTTTCATTCTAAGACTTAAGGTAGTCTTTTCTCATGGTAGATAGTCCTCTAAATATTGGTGATACCTAGTTCTGAATTATTCATGAGGGCTTTCACTACTAAGAATTGGTAGTTTTTTCTATCAAAGGCCTCTAAGTTCTTAGTTATAGAAAATACTAACACAATTAATCATGGATTTTTTTTTAAGTCTACTCAAGTTCAAGGTCAAAACAATTAAAGTTATCATTCAAAATTTAGAAATATCAAAATCCGATCATATTAGATATTCAATGCAATATGCCTAATGCAAGTCCTAACATGAGATGCATGAATCAGCAAATAAAAACCATGTCCTATTAGCTATATCCTAACAGAGTGCTGGAACACAATCTACATGTGAGAGTGTGCGATATGGTGTTCCAACAACAGGCTGAATATGACATCACATAATGCAAATAACCAAGGACTTTCTTAATGTGGTGAGTCTCTGTGCATCAATAACCTTGGTAAATATGTCACCCAATTGATTTTCAGTTGTTACATGATCTATTATCACAATTCCACTTTCTACTAACTCTCTAATAAAGTGATGACGTATGTCAATGTGTTTTGTACTCGAGTGTTGAACTGGATTTTTAAAAATATTTATAGCACTTAGGTTATCACAAAATACATTCACTGAAGTTTGTACAATTCCATAATCAGCAAGCACTTGCTTCATCCACAAGAGTTGTGAACAACAATCCCCATATGCAGTATACTCAGATTCAATAGTAGATAGGGATACATAGTTTTGTTTCTTACTAAACTAAAATAGGAGATTATTACCAAGAAAGAAACAAGCACTTGATGTGTTTTTCCTATCATCCACGTCATCAGCTTAGTCAGCATCATAGTAACCTGCAAGATTTGAATTAGTGTCCTTAGAATTCCATAAGCCATAGTCAGATGTACCATTCACATATCCAATAATCCACTTGACTGCTTTCAAATATGAATTCTTAGGATCAGATTGGTACTTAACATAAACACCTACACTAAAGCAAATATCAAGCTTAGAAGCAGTAAGATATAAAAGACTTCCAATCATTCTTCTGTATAGTGATGTTACAATAGATGTTCCCACATCATCTTTGGACAATCTGTCATTAGTGCCCATAGGAGTTCTAATGTGCTTGGTGTTCTGTAGTTCAAATTTCTTCACTAGGTTTCGTACATATTTACTCTGAGAAACAAAATTCCCATGATCAAGATGCTTGATTTGTAAACCTAGAAAGTAATTTAACTCATCAACCATACTCATCTCAAACTCTTTAGATATTTGTTCAACAAACTCATCAACATTATGCTTAGAGGTTGACCTAAAAACTATGTCATCCACATAAATCTGTGTGATGATCAAACTGGTGTTCGAACATTTGATGAACAAAGTTTTATCAGCTTCCCCTCTCTTATAGCCCTTATTGATCAAAAAGTTTGTCAAACACTCTTACCAAGCTCTAAGAGCTTGTTTTAGTCTATACAAGGCATTTTTCAATTATAGACATAGTTAGGATGATGTGAATCCTCAAAACCCTTAGGTTGTTCTACATATGGCTCTTTATTCAAAAATCCATTCAGAAAGGCATATTTGACATCCATTTGATAGAGTTTGAAATTCATCAAATATGTTCCTTATAATATACCCACACTCATTAGTTTTGTTCTTAAATATCTATTTGGTACTTATTACATTAGAGTCTTTAGGTCTACGAACTAAAGTCATACATCATTCCTAACAAATTGACCTAATTTCTCTTGCATAGCATTAACCCAAAATTCATCTTTCAAAGCTTTATTGATATTTTTTGGTTCAAAGGAGGAAGTATAGCAAACGTACCTCACCATGTCTCTATAATTGAGCTTAGGCTTTTGCCTTGTCCTCATCCCATCAATAAGAGTTCTAATTACCTAATATGAAGGATAATCTTTTTGAATTCTGGTAAGTGGATCCCTTTTGGGTGAATCTGTATCATCAAAACTTTCTGTTTCATCTGATGTTATCACATGATCTGGAACAGCTGGTGGAACATCAGAGTGAATATTTTGTTCCTCTGTCATTACAAAGTCCAGTATATTATCTGTTTCTTTAGTCAGATTGCCAATTTTCTCTTCTAAGGAAAACTATGCAAAATCAAAAAAGTTATCAATAACCACATTTGATGATTCCATAACAGCTTGAGTCTTCATGTTCAACACACGATAGGCTCTATTGTTCGTGGAAAATTCTATGAAAACTCTCTCATCACTCTTTGCATCAAACTTTTTCAATTGTTCACGGTCATTAAGTATAAAACACTTAACACCAAATACATGAAAATATTTGAGATCTGGTTTCTTACTTTTCTAGATTTCATAAGGAGTCTTACCAGAACCATGTCTCAAGTGAACTCTGTAAGTTATGTAACAAGCAGTGCTAATGGCTTCAACCCATAACTTTCGAATCAACTTCTTAGAGTTGAGCATAACTCGAGCCATTTCTTGCAAAATCCTAATCTTCCTATCAACAACACCATTCTATTGAGGAGTTTTAGGGGCTGCAAACTCATAAGTTAGACCATACTTAGCACAGTAATCAACAGAAATAATGTTTTCAACTAATTTCACTATTTTGCTTAGTTTTTAATTTTGCACAAAGTTTCTTAAAGACATGAAAAGTGTCAGATTTCTTTCTCAAAAAGTCAACCTAAGTATACCTAGAGAAATCATCTACATAAACAAATACGTATTTCTTACAATCAAGGCTTTCAGCCTGCATAGAATCCATCAGATCCATGTGCAGAAGTTCCAAATTCCATGATATACCTATATGTTGGAACATAGGATGAGACACGTTTCTTTTTGCTCAATTGACACGGACCACAAACACCATCCTTTTTCTTACTCAGTTTTGGCATTTCCAGAACTACACCTGCATTTACAAGTTTAGTTAAGCTTTTAAAATTTAAGTGCCCAAGTTTCTAGTGCAAAATCTCAGTTTCATCATGTGTGATATTCAAACATGTCATCTAGTGTTCTAACAAGTAACAATTATCTACTGACTTTTTACCTATCATAACTCAACAGTTACTATCATCAAAACCCTAATATAAATATTTTGTAAAACGAACAAATATATTTTGGTCACATAATTGACTAATACTAATTAAGTTTGCCTTAAGGCTTTCAATCAATAGTACATTCTTTAGCCTAGGTAAACCTTTGACATGAAGTGTACATTTACTAAGAATCCATCCAAACACACCATCCCCAAAAGTCACATAGCCTTTTTCAATACTTTGAAAGTTTGATAAGTTATTTTTATTATTAGTCATATGCCTAAAATAACCACTATCAAATTACCAAGATTCACAAATAGATACTTTCAAGAATATATTTGCAACATTACACCTAAGATCGGACTTCCTAATCCAAATTGCGCATGGAAAATCATCTTTAAGTTGGATTTTAATCTTTGGTATATGTTTATGAACAAATTTTGGCCCATGTTCAAATTTTTCAAAGAATGATGTTCTAACATGCTTTCCATTCCACACGTCATTTTTCAATTTGAAATACTTAAGACGTATATGACCAGAAATATGATAGTAATGACAAATTGGTACAAACCTTTTTGGTCGAGGCTTTTGAAAAATCTTTTTCTTACCAAAATCAGATATGGAGGGTTTTGCTTAAGTACTTTTCACAAATTCAATATTCGATTTAGGATCCTTCTTTGTATTCGAACACTCACCAATATAGTCTATACATTGGCAATTTTCTTCAACTTGTCAAGTAGAGAGAATCTCATCAATTTCGCTTTACCAGTATTCATTCTAGACAAAAAGATTTTGGTCATTTCCAACTCAGCAACAGTGCTATTGAGCAACTTATCTTTTTCAACAATTTGAAGTTTGAACTAGTCCAACTCATGTTGTAACTTAGTTTTCTGACATGTGAGCTCAACAATCTGTCCATCTAATGACTTGTTTGTCTTATAAACTTCAAGCTATTTTTAGTACATTAGTTTGCACATTGTATGAATATCTTCATCACTTGGCTCATCTTCGTCGCTATTGCAGTCAGAAACCTCATCAATAGAAAACTTTGAACAATATTTTTTTTACCTTTTAAAGCAGTATTAGTACTAGCTTCTAAAATACGCAATATTCCAATTGGTATTTCAACATGGCTTGTGACGTAATATTTTCCAAATTGGACAATTACATCTTGTTTAGCAGACAGAGCAACATGATTGCTCACAACATTATCGTTTTCTTCTTGTTTGTCCTCCGATTCAGCATCACTCCATGTTATAGTTAGTGATCTTCCCTTCTTCTTGAGAGTGTTTGCATATTCTGATTTGATATGTCCATACCTTTCACACTATCTGCATTTGATCCGTTTGTCTTTCCTATCATTAGAAAATGAAAAAGGATTAGAAGCACTTTTATTTCTAGGATCATCAAAATTCTTACCTCATTTGAATTTTTAGTTTTTCATCTTTTTCAAAAAAATTCCAAAGTTTTTTGTTAGTAGAACCAATGGATCAGTAATGTCCTGAGCATCAGTTTGAACATCATCTTCGATTTTTTAAGCTTTAGCTTGCACCATAATTCCCTTATCTTTCTACCATTTATTTTGTTTCAAATTCATCTCGAAGGTCTGTAGTGAGCCCATAAATTCATCAAGATGCATTTTGGTCACATCTTTGGCCTCTTCGATGACAGTAATCTTATGAGCAAACCTATTTGGTAGGGATCTCAATGTCTTCCTCACCAGCTTTGTGTCCTCATACTTTTTATCTAAGGCATGGGATTCACTTGCAATGTCACAAAGTTTGGTGTAGAAGTGAGCAATGGTTTCGTTATCTTCCATTCTAAGGTCTTCAAATTTAGAAACTAACATTTATAACTTTGAAAGTCTGATGGATCCAGTTCCTTCAAAGCTACTTGAAGTATGCCCTATGCTTCCTTGACAGTTTCACATGTTACAATCAACCTAAATTGGTTTGAGTCAATAGCGTTAAAGATAACATTTAGTACCTTGAAATTGCTACTTGCAAGTTCACTATCAGATGTTGTCCACAAATCTTCTGGCTTGAAAACAATTTCATTTTTCTCATTCTCCATGACTAGATGTTTCCAACCAGAGACAACAAATTTCCATGTCTTCTTATCAAACTGATTTTATAAAGGCTCTCATCTTACCTTTTCAGTATGAGTAGTTGGAACCTTCTAGTAATTATGGATGTATAACCGAACCTTATTCTTGTAGGATATTCATATCTGTACTTGAAGCGATAACAAATTAATCCAAGATCTCACTAAGTATGTTTAGTGCCTGCTCTTAATGCCATTTATTAGAATTTATTATCATGTTTAATTAATCAAGTTCTTTAGTTTAATAGATTCGTTATATTTCAATTAATATTTGAACAAAAATTAGAACATAAAACGAAATGCAGAACAAAATTTAAAATTGATACCACCAATTTTAATGAGGTTCGGATATCAAATATCATACTCCTCGAGATCTCGCTTAAAGAAAAAATAATCCACTATCAGTAAAGTCTAATACAATACAATAATTTGACTTATTAAACAAACCAAAGACTACATCTTTATTTTGATGTCATTCTTGTATTGCTTCACGAATGAACTTATTTGCAAAATTTTCTCGACTTGAATTTGCCTCGTTGAACTCTCTTCAACATTGACCGCCGTCAAACATCAGAGCGCTCTCTCTCAAGAAATAACTTCATCTCCCGAAGGATGTTTAATGCGTTGTTCCAATATAGTTTGGAACAAACTTGAATCTCTAGTGTTGGTTTGAAATTCAAACTTCAATCACAATCTCGGATGAACAGAAAGGGAATTGGCTATCTTTGATCTCTGGATTTCTTTTTAAAAATCAGCAGTTTAAACTATCGTGAGTTTGTGTTTAAATACACAAACTACTTTAGTTGATTCCTAAACCATTATATAGAAAGATTCCTAGTCTATTACAAAAACTTTCATTTCAAAAATCTTCTAATGAATTATCTTGAATTTTGAAATTCAAGATTACACCAATTTCTTACTCTAAATAATAAATTATGTATCTTAGAATGGTAGGAAATCTGTTAAATCTCATTTTGATAAGGTAAGTTCATAATAACTCTTCTTCCTTCTAATTGAACATTGATTTATTAGAATATATCTTGTAAATTTATTTTCATAAATACTACAAGCTTATCTTTAATAAATTAATCCATTATGGTAAGTAAAAGAGTTTTATTTCTACAAGAAAACAAATAAACAAGAGTTAATTTTGCATTAAAATTTATTAAATATAGAAAACATAATCTGCCTTAATTAGAAAACTTAATGAATCAAACTTACCATTTTGATCAAACAATGTCAACCAAACAAATAAGTCACACGAACTTAACAATATGCGCATTACTAAATAACAAAAATAGCTCTAAAGTTTTACGTCATATAAAATGGTTGAAAATATATCATATTATATCTTTAATTTTGTCAAATAATTATGTTTTGAGTGAAGTAAACAGAAGAATTTGATTGTAAAGAGATATACAGTACTGTGCCCGTTTTATGTTTTATGGAATGTAGGATCAAAGAGTTTATCTTTAATATTTCATCATGTCATTATTATTTTTTTTTGTTGATTTTCTTCATATTTTAATCCGTAGAAGGAGAAATTAACTCATTTATATACTTTAAACCCAAAACTCTAAAATGAAAAATAAATAGAAAAAAGGAGGCAAGAACTAATCCCTTCGTCCCACAAAGAATGTCTTGAGTTTTCATTTTCATTTGTCCCAATATAGTTGTCCCTTACTATAAATTAGCGCCTTTTTAAATTAATGAGAAAGAAAATACAACTTTTTGCCATATATTAATCAACATATATGAAAAGAAATTATTTAGGTGGTAATTAATAATTCATTCTTTACTTAACAAATAGAATTTTTAAAAGGAAAAAAAAATTATTATTGAGATTAATTTCAACTTTTTGTAGGTTTTACATTATTAATAACTATAAAGATGATTTTGGAAGAAATTGGCTAAAGTTTGTCTTTTTTCTCTTCATTTTATGTTCACTTTTTGTCTTTTTATTTTTAAAAGAATTATTTTTTACACTTAAATGTCAGATAATTTTTATCGAAACATCACGTTGCCTCTAATAATTTATTCATGTCGCAAATGAGAATCTATCATTCAATTGAATACTTGAAAGAAATTGACCAACTTATCCTATAAAAAAATCACCATATTTTAAAACTTATATATATGTATAAATAAACCCCATGTCACTACCAAATTGCATACGATGGTGATGCTGTTTTAACTTAATTTCCAAACCACATTTTATGTAGCAATTCGAAAAAGTGATTTGGCATGGTGTGGGTGGATAACTCGATTTTTCTAATTTCTTGATTAGCCCTACTAATAGGAGCATATTATTATTTGGACCTAATCTATAACCTATTAAACTCTGTTACTGATTTAAATTAGACTAAATTACATTTGGGCCTAATCTATAACCTATTAAACTCTGTTAATGATTTAAATTAGACTAAATTATAAAGACTGCCCTCGAAGATTAGATTATTTATAAAATAAATTATCCTTTTTCAAAATTATAAAAACTATCATTGAGTTTGCATACATCTTATAAATTACATCTATTGTTAGTTGCCATAACAAAAAATGTTGACATTATCCAAACAAATGATATGAAAAATTCAATTTTGTCCCTGTATATTATTGTTCACCAAACAAAAATGTCCTTAGGGTCCATATAATATTTTGAATTTTACACGAATGTAATTATTAAAAGTTGAATATTTATTAAAAAATGTAGTTTATTAAACAATTTTGTATTTTCTTTTGCATATTTTAAAAATATTGTTTGATCTTTATTGTAAAAATATACTTTTGTTCTTTAAACTTTCTCTAGTAAATTTTCATAAATTTTTTAATAAAGAGAATCTTCAAATTTATTTGGTATAATTTTTATATTATTATCAAAAAAATTAAAATTTAAGTAAATACAAAAAAAAATTCTACTACAAATTTACTATAATTTTAATAAACTATACTTATTTATCATAGATATAAATAAGAGTTCAAATGTTAATAAACTCTCACATTTGAAAAATTAAAAAGCATATTTAAATTCAGTAAATAAATAAAACAAAAATTATTTTACTAAATATTAAAATAACTTCTTAATTTACAAAAATATAAAACAATTTTCAAATTTTACAAAAAATAAAGGAAAAAGAAAAAGAAAAAAAAAACCATCTGTTTTCTTCCCTACTGCATCTTCTTCATCAACCCACCCCCCCCTCCCAAAACCTATCCCCACCACATGTAAACCCCCATCCCCAAGTCCCCCACCTCCCCACCAACAACCTCCTCCTCCTCAGTCTCCCCACCCTAATAGTCGCCCACATCCCTAGCCCTGTTTCTCTACCCCAGCAGCCGCCCACATCCCCAACTCCCTTTCCTGACCCCGGGCCGGCCGCCCACATCACCAGCCCTCTTTCTGTACCCCAAACTGCCACCCACATCCCCTTTCCCAAAGCTAGCCCTCGCCATCGCCAGCAAGGCCAGCCCTGCACTTTCAAGGTGGGGTGGGCTAGGTTGGGTTGGGGATTGGGGTAGGGTGCGGTGGGGTTTAGATCATTTTTTGGTTTTTTTTTTGAACTTTTTAAAATAAAAGGTGGATCATGATGGATAAGATGAACGGTTTGTATTAATTTAAAAATAATTAAAAAGAGAAAATTGTCTATTCACTTTTTTTTTAATTTATATTATTTTTAATTTAATGGCATTGGTAAAATAGACATTTGCCGAATTTTGTTAGGATTTCTTGGATGTTCATTCATTCGGGGATTATTTATAATTTTAAAAAATAATTATTTTTTTTATAATTAAATTAAACTTTAAGAATAATTTTTATAATTTACCCTTAAAATTATTAAAAATATCATTCTCATCTCAAAGACTCAATCGGACAATTTCACTATATCACTTTTCACTATGCATCAATACTTGAATCAATGAATGTATATATTAATTTGGGAAAATATTAGGAGTATTTCAAAATTATATAGAAATTTTACAAAATTATATTACAAATTGGGTTTCTTTTCAAATAGTCCATAATTCCAAAATTTCGATAATAAGACAAAACAAAACGTATTTACTAGACATGTAATTTTTCATCAAGTCTAGAATGGAATTTTTCCAGTATTAGCATCTGTATTAATTTCAATTCTCCGTGGCCGAAGCTTAAGGTAAGCGTCTGCCAACAGATGAACTAAGGGTTTAACAGTACCAACACTCTTTTCCTTCCATAACATGAGTTTTAGTAATGGTACTCAAAGTGTCAAATAGACTTCATTCATTAATAGGCTCGTCACATCTTCAGAAGAAAGTACAGAAATATAGCCTAATTAATGAAGCAGGCAACTTTGAATTTCATTTTACTGGCAATTTATTCCAACAATTAGTTTGAATTTTTAATTATTATATCAAACTTCTGTTTTAAATTTTCAATAAAACACATGAAATAAAACAATATATGAGACAATTGTTGACCCACTATTATTTATAATCTTCTTTTTGGACGAACTTAATTTTGATAGTTGGTGTAGGCTCATTAACAGTAACCCGTAATGGAAGGACCCTAGTGTTACTTTATAGTTATGCGCCCGATTCCTTTCCACACGTTCTGGACAATTAACAACTATCAATATTAGTATGAGAAGGAAAGAAAACTCTAACCAAGATATTCGTATTTATATCCAAAGAATCCATGGAGAAAATGGATAGGCAAGAAGTAAATTATATTATGATGCTCTAAATTAGTAATGTATGATCCCACTATTAAAATTTGCTTACTGGTAATCTAAGGTAAGAATGCTGGCCAGATTGGGGGAAACATGAACCAGGCCTAACCCTTGTCTGCAGGAGTATGCACGCTAGATTAACAAAGTTCAGTTCACAGTTGTCTTGTTATTTTCCTCTTTTCCTCAAAATACAGGTCAAATGGCTAACATGAAAGATCAACCAGAAATGCTTTTTCACATTTTCCTTTTAGCTGAATAAAGGGGTAATTAGGGGATCAGTGGTCAAATCAATCAAGATGTAATGGAAACAGTTAATAGGCTCCCTAGCACTTCCTTACCAGAGAAACTGATGAGTTGCAATGCTTCCTACTGAAGGCTTATTTGTTCCAGCATTAGGCCCCTCTCCAGCTTTAGTGACCTTTTTGGGCATTTTGGAACTGCTTTCCATATGAGGGACCTGTTTAGATCAATGGGATCAGTCAGAAACTAGAAACGGACTTAAGCAAGTTCCAAATTCACTTTGCAGGCATAGCCTCCTCAACAAGTCTTGATTCTCACTGTGCAGGTGCACATAATCACATGTCAAAGATTCACAAATGCTAGTGTGGTGTGAATTTGCACATGCAGACCTCTTTTGAATTAACAGACACAGATCAACAAGGCAGAAGTGAGAGGTTTGAGAACAGTAAACTGATTTGTCACTGCAATTAAAACTGACCGATTCCTCAATCACTCCAACCACGTATATTACATGTATACACACACATATTATATGTAAATATATAAGAAGTTTCAATTACAATCATGTTAAACAGTAAACTGATTTGTCACTGCAATTAAAACTGACCAATCCCTCCATCACTCCAACCATATATATTACACACACACACACACACACACACACATATTATATGTAAATATATAAGAAGTTTCAATTGCAATCATGTTAACAGGCACAAGCAGTACCATTCTGAAGTGGTCCAATCTTTATCCACTGATACACTATATAGGTAGGAGGCCATATTCTTGCCTCACTTTCCATGAGTACCTGAAAAATCAGTCAATGTCAATGCAGCAGCAAATGCAATTAAGTAAACCTCTAATGATTTTCTCTTGGGAACAGGTTCAGAGACCACATTGAGTACATGGGTTCACAGAACATATATAACCAGTAGATAAGTACTATGAGACAACATTGAGTACACTTAATAGAATAGAAATTGGTAATATGCAACATATACAGCAGTTACCATGATAATGGGACAGAGATGAAGTCAACTACTAATGACAGTTTGACTAATGAATTTGGTCATTATAGAAAGTGAACGATTAGAATTTCCAAAGATTAAGATTACAAGTCATATATCAAAGAGTCTGCACATCTCTCTTACACCACATTCGAGTCCAACTTCTCACATACCAAATACTAGATAAATGTCACATATACACATGCATAGGTCATTGAGAGAGAGAGAGAGAGAGAGAGAGAGAGGCCATACATTACATTCCAGCTGTTTACCAGCTAGGCAAAAAGCAGACATACATGAGGGACATGATGGTAACAATCTAAATTCACAAACTGCTAGTTTCATACATACAGGCAGAAACTGAGCAAAATCCATACTTGGAACAAGAATAGCATCTAGAAGAATGAAAACTAAAATATATCAAAATCAAGTGCTCATATCTACTATTAGTGACAAGACACAGAACAAATTGAAAAAATCAATTTTAAGCATAACCCAAGTAAACATACAGCAACACAAATGAGATAGTTGAAGAGAGAATCCAAATATGCTCCTACATAACTGCTGTTTTTCACATGTTGACAAATTAATGAAAAATGAAACAGGGACCAATCATGGAAAATCTACCATCAACCAAAATATTTCTTTTGGCTATATTAAACTTGGACATGTGTATAATGATTATATTTACAATATAATGAACAATAGTTATTACTCCAGAAGAACAAACTTTCTGATGACAGCATGAAGATGCTGATGAATTCATATTCTACAAAATCCTTTTAAACAGATCAACTATTAAGAAGATTCACAAATTCAGTTTGCAGTCTGGCCATCAAGAAATGCTTGAAGTAACTTGAATAGACAAATTTTGCTTGAAAACCTGCAAAAAAAAATATAAATATGATTCTGAAAATAAGAAGAAAATAAATTTTCAATTTAAATCATGTTAACAGGAATAAGCTTTACCATCCTAAAGTGTTCCAATTCTTTCTCCATTGACACATTGATATCCCCAGCTAATGGCTGTACAATGTCATCGGATTGATTTCTTGCCTCACCCTCACTGAGTACCTGAAAAGTACACTGCATCAGTGCAACATTAACTGCAAATAATTAATACTCTCCTCATTTTCTCTGAGAACATCTCTAAGGACAGAAGCATATCGAACCATATATGATTAAATTTCTAAGTCAATTCATCTCAGGATTCTAAAGTTTAGTATCCTTACCTCGTTCTCAATTATGGGAAAACTGTGACATCCTTTCAATGCAAGCAAATATGTGCATGTACATGAACAAAACCACATACCACAAATATAGAACAGAAAAACATAAAAAAATTGGAAGCAAAATTAAGGTCAACACAAAAGTCAGATTGAGCAGAGTAATGTGTCCAAACATCCAAGTTAACATGTCTGTAGAATAACTACAGAGAAGCCTGATTTTACTGCTGAGGAAAATAACATCAAGTGATTAAAAATATGCTAACTTGAAGCAGTTACACAGTTAAATGAACAGTTTTTTGGTTATGCTTTAGTATATGTAGAGCACAAGTTTGTGCTTCAGTGACCCTAAAATCAAGTGTTCAATATAGATAAAGGTAGAGATACAAAATCAAGAAGGAAACTTTTATTTTATCACTATGCTAATTAAAAGAGAATTGGCCTCTGCTGGAAATCCCAGAAGCTTTGGGTCATAGCGAGATTCTAGGAACTGTAATTGATGTAAATGATTTTATTCCTTAATTATTCCTAGAAATCTGATAACATAACTGTAGAGATTTTTTTCCTTCTATAGAGATAGTTTCTTTATCTACTTTTTTGTACTTTACCTATATTAAGATGCTCAGTATTTGTATTTACATATAACTGAATGTATTCAATCACCCTACAAGGGATTCTTTACGGTATCAATGCCATAAAAGCTCTATGAAAATAGTGTTTCTGGAATACACTCTTATCCACAGTCAATCGGAATTTTCTTGTTCAAAAATTCTGGTCGGATACCTCTGCCTATACTGTTCAATTTTTTATTTTTTTTTAAAACCAGTTGCCTGACTTTAGCCCAAACAGTTGCCCTAGCAAATTTGTTTTGATGATGCTATCTCTAAAACTACTTCAAATGTCACTACAACTCCAGCAGCCCCAAAACTCGACAATTCTAATACCATTTCCACTCAGTTTAGATCACTACCATTCGTTTAAATGGTAGCAAATTCCTGCAGTGGTCGTATGTATATCAGAGGACTGACTGGAGAGACAAAAATCTCCAGTCAAAAGAGCCAGAGAAGACTAATGAGACATATGCAACCTGGGATGTAGAAAATTCCACGACTATGGCATGGCTTGTTAATGCTATGGAGGAAAAAATCGGTGGAAATTATAAGTGTCATCCAACTACTAAAGAACTCTGGCACAATATAGATCAGATGTACTCTCAATCAATCTCAAGTTTATGAATTGGAGCTGAAGTTAAGCGAAATACGAATGGATAAAGAAATAGTGGGTTCCATCGTTTCTATGGTTACTTCTTAAACAATGAGGTCTTGTCTATACACCGGAGCCTTTACTTCATTTAATCGATGTTATTGGTAACTTGTATAGTTCACACCACACTCCTTGGCTCTACCCATGAATTATCCAGTAACAGGTCTTTCACAATGAGACTTACCTATACAGTAACGGTATTTAATTATGAAAGTTAGTTGGGCAGCTGACCCTCGTAGTCCGTTCTTAACCAAGTGAGAACTTCATTTTTATATATATATTTTTTTTTTAATTTCAACAAGACAGGAGCTAAGACCATTCCAATACTCCCTTTCGCCATGCATATTATTTTCAATTTAAATTAGTATTTTCTCCATCCCAATTATTGTCATCATATTCACACCTAACAATTTTCCACAAAGTGGTGACGAATCGCTAGCACTAGTTTGATGGGAACCTTTAGGAGTAATTCATCAAATTGGTTAGATCTAAAATAATAACATACCCTTCATATGATCCCAATATACATATTGATATACATATAGATCCACCAACTTTACATTTTAGGCATCCAGCCTGATGGTCTTGCAGGAGAAGGATTAAGCTTGACCAGCGGGAGAGGATAGGGTTTATAGAGCTAAGCACAACATGAACTGACCCCTAGGCCAGACAATCCCAAGAGATCGATAATCAATAAAGATAGGGACTTGGAGAGTCCTAATGTCGGGGAATCGGTCTCTATTCAGCTAGCTACCAGTGGATATTCTGATCGGACATGTGGGTGCTGTAGCCAAGCATTTTAATATTCTTAAAGAGTTATAGAAGTGAAGATGGAAATCACTATAGGAAGATGGTAAAGTATCCCAGAAATTTTAGGTTTCTGGCTGGTCTCAATACAGAATTTTGAGGAGGTCAGAGCAAGAATCATTGGGAGACAACCTCTACCTTCTATTGGAGAGAGAAGTATTTTTTGAAGTCCAGAGAGAAGACAGTTGAAGAAATGTTATGCTGGGGAAGAAAATATTGGCGCAGCAAATCGGAACCCCAACACCCAAAGTAGGACTGATGAAAAAGGCTCGAGTTTGGTGTGATGTTTGCAATAATCTTCAGCATACATGTGAGGCATACTGGAAAATCACGTTAAACCGGCAGATTGAAAACCAACAGAGAAAAGAAACAACAAACCTAAAGAACATATTAACCGGACTATTACTACATCTAATATTGTTGAGGTGCCCTCTTTGAATAGGGAATGGTTCATTGGCACAAATAGGTAGTGGATTTTCTATCACATCCTTTTTATCTGCACAATGGATAGATAATTGATTTAGGTGCACCTGATCAAATGAATAGTTTCCTAATCTGTTTCAAACTTATATTCCCGGTCCTGGTAATAAAAAGGTGCCCGAGTTGCAGATAGTTTCCTCTTATCTATTGTAAGGAAAGTCTCAATTCCTATCTCTGAAAACATTGAACTTCAATCGATTCTACATGTTCCAAAATTTATTTGCAATTTGTTGTCAGCGAGCAAACTTTCTAAAAAATCTAATGGTTGTGTCAAATTATTTTATTCTCATTGCGGATTTCAAGATCGAATGAAGGAGCAGCTGATTGGCAGATAGGACACAAGATTGTCTCTACTATTTTGATGAAACAAAATTAAAAAATAAACAAGTTCAGAACTTTTTTGGTAGTGTTAGTTCTTTTTCTACCTATGACAAAATAATGCTTTGGCCTCTTGGACTAGGACATCTCAGTTTTTTCTAATTGAAACAATTATTTCCAAATCAAAGAAGTTGATTGTAATTTGTTGCATTGTGAAGCTTGTGTTTTGTCTCTAAGTCATCAATATATTACAAAATCAAAGTGTATTTTCCCTCAAAACCATTTTATTTACTCCATAGTGATGCGTGGGGGCCTTCTAAAGTTCATACTTTGAATGGAGATGGTTTGTCGCATTTATAGATGATCACATGAGACTATGTTGGGTTTACTTGATGAAATCAAAATCTCATGTAGAACAAAATTTCAAAGATTTTTATACTTTTGTTGACATCCAATTTCAATCTAAAATCAGCATTTTAAGTATTTTAAGAATTGATAATGGTACTGAATACTTCAATGACTGTTTGAAAAAAAAATTGAGGGAAAAGGGCATCTACCGTCAGTCTACTCGTAGGAATATACCCCAATAAAATGGTATAGTTGAACATAAAAACCGTCTTTTATTAGAAGTGGCTAGGTCCCTTATGTTTTCCATGCATGCGCCTAAATATTTGTGGGCTGAAGTTGTCTTAACGTCTTGTTATTTAATCAATAAAATGCTTAGCCATGTTTTGAAGTATGATACACCTCTAAAAATATTAAGAAAAATATTTTCTACAAATTGGTTTACCACAAATTTACCATTGAGAGTGTTTGGATGTACTCAGATGTACTATGTATGTTCAAATACCTAGTCACCTCCAAAACAAGTTAGACCTTAGGGCTGAAAAATGTATTTTTGTAGGATATGCTTCAAATAAAATAGGGTACAAATGCTTCAATCCAACTACTAGAAAATTTCTTACAACTATGGATGTAAACTTTTTTGAGAACACCCCATTTTTTAGCAAAACTTCTCTTAAGAGGAGATCAAAAATGAAGATCAGTTTTGGCAAATTTCTCCAATCACAATATTTTTTCTCTTAATAATACTCCTTTTATTGTTGGGATTGAAATATTTGATAAAGAAAAAATAGGAGAGCCAAGTATTGAGTTGGTTTTATACCTATAATTTGAGTACCTTTGACTTAATTATTTGATAGTTTTCAAGCAAGTATTAGGTCGTTGTTATGTGTTTTGCTGATATTTTGTAGGAAGTAGAAAGAAGAGACAACTTGATAAGATTGAAGAAAATGAGTATGGCAAAATTACAAATGGCACCAAGGAGCCATCCTATCTAGGCAAAATTACAAATGGCGCCTAGGCGCTATCCTATCTAGGCACCAAAGACTGATCCTAAAGAGCATAGGCACAGCTGCAGAGAGCTTAGCGCCTAAAACAGAGCACATGGCGCCTAAGCGCTGTTCTGCCTTTCTTAGGCGCTGTTTGATTGAGCGTTTTGTGAGCAAAATTATGTATATCGAGCCTAGGCACCATTTCTTTGGGCCTAGGCGCCAAATTGCATGGAAATTCAAAAACATGACTTTTGACTGGAATTTTGAAATTGTTCTTGGAGGAAGTATAAATAGCAATCACCTAGCATATTTTGGGGACTTCTTTTGGCTAGAGAATACTTAGAAACGCAAGAGGAAAACAACACAAGGGCTTGAATATTCAAGATTTGATTTTCCTCTCAAGATTTCAGATTTTTTCTTTTCTTGTCCTTATCACCTACCTTTTCTCATGAATTCTAACTTGTCTATGGATTGGTTAGGTATGATCAGGGCTTAGTTATTCTATAGTTTTGATGTAACCTAATTAGGATAATTTGAATTCCTTTTTCAATTCAATTAAATGTTAATTTTCTCTAGTTAAGTTTTTTACATGAGTTCTAACGCTTCAAATTAATTAGCTATTAATTGGATAATTTATTAATCATATTGATTCAGGAGGTGATATATGTGTTTAATTCAATATGTAGAAAGCCATGAATTGTATGTAAGATAGGAATATACCTGTTTAGTTTGTATAGTCTTGATTGAGATCCATAAAACTCAATGAATTATTGATTATTTTAATTTATTTAGGAATATAGTGACTTAGCAATTGGTAAAATTTTTATTAGACATTGGGAAAGGTTATTAAATAATTTAGGGATTCTCGACTATCAACTATGAATATAGGTTAAGATTGATGCGATTGAGTGTTCAAATCGGACAAATTACAATGAAATCATAAACTCTAGGAATTTAAGTCATAGAATTTAATCTCAATTTGTTTTGCATAACAGTTTAGTGTTAGTTTGTATTAACTGACACTTTATTTCAGCTGTACAAATAGAGTTAGAGTTAGCCCATTTCGGCAAAAATACCACCTATTCGTACATGTAGCCATCATTTTCAAAAATAAAACACCTATTTTGTCAAAGTATGACCCACATCATTTATGTTTGATATAATATTCCACTAATTTAAAAATAATTACAATCTACTAACTAATTAAATAATAATTTCTCTTACTAGAGATAATGGGACCCATAATAAATTTAATAATAAATTCTTATCCTAATATAACTTGATTGAAGGGACATAAAGAAAGTAATGGGACCTACAATAAATTAAAAGATAATATCTCAATCCTAGTATGATATAAAGAAAGTAATGGGATCCATAAATTTGCAGTCTTACATTAAAATATCATTTACAATCCAATAGTTAACATTTCTATACTACTAATCCAAACTCATTTTCAATCTTACACAAAAGCCTAGAGGTCTAAAAATAGTGGAAATAAAAACTGAAAATGAAAATGTAACCAAACAAGGTCTAAATTCTCAGCATGCTAGTTCTGCATCAGCAAGAATAACTTTTATTTCATGTTCAAAAACATGACTTGAGCTTACTAAATGTTGTGGTGGTGAACTAGAATATTAAAAAGGTATGCTGGACAAACCATACTCAAAATTCTGTTAGAACTAGCATACTTGATTTTTACTGCTCCATCTAGGTGTTAAACAATTTATTCTGCTTCTCAATTTTCTACGGGTTTTATTTGAGGCACTGATCTAGGATGGAAATCCCAAAAATTAAGGAGTGTAATATTTTCCCAATCTAAGAAATAGGTTATTATTTCTTTATTTCCCAAAAAATCATAACTAGTTGGTTTATCAAGAGCTATGGCATTAACCTTCAATCTTGTGTCCAATCTATAGAATATTCCATATATATGAGATCCAATCTGAATTGTGTAGTTATACATTTTCACATTTAAAGTTAATATACCCATCATATGAGGATCTTTTAAAAAGACAGCAAAGTTTTGAGAACAGTTGAAATAAATAGGTCTATCACATAAATTTGTTTTTAGTAGTCCTAAAAGGGAACCTTTTAATATTCTAAACATCTAAAGTCTCTTAGGGCGAGATATGTACTTGTATCTATACATTCTCTAGTACATTTTTTCGTGGCTGCTTGTACCAATCTAAATGAAAAACTTGTAGTTGTTACTGACATGTGTTTCCATTGAGCTTTTTGAAAATAAGCGTAATATTTGTTGGTCACTGACTAAAGGTAAGACTTGTTAAAACTTTTTCTTAAGATCTTATTTGATAGGATGCTTTGAAGTCCAAATTTATCTTTTGGTAAAGTTCTTTTTATAGGAATTTTAGGTGGTTTCTCATCACATATGCTTTCCAAGAGATGTCATTCATATTAATGATATTTGTTGATTCTTGATTGGCTGATACAGAGGAGGAAATGGAAAACATGTTCTGAAGATCTAATCATGGTTTTAACACGTTACATTTACAAAGTTTCAGATCAGACAGCAAATTATGCTTAAAATGGAAAGTTCTGAGAGGGTTAGGTTGTGTGTTGAAGTCTCACTCGTGTAAGTTAATTATATCAAAACCCTGTTTGCAAACCCCTGAACATGGCTCTGATACTGTTCAGTACCAGATAATTAAAACTTTAAACTCCATTAGCATAAATTACAACAGAACTACAGACAAATCTAATAAAACACAAATTAAATCATTTAGAAATAATTAACTAAAGACTAATGTAAACTTCAACAAATAAAATCTGTCAAGAAACATACGGATTGTATTTCAAGGTAAACTTGATACAGATGGTTTCGACTAAAAAAAGAAATTATAGTAGTGAATAATCATCACAATAATTTTCCTAAGAGAAAATCTCGAAGAACGAAAATTTCACTCTTTTCTTCTGAATGTCTTCTTATATAGCCTTCATTTTTCAGACTTACAACAACTTCCAATTCCGCATAGTGAAGATTCTATGAATGTTTTCTTTTGGCAGTCCATTGTTTTGCTTTTAGCCAACTTTTACTTTTGTTCTCCAAATTGCAGCTTTACTTTTGTCTACTAAAATACCAATTTTTGCTTTGTCAATGCTGAATATCCAGCATCAGGATGATATCAAATGAGCAAAACACAGTTGCAAGTTAGGGTTACACAAGTGAAGTCAAAGAAATGTTATCCAAATCATGCAAGAATTGACCCATGATGAAGTATCATCCACAAATTGGTTTGATTGTATGAGATGTTCAGACCATTTGCCCACCAACAGAACGTTGTGATGATTGACAAATCAAAAGCTGGAGATTTGGTAGACAAGTGTAGCTAACAATTTGGTGAACAAAAGTAAAAGCTGCTAAAAGCATTATTGATTGAAGAAAATTTCTCCAACAAGATGAGTGGAAGGTTACAATGGGCTGCCACAAAAGATGCTCGGAATCTTCACTATGCTGATTCGAAACCATTCAGAGAATATATAAATGTATACATAATAATATATATATATATATGTATATTGGTAAAATTGGACTCATTAATTAACTTAGTTAGATCAATAGTTATCATTTATTCTAAAATTAATAACAGATCTTTGGGTAACTGATTGAGTCTGCTTCTATAGACCCAATTCAGACTCGTTAATACGTTTTTAGCAGGTATCTGGACCAGGTCTATACACCTTCCTCATTGGTCTAGACAAATTAACTAAGTCTTGTGTGCGAAAGGCTCTTGAACAATTGATCTCACCAGGTCCCTTCTCTAACTTGACAGAAGTGAATCTAGGGACTGCTCTTCTTGATTATACACAATACAAGGGAGTAAGTCATCAAAGTAGATTAAAGGCAAAACAAATCCATCTCAACAGAAATTTAGAAGTTATATCATGTCAGTCAATTGTCTCATCAGCACATTCTTCTCTATCAGGATTAAATCAAATCCCTAACATAACCAAACTCAGCTGTACAATCTCAAGCGGCATTTCACTATCCTTACAAGCAGAATGGCATGGTGTGACAGAAAATGCCTACTTCAAATTTACATAGGTAGCAATTAAAAGACTAAATCTCTCTCATATTATTAAAGTACTTAACACTTGTTGCACTGCTGTTAGGCCGCTTACAGGTCCCACTATCAGATTTATGAACAATAACAGAAGGGCCATGACCATCAGAATGAGTTAGAGATTTCTCTTCAAATACTAGAATGAACAGTGGAACTTGGGAGAAATTTACACCCTCCTTCCATGATATCTATTTTCAAAATTAAGCTTCAAATTTGGAAGTGATGGAAAGTGGAAAATAACAAGCATAAATGCAACAACCATTAACCATATCTCATTCATGTCCCTTCTATTGCATATAAATAGGACTAAAATGCCAATTCACATACTCCTAGATTGATGACTTTCACACTCACAATAAGGAGTGCTCAAAATATTGAATGCTAGAAAGTTGGGGGCAAGTTGTATAAAACAAGGGACTGAACTTACCAATTTGAAACCTTCAGGAGAATGTATAAATTCCATGAATTGAAAATTCACAGGAAGACGTTGCTGCACTGCATGAGATACCCGCATAATTGTACAGAGGATTCTGAATTTCTGCTTCACCTGACACTCAAGAAATTAAATAAACAGGAACAAGTATCACAAAACCAAAAATAAATACTTAATCATGTACGGACATTTAAGTACCTCTTTAGCAGATCCCTCAAGAACATCACTTTTTGGAATTTTCTTTCTATGATATCTCACGAGCAATGCTATTAGCTGAAAGCTTTGAACTGTCACCAACATTGATAACCCTTGCAAATTCCGATTCGGACAAAGGATTATATTACAAGGAAAGCACCATACCTTAATCTCTTCATTAGTATAACCATGGAGTTGATCCCCATTCTGAAAAGGAAAAGCCAGATTGCCAGAATTAGCAAACCAAATAAAATATCCAACCATAATTCACACAATGCATGATACTTGAAAGTCATAGTCATCTAGATAATTCCAATGCATAGTGAAACACTACTATGAATAGGAATAGATAGTTTGGAATTCCATAGAAATAGTGAATTCTCGTAGTTCATATGATTTACTCCCTCCCTCCCACGAAATTTATAAGACTTGAAAGTGATAGTCATCAAGCTGATTCCAAAGCAAATTGGAACACTACTATGAATAGGAATAGATTGTTTGGAATTCCACAGAATAGTGAATTCTCATTGTTCATCTGAATTCCTTCCTTCCTCCCTCCTAGCCAGATTGCCAGAATTGGCAAACCAAATAAAATATCTAACTACAATTCACACAATGCATGAGACTTGAAAGTCTGAGTCATCTAGCTGATCCCAATGCAGTGGAACACTACTAAGAAAAGGAATATATTGTTTGGAATTCCATAGAAATAGTGAATTCTCTTAGTTCATCTTATTTGCTACCTCCCTTCCCACGTCCCTCCCTCCCTCATCCACCTCCAGTGAATAATAACTTAAAGATTTGAGAACTTCCTCCAAGCCAGAAGAGCAATTAGAATATATCAAAAACATTAAATGCAGGTATACCACTATAATGCGATAAGACTGCTTATGATAACCCTTTTTCCCAGTATACAGGCCAATATTGTGAAGCAAACTAGCAGCATCGAGGTACTCAAGATCCCTGTCATCCAAAGAAACTGAAAGGTCATTGTCATCATTGCCATCAGCGTGAAGCTCATTCAATTTCCTCAAACCTTCAAAAATCTCCTGCACAATCAACTTAATAAATAATAGCAAAGGAGATCATACACCGAAATATCTATTAAAATTTCTCAACACTATACCCTCGCAATGCCCGCACATGTAGTAGCAGCCTTCATCCTCTTTTTATTATTAAACTTCAATGCTAACCTAAAAACAGACCTCCATCGAGCATTCGCATTCAAATCAAACCCCTTGAAAACCTGCCCCAACATCTCCATAATCACCCCCTCCCCTAATGCATACCCTGAGACCTCTATTTCCTCTATCCCAAGCCTCTCAAATACCTCGTCCAGTAAAACAGTTCCTGCCAAAATGAACGCAGCTCGCCTCTTAAAAAATCCCATCCTCTTCACCTTCCCCTCCATTTCACTCTCATCATCATACAACCTCTCCACTAAACACCTCAACTCATGCCTATTAAACCTCCACTCCCTTTTAACAAATTCCTCAAACACCCCAACATTTTCTTCTACCTTAAGCGCATAACCTTTGCACACTGCCTTTTCAATAGCCTTAATCGTACCCGAGGAACCTATCACAACATCTATTTTGAACTCATTAATTTTCTGGATCAAGCCAGAGGTTTCTAGTTCATTCCGAATGTGCTCTCGCATTTTCATAATATCGCTAAATTCCTGAGTTAATGTGACATGACCTAATCTCAATGATTTAGAAAACAAAACTTCCCCCTTCAACCCCACTGTGAACTCAGTAGAGCCGCCGCCGATATCAATTGTAAGGACCGTAGATGTGAAAACCGGGAAGAACTGTAGGACCCCGAGGTATATGAGGCGTGCCTCTTCGGCGCCGGAGATAATTTCCACGTGGAGGCCCAAGGCTTCGTTGACAACTCTAATAAATTGGGATTTGTTGGAAGCTTCGCGGACAGCGGAGGTGGCGACGAGGCGGAGGTGGGAAGGAGGAAGGCGGTGGGAGTGGAGGAAATGCTGGAATTTTCGGATGGCAGAGATTGCGCGGTCGAGAGACATGGCGGAGATGGTGGCGGAAGAGGAAGTGGTGGTGGTGTCCAGGCCAAGTAGAACTGGTTCTTTGAGGCGGTTGAGGGTGAGGAATCGGCCGGAAGAGGGGTCAATGCGGACGACTGTCAGTTTGAAGGAGTTTGTGCCGATATCCACGGCGGCGTACAGGTTGTTGGTGGTGGTTGCGGTGGCGGTGGCGGTTGCGGTGGCTGGAATTAGGGGACCGGTGGACATTTTTGAAAAATAAAGAAATTGCACCGATTCTATAATTTTGTTTTAAATTTTAATTATATTTAGATTTGGATCCCTTACCAAATAAACGTAATGAGAGTGATTATTTCGCATTTCATTATCATTAAAAAAATAAAATAAAATAATTTTTAAATTATATTTAGATGAGAAATAAAAAAATATATTTTTTAGAATTTCTTTGAATGTGGATTTTTTTTTGAAATAATACATAATGAACAAAAAGTATAATATTATAATTGATATTATGTATTTTTCATTTAAATATGAATTTATTTTGATAAAGAGAAAAAAAATATTTGGAAGAATTTTATAGGAAACCACCATATTCAAAAAAATATTTTTTATGGAAAAAATATGTCTGGGGATGAATTTCTAAATATTACATCACAAGCAATCACACCTTATGATTTTCCATATGATACTACCAAATTTCAGCCTGCTTAATTGGGCTTAAGATAGATGGGCTGTGCTATTGCCTAGGAGGCCCATATGCATATAGGCTGCGAAAGTGTTCTGCCTTAGATAATCGTGCCCAGTGGGTTGAGATCTTCCTCTATGATTGAATGGTTAATGAAAAATAATTGATCGTCAAGAATGGCTGAAGATACACCCCACTCATTGTAAACGATCTTGAAACTATGTCTATATCATAGAGGAACTAGATCAACTTGGGGATCATTGCCCAATAACGAGGAAATATTGATACATTAATCAGAAGTTAGTATCAACACAGAATTGGATCCTCGCGTCAGTATTATTTTGATTACAGATATTATTGATTACGATACAAATTTCAATCTAACTCATTGATTATGAGTATGATGAATGATTATCAAATTTATTGTTTAAGAGGATCGAGCTCATTGATATGAGTAAAATGATTGATCACCGAGCTTATTGAATATGAATTATACTTAATTTAAGTTTATTAATAATGAGCAAAATAATTAATTACCAAGATAATTGATTATGAACACTAAGCTTATTGATATGAGCATAATGATTTATCAATTATGAGTTAGAATTTAGTCGAAGTCATTGATTATGAGCGGAATAAGGGAGTGTTTGCAAACACTTATTTTAAGTGATTCTCAATTCTTGGCTGAAAAAAAAAAAA
This sequence comes from Paulownia fortunei, assembly GCA_019321725.1. Taxonomy (NCBI): domain Eukaryota; kingdom Viridiplantae; phylum Streptophyta; class Magnoliopsida; order Lamiales; family Paulowniaceae; genus Paulownia; species Paulownia fortunei. The sequence goes on from CM033106.1 coordinate 23,412,114, forward strand.
AAAAAAAGATTTTTAGTATTTCAAATGCCAACTTCTCTTCTACTCCTATAATTTAAGCAGAATCTAAAAGCAAATGGGGTGCTTTTAAATTTCTGATACTGCTTTTGTTTTTTTAAAATATGTAAAAGTGCTTTTGGACATTTTTGCCCTCAAAAAATATATTTATATTTCAAAAAATGCTCTTACATTATATGAATATATAAGTATATAAAAATATACAATATGTAATATATATTTAATTTATATAAATATTTGGATGAATATATGAATATTTTATAAATGTATGTATTTATGTATCTATGAATATATATCTTTATAAATATTTGTACAGATATATAAATATATTTATATATACTTATAAACATATATGTGTTTTTATATTTATGTATTGTGAATATATAAATAAATTTATATGTATTTATAAATATTTGCATGAATATATATTTTCAAATGTATTTATAAATATTTGAATGAATATATAAATGCTTATATATTTATTTAAATATATATATATATATTTATATATTACAATATTTGTAAATATATAAAGATATTTATATATATGAATATATAAATACAAATGTATATATATATATATAAATTTCTGTATATGCATTCTTATATATTTATTTATTTGTTGATATGTAAATATATTTGTAAATATAAACATATGTATCTTTATATTTTTATATATTTTTGAATATGCAAACATAATTTTAAATAATTTTATGAATATATAAATACATATATATTTATAAATATCTATATATGTATTTTTATATATTTATATATTTGTGAATATATAAATATATTTATATACTATAAATATTTGTATGAATATATTTTCATATAATTATATATCTGTGAATATATAAATATATTTCTATATTATAAATATTTTTATGAATGTATATATATATATATATAAATATATATGTATTTTTATATATTCAAAAATTTGTGAATATATATGTATTTATATATATTTATAAATATTTGCATGAATATATAAATACACATATCTATTTATAAATATATATACTTGTATTTATATATATTTATATATTTGTGAATATAAATGTATTTATATATATAAATAATTGTATGAATATACAACTAATATATATTTATAATTATCTATATATGCATTTTTATATATTTATATATTCACATATATATAAATATATTTGTATATATTTATAAATATTTATGCAAATAAATAAATACACTTATCTCTTTATAAATATATTTACATATATAAAAATAATTGTACGAATATACAAATACATATATATTTATAATTATCTATATATGTATTTTTATATATTTATATATTTGTGAATATATAAATATATTTGTATATATTTATAAATAATTGTATGAATATACAAATACATATATATATATATATATTTATAATTATTTATATATGTATTTATATATTTATATATTTGTGAATATATTTATATTAACGTTTAATATTTATATATATATACATATACACAAATTACTATTTCAAAAATCGAAGGGCGATTTAGACATTTATATATAAATGAAAGCACTTTTACAACTTATTTACCAAATAATCTATTTTAATTTATTCTACTTTTTAGCAACATTTTGCAAACACTATTAATTTCTGATTCTCAATTTATTTTCATTTCTTCTACACTAAATCACTTTATATAAGAGCAGAAATTTTTTGCAAATGCTCCTAAGTAATCAATGATCACTGAACTGAGCTCATTGATTAGAATTGAAAGAAATGACTTTTAGAAAAATCGTAAAGTTGTATACCTTACGAAGTATTATATTAAAATGGGGTAATTTGTACTTTGCATCCTCGAATTAAGGTCATTTTGCACTTTGTATCTTGAAAATACAAAAATAAGATTTTGAATCTTGAAATTGACATTTCATTGGCACATTACAACCTCTACCATTTTCAGCAAGAAAAACCATCTTCTCTTGGAAGAGGGTAAAATCATAAACATATTGTTGAGTTTCCAACTAAAAAATGCTGTTTTACGTTTCCAGGGTGCAAAGTGCAAAATGGTGTGGATTCCAATGGTGTGAAGTGCCAGAATGGCTTGATTGCAGGGTGTAAAGTGTCAATTATCAATACAAACATCATAAAAGAAATTCAATTCACAAAAAATATGGTAGAAAAATAAGAAAATAAGAAACTTAGACATAAGCAAAAAAAAATTAAATTACAGGAATAAAAAACTAATATCCAACAAAATTTTAGTCTATGATTTAATACTTTGTCTTACTAGTTATTTATGAATCGGATACTTTAGTCAATAACTAGACAGCACACTAATATACATTTAAAGAATTAGGTCGAGAGCACAATTAATAATAAATATATTAAAAATTGCATAATTGATGGTTGATATTCCAATTACCTAAGGGTACATTTTGTTTATGTGATGGATTAAGCCAAACTATAATGTAGGGATGAGTCAGGTAGAATTCTTTTATGCTTCATGTAGGTTGAAGGATCTTGTTTTATTTATAAAAATAAATTTCCATGAAGATCCATCGAATAAGGATCAAGAGCGAACTAGAATCGATGAAAATAATAACTTATGTTTGGAAATGGTGAAGGTAGAATTTGAGTTTTTTCCTTTGCACCATAGGCCTGCCCGGCGCAAAGAGACTCCAACTCATTGTGATGTTACAATTTTACATATTACTTACACTTGAACTAAGAGGATGACTGGTTAAGTTTATTTTTAAAAAAATATAAGCTTTTACATTTCATAAAATATTTTTTGAAACTTTTAAGATGCTGGATTTTATTTTAAAAATTAATTCTTAAAAAGTTTGAATAAGATAAGAGTATGGAGCTTATAATATATTAATAATAGCAATTTCTGTAGTTAATATGATTAAAATAAAGTAATTTATTAAGATCTTAAATATAAGTTAGGAACTCCTTTTTTTTTAAATGAGATTATAATATTCTGACATTTTATTTTGGGAGCTTATAGGCTCATCTCCTAAAAATTTATCAAATATTTTAAGACATCTTTATAAGTATAGACATAAATAATTTAAGTCAATTATGCAGTGTTATGTGCAATATATTTTTACTTATCCATTTTTGTATTTTATTTACTTTTTTTGGAATCCTTATTGAATTCCAAGATTAGATAAAATATTTAACTGATAGGCAAATCAATTATTACCATGTATGAAATTATAATACTTTGGCAATTCCAATCATATCTTGGAAATCGTGAAAGTGAATATCAATATTGTGGTAATTCAAATTACAACTTGTGATTCAAGATATAAATGCCAATCTAATCAAGGTGGGTCAATCAAATTTATCACTTCATCAAATAATCATAGCAAAAACTCATATTTTTACAGGTATAAATATGGATAATATATCCATGAAACAAAACACAAAATTCTACATTCACATAATAGATATAGTGAAGGAGGTTTTAAATTTCTCTCAACTTAAATTCATCAAATTCAAAAAGCCTCGCGGCATTCAAGATGAATTTCAAGGCGTTGCTATGGAGTTCATCAAATTATAGTGCTTAATTCAAGATTATGGTATAAAACCTTTGAATTCACGTTATCAAGAGACAAATTAACTTTAAAGTAGATCAAAGTGTCGAACTCCAACTTCCACTTATCAAAATTGGAATATCGCATTCTTGAAGAAAAGAATCTAATGATCAAAATAGAGATTATATCCGCAACTGATTGTCAAATTTAATAAGTTTCAATCGTACTATTTTTCTTGTCTTGTTACTTTTGTGAACACGAAATGCATGTTGCAAATTTCTAGCATATCCAGTGCAACGATCTCTGCCTCTCTTGTCTTCTCTTTATAAATCAAGTTAAACTTTATATGAAAATGGACAAAATTCTATGTACACAAAGTATGAAACTTAAGTTGTAAAAAGTCAATTCCCAATAGATGAAGAAGAAGAAGTGAAATCATCATAACTTTTATTTTTCAATACTCCTAGATATGATCATAAACTACATAAATTTTTCAAATTGAAGCCTGCTCAAGTGCTCTTGGATACAAATATAAACTATCTAAAATTTTCAAATTGATGTCTACTCAAGTGCTCCTTGATAAGAGCATAAATTGTCAAGAATATGCCTTAATATGCTCCTTGATAAGAATATAAACTATCAACAAATTCAAAATCTCCTTGATATGAGTATAAAATATCTACAAGTTATTAAATGAAGTACTCCTCGACATGAGTATAAAAGGTCTATAAGTCAAATCAAATATAACACTCCTTGACAAGAGTATAAAAGTCTAGAAGTCAAATTCAAAATAAAAATTTCTTGTCTCGAGTATAAACTATTTAATAAATTCAAAATAAAATAAAAACAAATTGATATGAGTATAAAGTATAGTATAAACAAATTAAAGTTGAAGAATTCCTTGTTACGAGTATAAACTATCTAAAAATCTTGAATTCAAATGAAGACTACTTGATACAAATATAGACTGTCTAATAAATTCAAATAAATGAGCATTCATTGATAGGAATATAAACTGTCTGAAAATTTTAAATTCAAATGAAAACTACTTGATAAGAGTATAAACTATTTAACAAATTCAAATTGAATTTGAAAACTCCTTGATATAAGTATAAGACATCTATAAATTAAAGTTGAAGAAGTCTAAACTATCCAAAAATTCCAAATAAATTCAAGTCAAGAGTTCCTCAGGATAAACTGTCCATAAGTTTAAATTAATTTAATTGAACAACTTCTTGATATGAGTTTAAACGGCCTCTAAGTTAATAAGTTTAAGTAAAACTATTGTGACTTGATTCTCTCAATGAGAAATTTAGAGACTCAATCACTTTTCATATCGATCAAAACAAATGTATGTGAACAAGTATCGAGAAGGCTTTTATAGATAGAAAAAAAATTATTGTCAATTATTTATTGATATGTATAATATATTATTTAACTTATTAATTTTATATTTTTAATTATTTTTGGAATCCTTATTGAAATCTAAAATAGGCAAATTAAATTTAAAATCAATGAAATTTGATATTTGGGCAAATTTAATTGTATCTTGCAAGTTACAAAAGTTAATGTCAATATTTTAGTAATTCAAATTGTATCCTTTGATTAAAGAAGTAAATGTTAACCGAATCAGGGAGGGTCAATTAAATTGTGCTACTTCATCAAATAATTATGCCAAGAGTTCATATCCTATAAGTATAAATAGGAGTAATAACTAATAAATAAAATATATAATTATACATTCAAATAAGAGAGACACTGGAGGATTCCAATATTCTCTCAACTCATATTCAAAAAATTAAAGAAAATCCACAATGTTCAAAGCATATATCAAGGAGTTATTGTGGAGTTCATCAAATCATAGAGCTTAATCTGTCAAACCCTCGAATTAATATTATCAAATGACAAATAAAATTTAAAGAAGATCAAAGTGTCAAACTCCACCTTTAAGTTATCAAAATTCTAATATTGTATTCTTGAATAGAAGAATCAGATGATCAAAATTGAGATTGTGTTCACAATTGATCGTCAAATTTAATATATTTTAATTGTACTATTTTTCTTATCTTATTATTTTTTCAGACACAAAATTTGTGTGACAATAAACTCTTAAATATCTTATAAAATATTTTAAGGAGTTTATAAACTCACTTAAATATTATTTAAGTAGGCTTTAGCAAATTTGTTCATAATTGTAAAGGTTAAATAAAATGTTCTTAACGCGAGTCTCCATCCAACTGCATGACTATAAAATTGTTGGGAAAACAAACAAACTAAATTATCGGATTAGTATTTCTTTAGGCATTAGTATTTTATTAGGCATTTAAGTTTTATTTTTCTTATATCTTGTTGGATAGTTGGAAAAATTTAGGTAGCGTAATAACTAAGAAATTGAACTTTTGATCAAGGCAAGAGTGAGACTCTTTTTTCTTAAGGTGAAATTGCCTCGCACTGGTGTTGACAAGTTTTCAGTAATCGTCTTCTAAGATACAACGATTATTTTTGGAGATAGTAGTACTACAAATCTCAAGAACAACGAACTGATAGAAGTTTTGAACTCTCTTACAAATACTGAAAAGTGAGAAAAAAAGTGCAGTGATGAGAATGATTGATTCTACACTCGAATGAGTCTATTTATAATTGCTAAAAAAAATGTGTCTTACAAGATACAACTATTCGAAAAGTTGACAATTCTATTTCATATAGTTGGTGTTGATTAGCACATCTACCTTTTTACATAGTTTGACTGCACAAACACGTCCATACATGGCACGATTTAGTTTATCGATAGTTGTGCCATATGTCGCATGTTGAGTAGTTCTATTTGTAGCATTTTAATTGAAAATTTATTTAAAATACTTAATTTATTTGTATAAAAAAATATAAACGGTCTTGAGCCTAGGCAAAGGCGAGAGCATCCGACCTCCTACATGTGAGCTTCGACCCAAACCCACTGGGATATAGGTACTTCCCTTTCCAAAGACTATTGTTAACCCTTGGGTCCTTATTCCAAGTGTCAAACTTGGATAATATAAAGTGGTCTAAAGCTTTTCCAATTTCTAATACGAGATGAATATTTTTTTCATCTTTCTACGATTTCAATTCAACAAGTTATATTATTTCAAAGGCTCATTTTTTACTTTGATTTCTCATTCACCCAAATTTAATTTTGAGTAATCAAGTATACTATACTCATCTACTCGAAAAATAGATTATGTTAAGCAAAAGATTTTGCATAACCTGTAAATAGGACCCACTTGGTCAAAGTTTTTTCAAAATAATTTTTTTAAACAAATTTCCAAAAACCCCCCACATAAATGAAAATAATGCATACGATTATGCATACATTAAAAAGAGTTCAAGTTGAAAGTTATTGCAACTGAAGAGATAGCTTGTGGCTTTAAGCAGTCCTTAGTGGAATACTTCAAATTTACTTGGCCAAGAGTATACCCAACCTTGCGCTATTTAGGGGTGGGCATCGGGTCGGGTAGTTGGGTTTTCGGATAGTCGGGTTGGGTACCCGACATGTCGGGTAGCATATTTTGCTATCCGACACCAATTCGAAATACTCGAGTACCCGACTTATCGGGTACCCGAATTTTTCGGGTACCCAATACGTCAGGTTTCGGATTTTTCTTTAAAAAAAATTATGTTAACTTTGGTTTTGTTTTTCTCGAGTCCCGAGTCCCCCATTTCTTGTTTTTTTAATTTTTTTACTCTTTCTCTTTCTCTTTCTCCCCCCTTTTCTCTTCCTCTTTTTCTTCTACCTTTTCTCTTTATTCTTCCCTATTTTCTCCTCCCCTATTCTTCTTCTTCTTCTTTCTTTTTCTTCTTACCCCTTCCAGAATATCCTCCCTCTCTTCTTCTTTTTTCTTTTTCATTTTTTTTCTCTTTCTTCCTCCCCATTTCTCTTCCACCTCTTCTTTCTTTTTTCCTTTTTCGTCATTCTTCCTATATTTTTCTATTCAATCAAAAATGAATTTGAGGGCTTGGGACTTAAGAGTTGAGGGTTGTGCTAATGATGGTGTGTGTAATAATTTGGGGTTAATTTTTTATTTTTTTAAAATTTATTTCGGGTACCTGATCGGATAATTCGGGTAGAAAAATTCTACCCGATAACCGATCCAAAAATTATTCAATCGGGTTTGGATTATTCGAAACCCAATTTTTTTTAAAAACTCAATCCGATCGGGTTTTATCCGATTGGATCGGGTCGGGATCCGAAAGCCCAAATCCGAATGCCCACCCCTAGCGCTATTTGTAGGGTTGGGCGCTAAATTTGGATCCAAAAGGGAATCCAATGCAGCGTCATCCCTTGCATCATTTTAGAGCAATCTACAGTGCTGGGTCTGCGCTATTCTTATTTCTTTTTTTTTTGAACAAATTTTATTTTTCTTTTGTATGTTTAAAATTGTTTTAAAAACTCATTTTTTATTCTAATTTTTATTTCCAATAAAATTACTCTTTTTATAAATTTATATAAACAAATATTTTTAATAAAATTTAATTATTTTATTTAAATGTTTTAATATTTTTTTATTTTTTTATTATGTTTAAAAATATTTTAAAAAATTATTTTTTTATCCTAATTATATAATTTATAACAAAATTATTTCTTTTTATTTTATATATGTACATAAATATTTTTAATATAATTTAATTATTTTATTTATATTAATATTATTAAGATTAAAATATTTATATTGCTAAAATGTATTCCTTATAATAAATCATAAAGATTAGATATAAGACAATTTAAATACATTGTGAGAAATGCGAGAATCACATAATATTTATATGAAATGACACTACATAAATTTTAAATAACAATAATACTGATACAAATGAAGCATCAACTAAAGTAATTTTCTAATAATCCAATAGATATATTCCGGATCCTCCAATATCTTGAAAATATTGTCCAAACACATTAGAGGTATTATAAAATCCTTGATAAGTTAGTTTTATACCAACAAATTATATGTTTTTGATTAACAAATTGGTTGGTTTTCAAGTGTTTATGTTATTTTTTATGTCTTTAGCTTGAAATCTTGTAGGTAATAGTAAAATGAGAAGAAAATGGAAAGAAACAAAAGTTTGGTTGAAATCATAATAATTTTAGGCATAATAATTTGCTCAATTATTGCATTGACTTGATTCTTGATCCGAAATAAAGCTACAATAGTTATGTTTACCACAAAATCGAGTTCCTATGATTTCAATAAGAAACATCGAGTTCAAGAGTCAACACTGGACATAAATTTTCTTGTATGACTCATCTCGCTATTTTAGGCAAAACTCTATTCACAGATGTCCTATTGAGATGATTAATGATGATATAGAAAGATACGAAATAGGGCTACAATTATTATGAAAACACCAAAAGCCTTTGTATCATAAAAAAGGGTGAAAAATCAGTTGAAAGAGGCTGCATACACTGCAAAAATAGGTTTTGGACATAATATTCAGTGTCTAGCTATCCACTTAGCGTCTACGTGCTGCCATGCATATTAAAGGGAAAAATGAGTTTTTTTACCCTTCTTAAGGCATCTCCCATCAGATTTTAAGGACCCCAAAGAGCCTCCAAAAGTATTCTTAGATGTGAGAAGTTGTTCTTGACAATAGGAATGTTGCTGGACAGAAGGAGGAGATTTTTGGAGAGAATGAACCATTTTTGGAGATAAGAAGAGTTTCAACCATTCCTCTCACTTCACAAATTGGTGAACAACTTTCATGTTCTTTCTTATATATTTCTTGAAGTTATATTTATACATGACGAATTAATTTTTTCTTTCTAGATGATGATGTGAACTTATTTAATCTTATGTTTTGAATTCCAAATAATATTAGTTCAAGTTTTTCATCTTGTTTATGCTATCTTGCTTAGTGTTGCATCTTGATTATTTAACCATTAATTATGAGTGTTTGATGTATGATATTCGATACTTGAAAGAGGGACGATTATACATAATCATAAAGATAACAAAACCTAATAATAGAGTTGAGAAGCTTATGAAATCTTTGAAATTTTGAAGAAGAATTCGTTGAACTTTTGTAGAATTTTATACTTGAGTTTTTATAGAGCTATTGAAATTTATATTGAAACTCATAATCAATTCGGCACTCAAGAGAGGGAATTGATGAGTTTAGCAATTATTAACTTATATATATATTGTTGAATTGAATTGATATATTTTGAAATGAAGAACATAGGTGATAATTAGGTGAATTGTTTTTCTAGAATTTATTGTTCATACGGTATTTGTTATATTACTTCTAAGAACTCTACTCTTGTCTCTTGCAATTTTTATCTTATTCTACTTTGTTTAATCATCACTTGATTTTCTAGATAAAATTGAGATTATTTGAACTACAACACTTACTGCAATTTTTTATTACAATACTAGTGAATACTCAACTCAACTCAGAGTTGTATTAAAATTTGACGTCGTGCACTTGCGATTTGCAAACTATTTCACGAACAATCCTAGGTATTGTTCTTGAGCCATTTTCTACACAATTCTTGCCTGTTCATTTTGAAAGTACTCATGTACTTTGGGTTCAATAATAAAGTTTAAATCTTTCAATAAAATTTTATTTTTTCTTGCATTTTAGCCAATGACAATTTTTTTATTTGAATTTAATAATTTTGTTTTCGGTTTGTGAACCTATGGTCTAATAAATCCACAAGTTTTCGAGTTTTATCTTTCATCGCATTTGCAACTACTGATATTTGTTCATCTTTTTTCCTCTTTAATTTTGATTTTTTCACCCCAATAAGTTGTAGTGATGAAGTGCCACCAACATTGTCATCACTTAAGTTGAGAGAAAATGAAGACAATCCAGGAGATGCCGATGTGGAAGAATGCAGCGGCTGTGTATCTGATTGTAACGAATCAAAATTATTGATATGTCTTTCAGTTATTCTGGATGAAATATTGATATTTGTTGCAAATTTTTCAACATCCTTTAGGAGAGGCCATACATGATCAAACTTGAACCCTTTCTTGTAGTTCTTATCTTGCATCAATAATTCATTGCTCGATTTAATTACATAATTAAATAATAGAAATTTTAAAACTGAAAGACATATAATACATTTAATATAAATGTGATAAATACTCACAATATCTTATTCTGGAACACCACTTAAAATAAGATTTTCAATTAGTCAAACATATCCCCTTAATTTGCCACCTACTAAGAGGATAACCTATATACGACATTGTAAAGATCTTTTATCTCATTCATATGTTGTGGTGTATGATTTAGATGCATTGTAACTTTCCTCAACTCAAGACCAAAATTGATCTTTGGACTGATTTATACCTATAATTAGGTTTTGAGATATATCAAGATAGACATGACATAGGTGTTTATCTTCTTCACAAGTGTAAAAATAACTTCTAGAATTTGAAGCCATTGATTTTTTCACAAATAGTTCAAATGAAGATAGAGAAAAGACAAGAAAAAATGATAATAATTGGATTTGAAGAATACTTTAAGAGTGAGTTTTTAAGTCATGGTGTGATTTATAGGAATCCAATATTCTATGTTCAGACATGGAAAATTGTAACGTTCAGAAAAGAGTCCAACGATGGAGATTTAAAAGAATCCAACGGACGATCAAGATCTAACTAATGAAAATTTTCATTATCCTATCTTCAGACATGGAAAGTCATGATGTTCAGATAAGAATATGATGGTGGAGATTTAAAAGAATCTATCGGACGACGAAGATCTAACTAATGAAGATTTCTATTATCCTATATTCAGACATGAAAAGTTGTGACATTTAGATAAGAATCCAACAGTGAAAATTCAAAAGAATCCAACGGACAATCAAGATCTAACCAATGAAGATTTTCATTATCCTATTTTCAAAAATTAAAAGTTGTAACATTCAGATAAAAGTCTGGTGGTGGAGATTTAAAAGAATCCATCAGACGACCAAAATCTACCAATCAAGATATCTATTATCATATCTTTAGACATGGAAAGTCGTGATATTCAGATAAGAATCTAATGGTGGAGATTCAAAAGAATCCAACAGATGACTTGATCTAACTAATGAAGATTTTCATTATCCTATTTTCAGACATTGATAGTCGTGACGTTCAAATAAGAATCTGATGATTGAGTTTAAAAAAAATCTATCAGACAGCCAAGATCTACCAATCAAGACATCGATTATCTTGTCTTCAAATATTGAAAGTTATAATGTTCAGATAAGAATCCAATGGTGAAGATTTAAAAGAATCCATCGAATAGCTAGGATCTAACCAATGTGTTTGATATTTTATCGATATTGAAAGTTGTGAAAATCATATAAGAATCCGATGGTAGAGATTTTAAGAAATCTATTAGACGGTCAAGATCTAATCGTTAACTTAGATAATATCTGATATCTTACTGAAAATATTACTTTCAACAGGTATAAAAGTGTAATTCATCTTCATAAAACTATTTTCTTATCCATAAGAAAACTCATTCAATTTCCTTATCCACCAAAAAAAACAAAAAAATGAATTTCAGTATTGTTGGTCCATCTTATGCATCATTCTCTAATTTATCTTCATTCTACGATGATGAAAATGATGAGTTGATGAATGATCTTGAGGACATAAACGTAGAAGAAGAAATAATAGCTCGTATTGTAGCAAGAAACAACAACATTCATGCTCAATTACTCAATTAACAGAATGCCCAAATTACTTATAGAGGCTCAATTTATGGTCATATTCTAATCAATCGTGATCAAGAAATAGCCGATCATAATTTGTTCTACAAATATTTTTCTGAAAATCCAAGATACGATGAAGCGACCTTTCATCGACAATTTCAAATGTCTCAAAGTTTATTCCTTCATATTACCAATGCTGTGAAAAATCATAACAACTACTTCATACAACAAAGGAATGTGGTTGGTAGACTCGGATTGTCTACTTTTCAAAAATTAATAGTTGTATTGCTGATGTTAGCATGCTCTACCAGCAAATGCTACTGACAAGTATATCAAAATAAGAAAGTCTATTGTAGTTGAGTGTAAGAGATTTTATTATGTTGTTGTTGAGGTATTTGGAGAGTGGTATCTAAGATCACCTACCTTTAATGATGTTGCTAGGCTATTGCATATTGGTAAGCAACATTTGTATAGTCTAGATTGTATGCATTGGAGATAGAAAAACTATCCAACTGTCTGGGCGGGACAATATGCAAGTCAAAGTGAATCTCCAACCATTATTCCTGAAGTTGTAGTCGATTATGATATTTAGATATGGCATGCATATTTCAATATGCTAGGGTCTAACAATGACATTAATATTTTGAAGGCATCCCATCTCTTTTCCAACATCGCCAAAGGTATTACTCCTCCCATGCATTATGTTATTCAAGGAAAAGAATATAACATGGGATATTATTTAGCTGATGGTGTATACCCAAAATGATCAATTCTTATACAAACTATTCATGATCTATGTGGTTCGAAAAAAACTATAATTTGCAATAAACAAGAAGTATGTAGAAAATACATAGAACACGCATTTGAAGTTCTCCAATCATAATTTGTAATTGCGCAGCACTAGCACATTTTTTGAGAAAAAATAATTTATATGATATAATGACTGTGTGCATTATAATGTATAATATGATAGTTGAGGATGAACGTAACCTTGATGTACCAATTCAAGACGCAGTGGAAGCGCCAATTCTGAATGTAGAAATGATGGTGGATGAAAATATCTAATTTTAAGAATTTTTTGCTCAGCGTAGACAAAACAAAAATAAAGAGGCTCATATTGCACTTTGAAATACATTAATTGAACATTTATAGGATGAACATACCAATTTAGAGAATTAAATGACTCTCAATATGTAATTTACTTTTATGTTTAAGTTGTATTATTAAATATTTTATTTTTGTGTTTTATCTACTTCAATGTAATAATTTTACTTTTCTAATTAAATTTTATTATTAATTATTTTATCTTTTATCTATATTATTTAATTTACAAGCAATTATATTATACTAATAAAATATATTATTTAATTAACTAAACGTAAAATGCAAATTGAACATGTAATTGTATTAATATATTAATAGATATTTGATGAAATAAAATAGTTATTATAAATGGAATAATAAGGAATATTCTTTTTAGAGTAAAATTTAAAGTAAATGGGTTGTGATTGAATTTTAAGTTTGGTGTAGAAACTGTATCATTTTAGTGCAAAATTGTGCTAAAATAGAGTTGTGGGTTGAAGATGGCCTAATCTATGAACGCAATATATTGAACTATGCAACTGCTAGTATAAAATAAGATAATAGTACCACTCACACCATAACTTCCCTTACACATTTAATTCTCATGATTATGTTCGTTTTGCCTTGAATGACTTCTTGATTCATTGGTGTTAAATGGAAAAGTAGCCACACTTCACACTTATATAGGTGATCTGTTATCAAGAGTATCTTACCATACTCCACTTGAAAGTAAGCATAACTTAACCTCATACAAGCTACATGCAGCATTTATCTGTATAGGAGTAGTTAGGAGTTAACTCTCATGTGCTTTTCTAAATCTTCATAACTTAGTTATCCATTTGAACTAAGATCTGGGATCTCCATTCAGCAAGTTTGGGTTACAGTTACAAGGATCCTTAATTTGTAGGTTTTAAACCCATTATTCTCGATAAGCAATATGCTTAATCTCTAGGTAAGCCTTTAGTTAATGTATCCATAAGGTTTTCATTTGATTTTAGGTAATCGATCGAGATAATGCCATTAGAGATCAACTGTATAATGGATAAGCCTACAACATATATATTAAGACTTACTATTCTAAAAACAATCAAGTGTGCATTATACATACTTACCTTATACCCTTCCAAAAGCATTGACTATGGCAATGTGTTATAATTGCAACCATTGACTTAAGCCAACAATGAATGTCCTCTAAAAAATTACAAAGCCACTTTGTTCTCCAAATATGAACTCTAATTCTATCATGGATCGAACTATATAAGTTTGTTTTGAGGATTTCTATGACACGATTAGACCATCAATGGTAAAAACATAACTACTAGTGGATTTAGAATCTTTTGTATTTGATATCCAATTCACATCACTATATTCTTCTAATACAGTTGAATAGATTATATAATATAATCCATAATTTAAGGTGAATTTTAGATATTTAGAACTCGAATCAATGCCTTTTAATGATATTTGCCTAGATTACGAATAAATTTGCCCAATTTATTGACTAGTATGCAATATCTGGACCGGTACAGTTCATATTATACATCAATTTGTCAATTATCCGAAAGTACTTTATGATATAGGTTCATCGTGGTTCTTTCCCAAGTGTGGGCTTAAATCTACTCGTGTTTTGATTGAGAGACTATCATATGCATTATACTTCTTATTAGGGATAGTGCCCTTAAAGTATGTATTAGTGCATTATTTGTTGAATTAATAAAATAATATTATATACTTAATTTTGTGCATTTGGTATGATTATGAATATCCAAAAATTCATGTTTACTATTGTGACTATAATCTTAGTATATAAGTATTATATACGAGAGGGTTGAGATATGATAATCAACTAAATTAGTACATAATAAAACTAATTAAAGTTGAAATCTTTAACTAAATCATTATTAGTGCAGTTTGTTAATATTAAGAATATAATGTTCTTATCCGAACTATTGATATAGTGACATCTAAATGGAGGCACTTTATATAATGTGATTATATAGGACTAGGCCATATATAATTTGAATTTTTATATAAATTTTATTATTTTTTAAAAAATAAAATAACATCAATAGATGATCATATATGTATTAACCTTAATCTTGAGAAGTTATAGACTCCTATTAATTTCAGTGTAATATTTGATTTGCTTATTAAATATTTGTTAATCAACATTCTTAAATACTTGCATTTTGATGTCATATTGGGATAGGTAGTTGAGAATATAACTTATAGATATGGAATTCATACTTTGGGAAGTAAAAAAACGATTCCTTGATTAGTTAATTGTGGAACCAAATAGTGAACCGCTCAATTTATAACTTGTTATAAATTAAATATTTACTAATGATTAATAATAGACAAGGAACAAGAGCTAATTAGAGAGGTTAATTGAAAACCTAACTCTAATTGGTGAATCATATATGGAAGGTCAAACCATATATAATGATTATATCAATGAACTAACAATATTGATCAGGGTAAATTGTTCAATAACAATTCTAGTTTTTTAATGGAGTAATTATGAAATTAATAAATTGGATGAATTAATGAAAGAGTTTAATATATTATCCGCTAATACTATAGGTCGGTAGGTCCCCCAACCCATTTTCATAAATATTATAATAGATTTTATGCAACAAATTAAATTGTACTTGTATTATTAGAAAATTATTTTTTGAATTGGGTGTTAATTATAAATATCACAGATTGTCGGGGAATATGTGATTTATTGGGTAATAAATAAATGTGAGATATTTGTTTTTGATATTTATAAGTATTATCTAGAATTATACATTCTAGATAAATGAAAAAAGAAAGATACATGTCACTTTCCTTAGAGATATAATTATCTAATTGAGTTAGAAGAGAAATAGAAAATTGGGATTCAGCAAGTGAAAAAAATGAGAGCTTTGTTTTTTTTTTTTTTTAAAGAAAGAGTTTTCTAGCTTTTGCATAATTTTTTCTTCTCCTCTTCTTAAGCCCAATCTTGTAATTTAATGAGTTGAAAATATCAAAAAATAAATTATACAATATAATTTAATTTGGCATGCTAAAAATACACACTCATTCTCATTAGTGTGGAGGCTTGGATTGAAAGTCCTTGATGTCTGAACCAATCGGATCGAAGCCTATATAGAAGGGTTTGAAGATTCTGAAAGTATCACGAGAAATATTTTATTATATTTTTGAAAACTCTCTTTAATATAATTATTATATTATGTAGAATAGATCAAAATTACGTATCCATACTACCACTTAGTTTTATAAATTTTTTATTATGCTTGATACCACGTTTTTCCGTTGCACCCAATTTGATCCCAAAACAAAATCATGTTTTATTCAAAAAAAAATCCTAATAATTGGTACGAAGCCAGTTGTATAGCCAACAGTCTGAATTACATGCGTGATTGGGTATTTGTATTGTGAATGAGTTTTTAATATTATGAATTATTTTTATCATGTGATGGATGTGTGATGATATTTTTCGTTCGCTATTATCTGATTGTCTATGATTGCACTGAAGTAATTTATTTTAATTTGATCAAAATTATAAACCCGAAATAATTGATCAAAGTTTGGTGAAAATCAATTTTTAAACCAGTTTCCGACATATCTATGTTTTTTTTTTATTTTTTTATTCATTTTTTTTACCTTCTTTACTTTTGTGAATATATCTTCTTCTGTGTCATTTGTGTTGATAATTACCCTTTACGTCTCAAATTATGCCCTTTTGACAGTTTACATCCTAGAAGTAGCCCTTTTGACACTATACACCCTATTAAAAAATAATTGTACTATTGCAAGGACCATTTTGCCCTCTCCACAGTTCCTTCCAACGGATTTTCTTGCCAAAAAATAGTGGAAGGTCCAATATGCCAATAATATATTAATTTTAGGAATCAAAGTATTACTTTTTACATTTTCAGGGTGCAAAATGCAAAACGGAGAGAAATTACATGGTGCAAAGTGCAAATGACCCCTTTTCACACACACACACACACATGTATACATGTGTGTGTGTGTGTGTGTGTGTGTGTGTATTTCTTTAAGACTTCCAATCATCATACTTGTCATTTCAACGCATTTGGCACATTAAACATAATGCATGAAAGAACGTTTTATTTTAATTTTTGCTATTCTTGTTGCTTTCCATGCACTTGGAAAATCATCTATTATAAAAAAAAAAAAAATAGCCTTAAGCTTGTGCCCTTGCCATTATTTAACTTAATAATACCAATCTTTGGAAGACCATGGATGCATTAACTTATCAAATGACTCAAATTAGGGGGTATTTATGGATTTAATCATGAAGAAGACTGCAAGACATTTTGGATTTAAATTATTTCCCCAACTACCCTTTGCTATTTCTAGGGATTTTTTACACTCCTGATCGTGGAAAATGACTATTTGGTCTTGTGGACACAATTCTATTTACATCAATTTTTAAATTTAGTTTTCAACACATATATTTTTTACAAAAAAACATATGGTTTATGTTTTGCACGCGTTTCATGTAGCTGAATTCCAGTTTTCATATTCCAACTTTAAAGTTCACATCCACCTATGCTTTCGTATTCACCTTCTGTGTTTCTCTTTGTTCTAATTGCAAAATGGAGGTCCCACGACTTAGAGATCTTGGGCCAAATCTGTTCAGAATTGTGGATATTTATCTATTTTTATAGTATTTTTTTTTGTTGATAGTTTATTATAAATTATTTATTAATATTAAATATGATTAAACGATATTTGAATATAATCATATATTTTATCTTCTCATTTTAAAAAAATAAATTTAAGAGAATTTTATTTCTAAATTTATGCAGACAAACTGACAAATTTAGATGCAAACTATTTTCCTAGAGGGTAGTAGTCAAAGATAAAGCAAATTAGACAAGCTTCCTGGAATATACAAGCAGACATGCACTATTTTCCTAGAAAATGTCCATGGAAAAAGCTTGATGATCAAGAAAGTAGAGAACTTGCTTAGTACTTCACTCTTTTTTGTGTATTTGTGATCTTTCTCATAAAGTTGAACTAGTAATAGTATCATCACCTCAATTTTCCCACTTAACAAACTATCAACAGTCCAAAAGTTCAACACACTTAATTCCATAAATAAATTGCAAATTATCTCCAATGAAAATGGAAAAAAGCAAAAAGAGTATAAAAAAATGATATATGCACGCTAAGTGTATATAATTAATTTAAAGTATATATTTAAAAATATTATATATATAACGTGAATATGTTATATGAAATATAAGATATAATACAAATTTACAAATATGATTAATCAAAGCCATTGAATCGAAATCACCCATCTATGTAATTTAATAGTCAATAATAAACCTAGTGTTTTACTGTTATATTTATTTTATTTAGTTTTTCTTTTTTTGGATTTTAATTATACCTAATATTTTAAAAATCGAACCGAATCAATTAGTTTGATAGATCTAACTATAAATCAATTGTCAGTCCGATCCGTTTGGATACAAAAAATTAAAAATTCGATCAAAACCAATCAGAAATCGATTGAACAGGTCGAATTGGCAAAAAAAATATCAAATCGATCATAATTTTTTTTTTTTTTTTTTTTTTTAGGAAGCCTAAATTTTATATTTAGTTATACATATAGAATTATATAAAATTTGAGTTTTATTAAATATATTTTTCAATATATTATTTATTTTTTATATTTAAATAATAATTAATCTATTATATTATTATTTTATATAACATAATAAAAATATATAATAATTTTTCATTAAATCAATCATGTTGAATAAATCCAATTAATTAAAATACTAACCGTAAATAAATTTAATCATCAATTCAATTATAAAAATTGATCTTTAAACCTCTATTTATTTCACTCATTTCTGCTTCCATATCAGTCAATCCACTATAAATAAACCCCAGTCCAACCCTTGTCTCCACGTGGAGTAGTCACATACTGAAGAACTCTTTTCTTGGTAATGGCATGGAGACATTGAAGGCAATTAACAAATTGTGAAAGGAAATTCAGAATCTTGGTTTGAATTAAAGAAAACCAAAAAGAACACTTAACAAATCTTTGCCTTGTCACAATCAACAAAATCCAAACGTTTCTTGCTTGATTTTTTTAATATTAATTTCACCTAATACTTCCCTTTACTTAAATGCATATGTCCAAACGACTTTGAATTGAAATTTATAGAGTTAATTGCAACTAGTCCTCCAAAATTTTAATTTCTTCTAACTACTCTCATTGACATTTATATAAAACTCATAATATATATTGTCTTGAGAGAATGTCTTAGTCAACTGAATAGTCTCTTCAACCATTATTTATTGTACCCTTTGCAAATTAGTAATTTTTGATATTTTTTTCTCAAATTAAATTAAGACTATATAAAAGTATCATTGAGGAAAATATATTTGTTATTGACCAAAAAAGTCTAACTATGCCCTTTCATTTTGAGATAGATTAATATTTGAGTCTATAATAGTCATTATTTATAAAAATTTCACATAAGTTGATCAAAGCAAATTGACCCGTAAATTGGTTCAAAAGATTTTTCTATCATAATTGGTAGGAGATCGGGCATACCATGTTTGTTTTGTTGTACCCCACAACGATGCAGTATGCTCTTACTTAACATAGAATTTTTTATTTTTTTATTTTTCCACTTTTGTTTTTATATCCTAATTAAATTAATACATGTATTAAGTCTGAAGTCTTTGAAAATTCAAAATTAAGATGATGTGAAACTAGAAAATGTAACAAAGAAACCACTTTGGTCAAAAATCATGAGCATGAACAAATTATTATTGTTGGAGAGTTTCCAAATCAAGTGGGAGGTTATATAGAATAAAGAATTGAATTAATCGGGTTAGTTGTTATCAATTTTTCTTTTTTAAGTTTTTCAATTTAGTAATGCGGTTTAAAAAATAAAAAAAATAAAAAGTTAAAAATAAATAATAAATTCATATTTGTACTTTTATTTATTATTATTTTTTTAATTTTTGTGAGTAAAAAATTAAAAGTATAAAAAATATTATGTAAAATTTATATATGAGAAAATTATAATTCGTTATTCAATCCGTATGATTCGATAAAGTGAAATCATAAACCAAAATCAAACCGGATATGGGCTTTGTTTGGTTTCATTTGCATTCTAGCATTTTTTATTTTTGATAAAAAAAATATGTTTGCTATTTTGTATTTTTTTGAAAATTATATTCTCATTCTCTAAAAATATCAATCATTCATTATTATACCGTATTATACTCCTATTAACAATAACAAAATGATATTCACAAAATATTTACAATTGAAAATATCTTTCAATAACTACAACAAACAATATTGACATGATATATATAGTAAAAAAAAAAAGTTCCAAAAACACATTGTATCATTTATTCCAAAAAAAAATCTAAATATATATTCATTATTCACATATTGTTCAATACTACTACCAAAATATATTTTATCAAAATAATTTTCTCAAAACAACTGAAAATAAAATTAAATAATGCCCAATTTTATTTTATTTTTTAAAAAATACATATCAATTTTTTAACTTCCGTTCAATTCCATCAATTCACCAAACAGTGAAAACAATGCACCCACAACGGAAACGAAAGTTAAAGAACACGAAAAAATGCATGAAAGTCACACTAAATGAACTGAAATCAAAGTATTAACCCCCCCCCCCCCCCCTCCCAACCCCAAAAAAGAAAAAAAAAAAAAAAAAAAAGAAAGAAGGTTTTGCAAATTGCAACGTCTTTTTCACGTCGTCGTGTATAAACGCGCTACAATCTTTTTCTCTCCGACGTGTAATGTTGTGCTTCACCGCGTTGCATCTTCCACCAACCTTCTTCCAACCATTCTCACCGTTCAATTCTCCAACTTAGTCACCATATCCGCGTTTATTTTCATACCTGATTGCATTGTTATAGCATATATATATTACATACATGGTGTTACATGCTAAAATTATTATAATCATTGCTTTTATTGTGTTGTTGATTTGTACCATCCCAGTACCTTTCCGCTTTTACGCGGTGATTTCAGCTTGTTGAATTGTCTTGGGGCGACATGGATATTTTCATCAACCCTGTGTATTTTGGAGTTTTCGTATCCACATCTTCTAAAATTATTTGATCAAAAATTTTGATAAAATTTTATTTAAAGAAAAAATACCCATATCTCTAGACCAGCATAACTTTAGTAAAGTACAAATTTAATTTGAAAAAAAATAATAATAAATGATACCTAATTTTAAATTTTAAATTTAAAAATTTTTCAATGACAAAAAAAGGTATAGATAAATAAAAAAAATAATGAGTAATACTGAATATTAAATTTTAAGGTCTTTTTAATTGCATAAAGAGTATAGAATTTAAAAAAAAAATATTTATAATCTTAATTGTGATTGGTTTACAAATTTTCAAATACATAATTTTCAAAATGAAAAGAGAGACTTATTGATTACAAAATTTATAAAAAAAATCAGAAGGAGTTCTTTTCAAATGCATTGTTTTTGGTAAATAAATAATAATATAGAGTTTACTTTATAATTTAGATTTTGGTGTTTCATTTTTTTAGATTGTGTATTTAAATGATGACCTTGTTTAATGTTTTCAAAATTATGTACTTATTTTATGCACACAAAACTTAGTTTATTATACTCTTTGGTTTAGTAAATATGACTTAAATTTTAATTCTGATCTTTTTACTTATTTTTAAGATTTATGCATTTCAAATACTAAGTTTTTTTTTTTCAGTTAGTATGCAGGTTTTTTTTTTTCAATTAGTATGCATTGTTTTCTTATATTAAATTAATATTTTCTTTAGTAATAGAAGAGGGTAAAATTCAATTTTTCTTGCTTTTAGTTCATAATATTCATTAAAAAAAATATAATTTTTTAAAAATAATTCTCATAAAATTAGTTAATATTATTTTTATTATTGAAGATGGCCTTTAATTAAAATCTTGATCTCTCATTTATTTTTTAAAAATATATAATAATTAAGATATTTTGTGTATGATTGAAGAGGGTTTCAAAGTACAAAGTTTCTCATTTTTTTATTTGTAATTTAAAAAATGACTTAACGTTTTAAAATTGATGGATTGTTTTCTTATATATCAGGCTAAGGGTTTTTCTAATTTTTCAATTCAAGTTTTTTTTGAAAGCTTTGACTTAGTAGTACCAAAAGGGAAGCTTTTGCTAAAATTTCAAATTTCAGGGGGATCAATACAAATAATTCTTTAATTTATATATAAAATTTGAGATTATTCATAATTTTGGGAATAACATAACTATTTTAGTTTATATAAAAAAAATTATTTAATTTTTATATAAAATATTTAATTTATATATAAAACTTGAGAATATAAGTAAGTGATGACGATTTCCATCTCTCATGTAAACAAGAATCAATATTTTATCACGATCCATGAAAATGTAATGCAACACAAATGCACACAGGGTTTGTGGTCTAATGCTTTTAAAATGAAGAAAGATAGTTAGAGGGTTCTTGTTATTCTGTTATATGTGTGCTTGACTTCTGCGATGAGTGTTTTTGTTTAATCATTTAATGAACCTTCCCAGGTAGGTTCCTGTAATTGGATCACTGCCCGGATTTCCTCCTATTTAAGCATTTGTAGTTGGCGATTTTTGGGATTACCCGCCTTAAATAGTTTGCAGCATTTGTTTTCTCTTCCATACACTATCAGAGTTGTAAGCTTGTGAATCTTGGCTTTTTGATGGTACTGAAACGACAGCTTAGAGAGGGGGGTGAGGGAGATTCTGAACTCCCCATTAAACGCCGGCATTTACTTTCGACGTGGGTTGACTAGTAATTGAATTTGTTGTGCAATTTTGTTGATTTTCCTTTTTTCTGAAATTTCTTTCTTCAATCTGGTTTGTGCAGTATATTTAGAGGGGTGAATAACGCTCGAAATCTGCAAGAATATGTGCCCAGCTTGGAATCCCTCATTCGAAAATGGGTATGGTATTTATTCATCACATATGAATGGAAATTAATGCAATGATGCAACAGATAAAAGATCCTGTTTGCTTTTTTCTGTAGCTTACTTGGAGTAAAGGTATCTTCATAAAAAAAGGGTCTTGGAACTTTGTTTGTTATTGGAATCTCGCAAAATTAGATTATGCAATTATTCTATTTGTGTGCTTCTTTTTGTTGAAGGAATGCATTCTTGACCAGTTCTTTAGCTATTATTCTTTTCCTTTTGGATAACATATTTGATGTGCCCCTAGATGTCTAATACAGTAGATTATAAAAAGGCATCTCATGTCATGTCATTTTGTATTTATTATATCTTTTGGCTTACTTTACATGATATGATTTTCAAAAGTATTCATAGGTTAGGCAATTGGATACTTCATGTCGATTTGTTTTAGCAGAACTTATGGCATGATATACTGTATATTGGATTTTCAATTCTTTGATTTGTAGTAGAGTAGGTCACTTTGACATATAAGTTAGAATGGTTTCTTTTGATTGGGTATATTTATTATTTGATTGTCCTTTTTGATAGGTGAAAGAGGAGGTGAACCGTGCAATCGACCCATTTCTGAGGTTAGTTTTATCATTTTTCCTATTATAAGTTATTTTAAGTTTTATCTGTCATGATTATTCAGACTGTATTAATGACATCTATGATCAATTACTTCAACTACGGTGTTCATGATTGATATGTAGCTTAACCTAAAACTTAAAGTGTTTTCATTGGATGTTTCTTGTAGATCCTCCTATGATCAAATTGAGTGCTCGGGATCAAGGACTTTGCAGTTGCAGTTTCACAATAAATTGCCCCACACCCTGTTTACGGGCAGTAGGATTGTGTCTGAGGACAGAAGTCCTGTAAAAATAATCTTGTATGATTCTACTTCCAAAAAAGTAGTAACATCTGGTCCATTTTCTTCAATAAAAGTGAATATCAGTGTGCTTGATGGTGATTTTGTTCCTGATTATCGGGAGGACTGGTCGAAGAAAGACTTTGACAGCAAAGTTGTGCAAAACAGAGTGGGAAAAAGGCCACTGGTGACTGGAGAGCTGATAGTTCCCCTGCAGGATGGAGTAGGATATATTGGTGAGGTCAGCTTCACCGATAACTCGAGCTGGATTAGAAGTGGGAAATTTCGGTTGGGAATAAAAGTGCATTCCAGTTTTGATGAGATGAACATTAGAGAAGGAATAAGCAATTCCTTCAAAGTTAAAGATCATCGTGGAGAGTGTAAGTGTTTCTTCTGGACAACTTTTCCTCTTTCAGTATTATTTAATTTATTCTTTGAGACACTAATGAGGGCATTTTCGGACTGTTCATTACTTGTCAATCAACTCACATGTTCTGCAAGCTTTATTGGCCCGCCCTTGACTCAAATCAAATTATCTTTTTCTTGAAGCTGTCTATGTTTTATTTTTAACATATAAAGCTTCTTGAAACATCTGAAAAATTATCTTTTTCTTGAAGCTGTCTATGTTTTATTTTTAACATATAAAGCTTCTTGAAACATCTGAATACTTGGTTCATTTTGTCATGTTTCCAAATTAATACCTGAATAGTAAAATTCAGTGGGCAATACTTAAGAAGGAAAACTGAGACTAATATAAATTCAATTGAGGATAACTGGAGTGAAATGTTGATGGGTTAAAGAAATCAAGCATTTGTATTGTTCATAAGGTTAAGATGTTTTGCTTATAGGAGTATCATAGAAATGTAAAAAATTAATCATAACATGTATAGCTTGCAGATGAAAAAAGATTTATTTACTGATATATGATCTATTTTCTCAGCGTACCAGAAGCACTATCCGCCATCCTTGAATGATGAAGTATGGCGGTTGGAGAAGATAGCTAAAGATGGTGCTTCCCATAAACGACTGACTCAATTTGGCATTTACTGTGTCAGAGATTTCTTGAGGTCATACTTCACGAACCAGCTTTCACTACGCACTGTAAGATACTCATTCTTGATATCCACTGTGAGATATAATATTGCTTAGATGAAACAAACCTATGTTCTTGACAAAATCCTTTTCATGAATAATTTAACAGGACGTCTTCAATGTGCAGGTACTTTGTAACATCTCAAACAAGACATGGGAGATGATCATTAGACATGCTAGAACCTGTACTTTAGATGACAAGAAATACATGTACAGGACTGCACAAGGGACTGGGCTGTTGTTCAACTCCATCTATGAGGTTGTTGGAGTGACCTTTGATGGACACAGTTATCATTCTGTCGATAGTCTCAACATGTATCAGATGGTTGGTATTCAAAACTTATTGTTATTTCAACTTCATTTGGCTTGGGTGGGGTGCTTCATTTTTAAAGCATGAAAGGAATAATCTCCAAAAATATAACATTACATCAATCTTGTTCACAACTTTTCTTATAGATTTACTAGCTGGAGATGCATCTTTTAGTTAGTAACTACAACCTACTTCAACTCAACTTTCAGATGACAAATCAGCCATATATTAAAAGTTTTGGCTGATCATCCAGAGTGTAGCTCATGTTTTTCTGGTTAAGTTGGCCAAAGTTTGCTTAGCATTAACATCCAACAAAGTAGAGTTAGATTACTGAAATTGGGTGTCAGAAGGTAAAATACCTTTTAATTTCAGAACGTGAACTGAAGTAGCACAGAGAACTTTAGTGATTGCAAATTCATCCATAAAAGTTGTATGCCATTATCTTGGACTCGAGTGTCATCCTCTGATATGAAACTCATTTAGTTTCCCTATTCTGTTGACAGAGCATGGTGGAAGATCTGAAGCAGCATGCTTATAGAAACTCAAACGACTGGGCAGATTATGACCCATCAATTGTTGGTTGCCCAATGCTTCTGGCAAATCCAGCAGCTAACAATTTCAACGGTCCTAACTTAGGTCCCCAGGATGCAAATTTCCATGTTGAACAAGGTAAATGATCTATGAAACTCGTTTTTTTTTTCGTCCCTCAAACTTCCTCAGAAATGGCCTACAATAACTTTGATTTCCAGTTATTCTCCTACTTTTGATTTCGTGAAACTTACAATGGGACATCCACACTCAACTAAAAGAATGTGAGATTCACTGACTCAAAAAATGAATATGGTATAGAATTTTAATGGCATATATGCTGAAACTGTATGATTGATGGTTGCCAAAAAATTGTAAATCTCGATGCTCAGTTTTCTAAGTTTTCAAGTCATAGGTGCACATTTCACTAACTCTGCAGAAATCCTGTTTGTTAATCTTCATTTGCCAGCATATAACTTGCTTGTGGAAGTAACTGAAATAACCTTTTTTCACCGATCAACTAGAAATGCAGATGAACACTCATCATCCAACAATTTCACTGCCTCATAACTGTGAAGTGGAACAAGATAATAGTTCCTTTGAGTTAGGGGAAAGTTCACAAATGCAAGGGTTCAATCCAACATTTAGAAACAGTTTTGGGATGAGTGATTCTTTTGGCAGATTCTACATTGGAGGACAGACTTGGGCTTCCGGAGGCAATTACATGGAGCCACTGCTATCAACTGAGGATTCAACAGTGGACGACAATTTTCAGGTCGAGTCATCTGCATGGCAAGGCAATGGATTGTTTCTTGTTCCAGCAATCATGAACTTAGTTTAATTTAATTTCTTCTAATTCTGGAATCCTTATTATCCCCAGGAACAGAAGGCCAAAAACAAGGTTGCGCAAACTTCTGGCGGTGGTTAACTGGTGGATGCCAGTTAGGAACAATGCTACGACTCTATATAAATGTAAATTTCTTAGCTGTATTTCATGCCAATGATCTCAAAAGCAAGCATAAGAGGCAAGCTTTTCCTCTGATACAAAACAGGTTAGATTTGTAAGATAGTTTGTATCATGAGCGTCTAGATCTCTTGACCCTTTGCTGAAAATGCAACAAAGGGACTCTGTATGTACATAGTTTCTAGTAAGGATAGAGTCATTTGGGATAATTCTATGCAACACTAGGTTCAATTGCCTTTGTGTCTGTCTCTCACAAAGTATAAAATCACTGCGTGTGAGATGCCAAAAAAGAGACACAGACCGAGTGTTGCATAGAATTTTCTCAGTAATTTGTTTAGTCTAGAAAACAGTGTAGATTTCGTGCCGAAGATATGGCAACTGTCTCTGTGAAGCTTGCTGATGCCGGCTTGCTTTACCTGTAGCATCTTCTTTCATTTGTATGGTGTTTTCTGCACCAATATAAGTATTTGATGCTTGTACAAATCTATTGGAATTCAATCAACTCTACCATTAGGAGAATAATTTCTAGATTTCATTTGATGAGACAAAGAAAAATTGATAGGAATCAACACGGCTGGCCAAGAATTCCTCTCGTCTCTTTTCTTCTTCTTCTGCTGAGGATTTGTTTGGTTTAAATTATTTTTCTTAAATCTTAAAAAATTGATTCCCCCAGACTTTTATTATCTAATGAGTTATTTCGTGAAGTTGGGACTAATTAATTATAAAAAATTAATTATTCAAAAGTCTCATTATTTTGAAATTCAAAAGGAAATACGTAGAAAATGAAAAGATTTGGTGGACTTTCAATTATTTCTTGTTCCTTTCGAATTGATTATATTTCAAACAAATTATCTTGCAAAAATTAATAATGGTTTGTAAAAAATTGTCTAACGTTATTATTAATAATTAAAAAATTAATCTAAAACAAAGGGACAATTGCACACATGTTAACAGAATAACACGTTTCTGTCCGATTCCCGGGTCCTGATGTAAGGGTAAACGGATCCCGAACCTGGAACCCGAAAGAGGCGACTAATAAAAACTCAATGGCAACCACCGTAATTCTACACATGAGCATGGCCAATTTCCCAAACCCCTTCCAGAAAATATTGAGCTCATTCGTTTTCATTATCACAAATTATCTTTTTATTTTTACTATTTTAAACTTTAAAAATATATTTATTTTATTTATTTTTATCAAAAATATAATTTATTTTTATTTTTAAAATTTATTTTAAAATTTACTATTATTTCATTCATTTTCATATACCTACCAAACTTACATGTAAAAAATACTATAGAATAAATATATTTTTAATTTAAATTAAATAATCTATATAAAAACATACTAAATTTAAATATTTTTTTATTTTTATAAAAAAATTTAATAAAAAATATTTTCAATTCTAAAATACTAGAAACATTAAAATAAATTTGTAAATGAAATCAAACAGCTCACGGTGTCATTGCTTGTACTTTCCTTCCGTTCATTTTGATTTTGGTAAAGAATAGTGAAAAAAAATTAATTGGGAGATAGAAGGATGATTTTTGGATGATTTTGATGGTTTAACTAGATATGAGATAAAAATATAATATGACATTTGATGTGATGTTTTTTTTTTTTTTTTTGAAATGGTGATTGAATGTGAGCATTTTTATAGAATTTTTTTTATAAAATGTTGATTGTAAGTGAGAATTTTTGTAGGAATTCTTCTTTATTTAAAATAATTCCAGGAGTATGCAAGTAAAACTTTAAATAATACTCAATTGAATTATATAACAACTGAAAAAGAATTACTTGTTGTAGTTTTTGCATTGGACAAATTTTGATCTTATCTTGTTGGCTCACCAGTTGTTGTTTTCAGTGATCATACAATTTTGAAATATCTTTTGTAAAAAAAAAAAATGCCAAATCGAGACTAATTAGGTGGATTCTCTTACTTCAGAAATTTAATATTATGATTTGAGATAAGAATGAAGTAGAGAATGTGGTGGTTGATCATTTGTTGAGACTTGTTTGTGATGACTCGTTTCAAACCACATCTATTAATGACACTTTCCTTGATGAACAACTATTTAATGTTTCTATTTTACCTTGATTTACTGACATTGTTAATTTTCTTGTGACAGAAAAGATGCCATCGCATTAGAACTCTCAAGACAAAAAGAATTTTTTTACTGAGGTGAAAAACTTTTATTAGGATGATTCATACCTATTCAAATATTGTCCGGATCAAATTTTTTGAAGATGTGTGCTTGACAATGAAATAGGTAATATTGTCAAATTTTGTCATTCAGAAGCATGTGGTGGTCACTTTTCAGCAAATAAAACTACTGCAAAAATCTTGC
This sequence comes from Paulownia fortunei, assembly GCA_019321725.1. Lineage (NCBI taxonomy): Eukaryota > Viridiplantae > Streptophyta > Magnoliopsida > Lamiales > Paulowniaceae > Paulownia > Paulownia fortunei. The sequence goes on from CM033106.1 coordinate 23,441,523, forward strand.
AATGTGGATTTTATTGGACAACTCTTTTCAAAGACACTTACACTTTCTGCAAAAGTTATTGAAATTGTCAAAAGTTAGAGTCCATTTCAAAGCGAAATATGATGCCCCTATACCTTATCCTAGTGATTGTAATTTTTGACTGTTGGGGTATTGATTTTATGAGACCATTTCCATTATCATTTGTTTTTTTTTTACATATTGGTTGCCATAGATTATGTTTCAAAATGGATCAAGGCAATTCCTTGTCGAAATAATGATCACAAAATAGTGATAAATTTTTTTAAATAAAATATTTTAAGTCGATTTAGAATTTCTTGATCTATTATCAGTGATGGGGGAAAATATTTTTGTAATAAAATTTTTGGAACTTTAATGAGGAAATATAGAATCATACATAAAGTTGCAACCCCTTACACCCTCAAACAAATGGACAAGTTGAACTTGCAACTAGGGAGATAAAATAAATTTTGGAGAAAATAGTTAACCCAAACCGTAAATATAGGTCTCTTAAACTTACCGATATACTTTGGGCATATATAACTGCTTTCAAAACATCATTAGGCATGTCTCCTTATAGGATAGTTTATAAAAAACCTTGTTATTTACCTGTTGAACTTGAACATAAAACTTATTGGACAATCAAAATATTTAACTTCAACCTTGATGAAGTTTCAAAATTGCGCAAATTGCAAATCAATGAATTTCAAGAACTGAGAAATGATGCATATGAGAATTCTAAAATTTATAAAGCAAGAATCAAAGATTTTCATGATAATAAAATTTCAACAAAAATATTTGAGGTTGGTCAAAAAGTTTTGCTTTATAATTGTCGATTGCATTTATTTTCTGGAAAATTGAAATCAAGGTGGAGTGGTCATTTTGTTGTAAAAAAAAGTATATCCTTATGGGGCGATTGACAATGAAAATTCTAGAAATGGTAACATATTCAAAGTAAATTGACAAAGAGTTAAACCATTTCTAGAAAATCAATTTTCACAATAAGAAATTCTTTTTCTTTCTAACCCTTGTTATGATTAGTGTTATATATATATATATACACACTTATTTTCTCTCACTTTATTTATTTTGAATTTTTTTTTCTTTTATTTTTTTTCTTTTCCAGTTAAGTGGCGGACAACGATACTCTGTGACTATTAAAGTCAAACTTGTCTATTTCTCAAACAACTGTACTCTTTGTACAAATTTTCTCTGCTTTTCTCATTCTCTTTTCTTGTTGTTTTCAAAATGGGTGACATTTTCCTAACTCTCAAGAAGCGATTTTCTTTTTTTTCTAAAAATGCAATTTTGAAAATTTATAAAATCAGGATTGAAAGATTGAGGATGCTTATGCACAAGGGCATCCCGAAGGACATACGATGGATAATTGAAGTAAAGGTAAGAGCAGATGAGTTTTCACATGAGTTTCCAGATTTGCTTACTAGATACATGCCTGGTTTTGATAAAAGCACATATGCAAAAAAATGAAGGGCGAAAAAAATGAAAGTTTGTCACAACTGTGCTAGATGGACTTGCAATACAAAGTGTCCTTCTTTAGGAATGACTCTAAAAATTGAGAATATAAACTTAAATTCATTATGGATGGACTGAGTAAGGAGTCTTTAGATCACATTATATTGACTCTTGAGACGCATTCATGTGGATTGGTACAACGTGCAATTTTTGATTTATAAGATTATTTTCGAAATGAATATGAGCTTTATAGTTTTGAGAATCTGACATTAAAAGATCATATTTGCCAGTTTATAAGAAAACTGGATGTGAAGCATAATCTCGGCCTATAGAGGGCGTTTAAGCCATTATTGGACATAAAATCAGAGGAAGAAGTGAGCCACAATCACAACTACATGTACATTCACGTGTAAGTAGATAATTTTTAAATTTTGCGTCTTTATTTTCAACGTTTTTGACAAAAGAAAGATATGCAATAAATGCATTCCCTGTTCACACCTCAATAAATATCACCATACTCACTCTATTTTTGCACAACTTATTTTAAAAAAAAAAAAATAGAAGTTTCTTTAACTCGCAAATTCAATTGCATCTGGGTTTTTTTGTGGATCCAATCTAGGAAAAAATGGTGAGTTTATAGGGGCAACCAATAACCTTAGTAGAACTTTAGCAGAAAGAAAAATTCATTTAGTGTATGGGAGAGGCAGTTTGGGGTTAACGGGGAGGTGTCAAAGTTTTGGAGTTATCCCAAAATCTTGAACAGTACAGAATATCACAGGTATGACCATTGGAGATGAGCTAAATTGTCATATATTCAGGACATAATGCATAACATGTTAAACAATGCGGATGCATTCATCATTCTACCTGACAGTTTTGGTACAGTGGAGGAATTATTCCAAGTTGTCTCTTAGGCAAGGAAGGGTTTTTAGCAGTGCTTCGGGCCGTTGGTGGCCCCTTCGAGAGTTGCGAGTCCTTGTCGCTGCACGAGTGGTAGCTCACGCTCAAAACTCCTTCGACACGAGTCCTAGTTGTTGTGCTGTGGTTCGTTTCCCAGCTTCGCTTGCGCGAGCACTTCTAATTGGTTTCATTCATCCCCAACCCTATTGAATGGACTATAAAAGGGTCAGTCAAGCGGTTTGAATTTTCGATCGGTTCTCGTTTGCCAATCCCTCTCAGTCCATGAGTAGGTAGGGTGGTAAACTTAGAGGGCACCCACCTCTTCTTCAGACGTGTGCTCGACAACCTGGCGGTTCTTCGGTCTTCGCTTTACTACTCCTTGATAAGACCTCTTATGGGGCTTTAAAGAGCCTTAGCTCTATGAGTCCTTTAACTAGCTCTGTGAGGCCATTTATGGGCTCCTATAAGGCTATAGAAAGCTCATATAGAGTCTTATAAAGCAGTAGCTCAATCTCGTACATACAATGAGGCAGGATCGATAGACCTGCTACTCTATTCCTTATCGAATAAGAAATAGTGCAGGTCGTTAGCTCCCTTAGCTAGACCAATAGGTTAGTTGAGGATAATATCTTATGATAGATAACAACTTTATTCTCAATCAACATTCACCAAAAACATATAGGTATTCTTAATGTTAATGGTTTTTATGATGGTTTGCTATCTTTTGTAGATCATGCTGTGAAAAAATATTTTATTTCATCATTTGCGAGAAAAATCCTCATTTATACTCCAACACCTGACCAACTAATCGATCAACTTCTAGTATATGTGTCAGAACCTAATCCAACCTTGACCAATGTGGATTGGTCCAACAGGAACAGTGGTTAAAAATGCAAATTGAATTTGATTCTTAGTCTCTGATACTTATTGTTAATGGTTTCATCTAATAGTATGTATTTTTTTTTGTTTCAGTTTTATTTTTTTAGTCACACTTCAGGTGATATTTTTCAAACTCTACTTTTTTGTCTATTTTTGACATTGGGGACATGTCTCGATTAGGTTAGGGGGAGGGATAGTTGATATCATGACTTCTGTGTTCAATGTATTTTATTTCAAAAAAAAAAATCAAGCATGTTTTCTGATGAGTCCATTGAAATCATGAAAAATGGTGGAGTAAAGGATAATTGTAACACTTTTGAGACGCGTCCCTATTTTTTTTTGCATAACATGGCAAGTTTGTGAAGTTTTTAATAAATATTTGTGAATTACCAATTTGTTTTTTTTTTAGTCATAGAGGTTCTTCCAACTTCAATGATTAAAATTAAGCATGAATAATATGGTTTGATTGATGATGGGTGTTGTTTTGAGATTTGATGTTGCTATTTGATTAATATATTTTTGCAATAATTATACTTAAGTTTTTTTTTGCATAAATAGTTATGTTATTCAGTGCGAAGACAATCATGTAAAAATAGGAAGTTTTTATGCCTTTGCTTTAATCATCACTTGGATTTTCAACATGTAGGAGTTGAGTATTAGAACTTTTACTTTTGGTCTGTCGAGGTGAACGACTGATAGTGTACCACTAAAAAAATTATTAATGCATTAGACTTTCTAGCACCATTGCCAATTCAGCTTGTTCCCCATATGATGTTTCAAGAGAACATCCCCCTAGTGAACCACTTTGAGCCTTTCAATAAATAAATAATTTTTTTTATAATCATATCTTTTTACCTAACCTAAATACACTATTATCCAACCCTTGTTCTAAAAATGATTGGAGTTTAAGAGACATTCTATTGACAACGTGAACTTACAAAAGAAATTCAGGTTGGAATAGAAGATAAGTGTGGGGGAGTTTCTCTTTAAAAAAAAAGAGAAAAATATTAAAAAAATAGAATTTTTTTTTTGCAAAGTGCTAGAATTGCAACTAAAAATGAGATGTTGCAAGATGAATAAGAGGGGTCAAATTCGATAACAATAGACACCAGTGTTGAAATTTGTGGAGTTTGAGAATTCTTCGTCGATAAACTCTATGTCTCTAATTACATGAAGTTTTTAGAACCTTTGTTGCATCTTTTCCTTTTATTTCTTAGCTACATCACTACCTTTTGGACAAAACCTTTTGATTTCATATGGTGCCTTAAGTGTAGTGGAAATTTGCACCAAAGGAAGAGCCTATGATGTTTAACTTTTTTGTTAGAGATTGGGTGATGGTTTTTGTAAGGTTTTATGAAAATTCACTTATTTGAAGAATGCATGGTTTCATCATTGTTGACATTAACTATCCACATACACACGAAATGTATTGACTTTTGAATGACTAGGAGTTAAACTCAACACTTGTTTGATTTCATTTCCATATTACTTTGTTGCTTCATGAGAATAATAGTTGGAAGATAGTTATTATAGGTGTTTGTGGGTATCACTGCTGGAAACTTTCACAAGACTATAACTCGTCCTCTATGGGACACCTAGGGGTTTAAAGGCTTGTTGCATATGCTCAATGCAATCGTAATTTCCTATAAAAGTGGATTCGTTTAGGTTTGTTTTAGACTTGCTCAAGGATAAACAAGGGTTAAGTGTGGGGGAATTTGATAAGTGCATATTTTGAAATATTTTTGTATCAAATTCTTTATACTTTTATTACTTTATTCTTGTTAATATTATTGTTTTATTAATATTTTGTGTTAGAGAATCAATGAAAGCATGTTTCCAAACTTGTACAGTTTTTTTATTTTGAGCATAATTTTATGATCAAAAGCCCTATGGACCTGAAGCTTATTTTATTTAAAAGTCAAGAGATAGAAGTATAACTTTTCAGTTGAAAGGTTAGCCCAATTCAGTTTTGATTATAGTACAAAATTCATCCGAATGGTTGCACAAAATGGATCATCAAAATTTGGATTAGAGTTGAGCCCAGTATTGACTTATTTGACCAATTGGGTTATATCTCTTAAGTCCAAATTTATTTTGGGATAAAATTTGGATATATTATATATAAGAGCAAATAAACAAGTTTGAAAAAGACAAGATGGTGTGTAAATATGTCAAAATGGTAAAGATACAAGCTGCAAGTTGCTGCTGCTGTTAAAGGACGACTCTTGGACATGATTTAGTAATTTGATCATATTTCCTTCATCCGATCACCAAATTTGATAAATGATATATGAAAATATATCAAAACCAAAAGATCTACAAGTTTTGTTTTTTACTCATCATCAAAATCTGGCTACATCTAACTAAAAAATATAATTTATTTTGATAGGTGAGGACTTGGTGTAACAACCAATCAACTCTTGACAACTAGCATACCACTTGATTAACCCCTCCATTATTTGTTTGGCCTCTAACTTAATCCAAGTACTATAAATAAGACATGTATTAAGCTTGTAAGAGAGGAGGGTAGAGGGTTTTTTTAGGTTAAGTTTTCTAGTTTGTATGTTTTCTAGTAATGTAATTTTTTTTATAGTAATAGTAATAGAAATGCAGTCTTTAGTTTCTCTTATACTTTTAGTCTTTGCTACTTTTATTATGTCTTTCTAAATTTTATTTTGTTGAGAAAAAATGGTGAACCTCTTAATGGAGGAAGAAGAATGGCTGTCATGAAATTGGAGAGAATGAGAGGGTGATGGTGCATGTTGTGGTGGCTCCATCGTCTTCTTAGGTGTGTCCGCCATGCCTAGTTCCATCTTAATTTCCCACAGACGTTGCCAATTAATTTAGAGATAAAATCAGTGTACCAGAGTTCGAGTCAAGATGATCTGAGCTCGGGTACTTGAGTTCGGGAGGACCTAAAAGAGAGACACGTTAGGCTCGTTGGGGTGGCCCCCAACTAAAAGCCTCCGATGCTTAAGTTAGTTAGGTTTTGTGGTCAAAAGGAACTAGTGAGCGAACCGAGTGAATGATGTAAAAATTACCTTTTGAGACCTATGCATCGGGTATTTATACTGATCAGTTCCCGTAGGCCGTACAAGCTAGGGTCCAGATGTCATGATCAGATTGGCTGACACGTCCCATCGATCTACTTCATTGATGGTTGGGAGCTCGGGCCGACATGAATTTAATACCTGGTCGGGTCGGGTCGGGTCGAGATGAAAAACACGCGGATCTCTGGGTATTTTTGGTGTTTTAATAATATTTTAGGGTCATTAATATCATTTTAATGCTTGGTATATCAGTGGTCCTTTGGATATGTTGTCCAACAACTCTTGTTGGCTATGGTTTGATCTCATCAGAAAGTAACTCCTCTAATATAACTTTACTGCGAGGCTTAAAATTTGCTATATAATCATTTTCAAGAAATGTGGCATTTGTTGACATACTATATTTTTATCTTGAGGATTATAAAACAAAACTCCTTTTGTACCTTTGGGGTATCCCACAAATAGATACACTTCTAATCGTAGTTGTAACTTTAGAGTCTTTTCTTTAAGCACATATGTCGGGTACCCCTATACGTGGAAATGACGTAAAGTAGGTTTACTATCATTCCACAATTCTAAAGGTTTCTTTTGGATAGACATGAATGGTACTGCATTTAAAATGTTCACCGTAGTTTGATATATATAACCCCAAAATGAATTTGGCAATGAAAAGCAACTCATCATGGACCTCACCATATCAAGTAAAGTCTGGTTTCTCCTCTCAGCAACACCATTTTGCTGAGGAATTCAAAGTCAAAATAGAAGTTGACAACACTTTGAAGTCTATAAGGAAACTGAACTCAGGTTGGCACTGATCAATTGGATAAAATTCTTTCATTAGGCTAGTATTATGGAGATCCTGCTCGGTTGGGCTATACAGGTATTGCATCTACCTCAAAGATAAGTATTGCATCTACCTTAAAGACAAGTATTGCTTCTTCCTAAAAAATTATATTTGTCAAGGAAAATAAGCCGCCCCGTAACAATGTTAGAGCTTTCTAAGAAAGTCCGCACTAAAATGCAAAGACCCAAACCCTATCAAATGCAGATTTGATTTTTTAATGGATGGACATTGAGAGGGAAAATGGGGATTGTTGGGTAGTACATAATATAATTGATCCGTATTTTGCATCTGTTTGAAAAATCATCTAGATATCACTTTCGTTAGCATTGTAAGTGAGTTTAAAATGAAAAATAATTTTGAGAATACATGTGTTAGAATCTGTTATTGTATTAATTAACAAAGTTAATCAGTTTTACCATATTCGTGATGTTCTAGTTTAATTTTATAACATCAGTTAGAACATGAACACAGATGTACAACGAAAATTAAAATTGACACTAATAATTTTAACTAGATTTGGATATCAAATATCCTGCTCCTCGAGACCACGCCCAAAGATAAAATAATCAACTAAAGGAATTATATAATACAATAAAAGAACTTATAAAATAAAATCAAAGACTTTCTTTTTATTTTGATGTCGGTTTTGCATTGTTCCACTAGTGGACTTGTTTGCGAGATTTACTCGACTTGAATTTACTTCGTTGAACTCGCTTCAATACTGAACCCCTCAGACAATAGATCTTGAAGACTCAGCTCCTTCTCCCGAAGGATGTATAATGGGAACCGGCGTCTTCTCCCGAAGACTTACTTCATTCTCCCAAAGGATGTTCAATGGCAATGTTCCAACAACGTTTGGAACATGTGTAACTCTAGAAATCTTTGAAGCTCAATTCTTGATTATCGACCTCTAATTTCTGGAGGTTGGAATTTGCTGCAATATATCTGAGTATTGTCTATAAAATCCATAGCCTAAAACTAATAGAAGAATGTGTTTAAATACACATATTTCAATACTTAGATTCTTAATCAACTACACAGAAAGTTACATAGTCTAACTCAAAGACTTTCCTAATACAAACTTTCTATGTTTAACACAAAATAAAGAATCCAATTACGACTCAAATTCCTACTCTAAATAACAAGATTCAGACACTCAATCTTGGTAGGAAATTGGCTTGTTTGATGGAAGCTTTCTTGAATCTTGATTCATCCGGATAAGGCAAGTGCAAGATCTTAATCCAATATGGTAAGTATGTATAATCCTAATCCTACAAGAAAATAAATTACAAGAGTTAGTCTTGCACTAAACTCTCATTAAAAACATGGAAAATTCAACTTACCATAACTAAATTAAATTCAATTTGTATTTTGCACAAATAATGCCAATAAATAATAATTAAGTCATGGACTTAATAGTATGTAAATTATATTAGTTGATTTAGTATCAACTTCAACTAATAAATGTAATATTTTTCTTTGGCATAACCACTTGCTGTGTGGTAAATTACTTACTGGATAAAAATGAATGGGAGCGGGGCAGATTGAATGTGGATTGAGATTTAAAATATACCCAACAATCACAAGTTTTGTAAAGAATTTAACACGTACCTAAGACTTTGTCTATCCCTACTACACCAATTATATCATTTTAATAATGTAAGAAGTAATATTGCAACATATTATGCAACAGTAGGCAATTCAAGTTTTAAGACATATTCATATTTGTAATAAAACGATAAGAGAAAACTAAATATGTAATATTTGCAAAAATGTTTAAGAAATATATGTAATATAAAATAATTTTCAGCACATATGATCCTATATTAAATCTTTTAATGAAATATTCTCAAACTTCTCATGGCTATGCGATAAAAACATTTGTAATACCTCAATTAATCATAATACCATAATTTTAATAAAAAAAGAATAAGTATATGTCATTACAACTAAAACATCATTTGTTTAAATCATCAATAACCACATTAGATGATTCTATAACAGTTTGATTCTCATGTTCAACACATAATAAGCTCTATTGTTAGTGGAATATCCCAAAAAGACTCACTCATCACTATTTGCATCAAACTTATCCAATCAATCACGATCAATAAGTACAAAGTACTTAGTACCAAAAACATGAAAATAGATAAGGTTTGGTTTCTTACATTTTCGACGTTCATTAGGAGTCTTACCATGTCACAAGTGAACTCTATTGGAGTTGTAACAAGCAGTACTAATAGCTTCAGCCCACAACATTTGAGCTAATTTCTTAGAATTGAGCATGACTCGTGTCATTTCTTGCAAAATCCTATTTTTTCTCTCAACAACACCATTTTGTTGAGAAGTATTGGGGGCTGAAAACTCATGAGTAATTCCATGCTTATCACAACAATTGGCAAAAATAGTGTTTTCAAATTCTTTTACATAATCACTTCTAATTCTAACAATATGACTTATTTCACTATTTTTCTCACTTTTCAACCTTGCACAGAGTTTTTTAAAGGCATGGAAAGTTTTAGATTTATCTTTTAAAAAATCAACCCAAGTATACCTAGAGAAATCATCTACACATACAAACATGTACTTCTTACCTCCAATGCTTTCAACCTGTATAGGACCTATTAGTTTCATATGAAGAAGTTACAGGTTCCGTGTTGTACCTACATATTGGAACATGTGATGGGGTTCCCATTTCTGTTTTCCCAATTGACAAGGTTCACAAATTCCATCATTTTTCTTACTCAATTTTGGCACTCCCAGAATTGCACATGCATTCATAAGTTTAATCAAACTTTTAAAATTTAAATGCCCAAGTTTCTGGTGCCAAATCTCAGTTTCATCATGTGTGATGTTCAAACATGTCATCTGGTGTTCTAACAGGTAATAATTATCTGTTGACCTTTTACTTGTCAAAATACAACAGTTAGTATCGTTAAAAACCTGACATAAATCATTTGTAAAATGAATAAACAAATTTTAATCACATAATTAACTAATACTAATCAAGTTTGCCTTAAGGGCTTCAATCAATAGCATGTTCTTTAGCCTAGGTAAATTTTTGACATCAAGTGTACCTTTACCAAGAACTCGTCCAGTCACACAATCCCTAAAAGTCGCACTACCTTTCTTAATACTTTAAAAGTTTGATAAGTTGTTTTTATTATTAGTCATGTGCCTAGAACAACCACTATCAAAGTACAAAGATTCACAAGTAGATGTTTTCAAGGATATATTTGCAACATTACACCTAAGATTAGACTTCCTAATCCAAATTATGCGAGAAAAATCATCTTTCAGTTGGGTTTTAATCCTTGGTGCATGTTTAGGAGCAGATTTTGGTCCATGTTCAAACTTTCCATAAAATAATGTTCTGACATGCTTTCCATTCCACAGGTCCTTTTTCCAATTTGAAACACCTTGGGCGTATATGACCAGGAATATAATATAATATTAGATAGGTATAAAACTTTTTGGCCCAAGTTTTTGGAAAACCTTTTTCTTACCAGATTCAAAGATGAAGGGCTTTGTATTAGTTTCTTTCTCAAATTCAATCTTCGATTTGGAATTCTTCTTTGTATTCTAACACTCATTAGTATAACCAAGGCCTTGATGATTTTCTCCAACTTGTCTAGTAGAGAGGATTTAATCAAGTTTGGAATTATCAGTGTTCATTCTAGATAAAGAAGTTTGTGACTTTTTCAACTCAACAAGTGTGTCAATGAGCATCTTATCCTTCTTAGCAATCTGGAGTTTGCAATGTTCCAACTCATGTTCTAACTCCACTTTTTGACATGAAAGCTCAACAATTTGTTCCTTCATTGACTTGTTAGTCTTACAGATTTCAAGCCATTTTTGGTATATCTGGTTATATACCTTCTCGACCTCCTCAAGTCTTAGTTTATCACCATCATCATCATTACTGCTGTAGTTAGAATCATCAACAATTGAAATATTTTGAACAACTTTTTTTGACCTTTTGAAGCAGTGTTAGTATGAGTTTAAAAAATACATGATGTTTCAACTGGTATTCCAACGTGTTTGTGACATAATATTTTCCAGACTGGATAATTACATTTTGTTTATCATACAGAGCAACATGATTGCTCACAACATCATCGTATTTTTTCTGGTTGTTCTCCGATTTAACATCACTCCATCTTATGTTTAGTGATATTTCCTTCTTTTTGAGAGTGTTTGCACATTCTGATTGGATGTATCCATAGCCTTCACACTCTTTACATTGGATCTGTTTGTCTTTCCTATAATTAGAAAATGAAGAATGATTAGAAACACTTTTATTTTTAAGAACATCAGAACTCTTACCTCCTTTGGATTTTTGGTTTTTCATATTTTTCAAGAATTTTCCCAAATTTTTGGTAAGAAGAACCAGTGGATCAGCCATGTCATGAACATCGATTTAAACATTATCTTCGGTTTCCTGAGCTTTAGCTTGCAGCATACTTCCCTTATATTTCTGCCATTTATTTTGTTTCAAATTCATCTCGAAGGTTTGCAATAAGCCCATAAGTTCATCAAGATGAATTTTGCTAACATTCTTGGTCTCCTCAATGGCGGTAACTTTGTGAGCAAATGTATCAGGCAGGGATCTCAACGTCTTCCTCACTAGCTTTGTGTCCTCATACTTTTTACCTAGGGCATGGGCCTTATTCATAATATCGCAAAACTTGGCGTTGAAATTAGCAATGATTTCATTGTCTTCCGTTCTGAGGTCTTCAAATTTGGAAGTTAACATTTGCAGCTTTGAAAGTCTGAGGGATGCAGTTCTTTCATAGGCTACTTGAAATATGTCCCATGCATCCTTGGTGGTTTCACATGTTGCAATTAGCCTGAATTGATTTGAGTCAACGATAGTAAATATAGCATTTAAAGCTTTGGAGTTGTTGTTTGCAAGTTCATCTTCAACAGCAGTCCACAAGGATTATAGTTTGGAAACCACTTCTTTTTTCTCATTTTCCATGACAGGATGTGTCCAACCATTAATAACGGATCGCCATGCTTTCTCATTAATGGACTTGACAAAGGCTCTCATCCTAGCCTTCCAATACTAGTTAGACCCACCCAACAATGGTGGACGTGTAACTGAGCCTCCTTCATGTAGGATATTCATATCTGCACCTAAAAACGACAACTGATTAGTCCAAGATATCACTAAGTATGTCTAGGGCCTGCTATTGATGTCACTTGTTAGAATCTATTGCCGTATTAATTAACTTAGTTAATCAATTTTACCAGATTTGTGATGTTCAAATTTAATGTTATAACATCAGTTAGAACATGAACACAGATGCACAGTGAAAATTAAAATTGACACCAACAATTTCAACGAGGTTTGGATATCAAATATCCTACTCCTCGAGGCCACACCCAGAGATAAAACAATCGACTATTAGTAAAGGAATTATACAATACAATAAAAGGACTTATAAAATAAAATCAAAGACTCCCTTTTTATTTTGATGCCGTCTTGTATTGTTTTACTGGTGGGCTTGTTTGCGAGATCCACTCGACTTGAATCTGCTTCATTGAACTCTTTTCAATGCCGAACCCTTCAAACAGCAGAGCGCCTTCTCCCGAAGACTCACCCATTCTCTTGAAGGATGTATAATGGGTACTGGCGTCTTCTCCCAAAAACTTACCTCTTTCCCGAAGAATGTTCAATGGCGATTCCAACAATGTTTGGAACACGTGTAACTCTAGAAAATTTTGAAGCTCAATTCTTGATTATCGATTTCTGATTTCTGGAGGTTGGAATCTGCTGCAATATATCTGAGTATTGAAAGAGTGTGTTTAAATACACATCTTTCAATAGTTAGATTCCTAATCAACTATATAGAAAGTTACCTAGTCTAACTCAAAAACTTTCCTAATACAAACTTTCTATATTTAACACAAAATAAACATCCAATCACAAATCAAATTCCTACTCTAAATAACAAGATTTAGACACTCAATCTTGGTAGAAAATCGGCCGGTTTGATGGAAGCTTTCTTGAATCTTGATTCATCCGAATAAGACAAGTGCAAGATCTTAATCCAATTAAGTATGTAGAATCCTAATCCTACAAGAGAACAAATTACAAGAGATAGTCTTGCACTAAAACTCTCATTAAAAACTTGAAAAATTCAACTTACCATAACCAATTAAATTCAATTTGTATTTTGCACAAATAATGCTAAAAAATATTAATTAAGTCATGGACTTAACAGTATGTAAATTATGTTAGTTGATTTAGTATCAACTTCAACTAATAAACGTAATATTTTCCTTTGGCATAACTATTTGTTGTTGAATGCGGATTGAGATTTAAAATATACCTAGTAATCACAAGTTTTGTAAAGTATTTAACACATACCTGAGACTTTGTCTATCCCTACTATACCTATTATATCATTTTAATAATGTAAAAAGTAATATTGCAACATATTACGCAACAATAGGTGATTCAAATTTTAAGACAAATTCATCTTTGTAATAAAACAATAAGAGAAAACTAAATATGTAATATTTGCAAAAATGTTTAAGAAATATATGTAATATAAAACAATTTTCAGCACATCTGATCCCATATTGAATCTTTTAATGAAATATTCTCAAACTTCTCATGGCTAGCGACTGAAACATTTGTAATACCTCAATTAATCATAATACCATAATTTTAATAATAAATAAAAAAGAAAAAATTGTAAGTGTCATTACAATTAAAACATCGTTTGTTTAAATCTGAATTTCAAACTGTCATATGTATTCCTACAAGCGTATGAATTATTTATTCTTAGTTAATTATTCATATTATATTTGAACCAGGAGAATTTATGTCAATTTATTGAAATTATAGGTATATATAAATATATGTATATGTATATATACATGTAGGTTTTTTGTAATGACACATAAAATAGTCCTATTCTCTTACAATTTATTACAACTCCAGTAAGTAGGTGGACATAATTTTTTCCGTTTTTTGGTCATATTAGGAATGTTAAATATTTTCATATATGTACAAATATTATGAACTGATTCTTCTGAAATAAAATGAATCTGGTACAATTCGCATTCAATCCAATTAAATGTGTTAAGTAATGTCATAATGACATGGAGATGAGTACAAAGTAATTTTTCAAATTATACAATGTGCCACTTCGGAACAAACATACGAAATGACACACCTCTTTAATATGGGTTGTGTTTGGAGGTTTTGTTGGATAAATTATCTGTTTGTTTTTTTTGCATATTTTCAATGCTCTAACTTACAACAATATTTGTACGGATTATGTATGTCTTGTACCTGACAACGAAAATGTATTTTATATGTAGGAAGTTGGAAAAGTTACGCCATATATATGCCACTACAACCACACCAAAAAAATAAATAAATTTGAACATACCAAAAAATTGGATTCACACACGCATCTGCACTACAGCTACTGTCATCAATGATACATACAGAGCCTTTGTTGCGATGCAATTTAAGACTCCTTATCCAAATGTCATGGAAATGCCAGGCAATCCGCAATTGAAAGGAGGTTCACATTTTTTCGCAATCAATATTAAACACTCCAATACTACAAACATTGAAGTGATATGTCCAAGTATATGTCATAGTACATGGAAGCTATACAGAGTAGGCCATCTATTGGCTATACTAATTTGTACACATGTATTTTACTGTGGAATGTGTTATCAATATTTGGCCAAGTAGGTACATCAAGTAGCATACTAGTAGTTGATGTTAATATAAGCACCATTCAAATGAACATTACTTAAGTGGGTATGGAACCGAATTGGTAACCCACAAAGAAATTCTTACTCTATTTCATTACCAAAAAATACTTTGTAATTATCATGGCTCCTAAAGGTGGATTGATGCAAGATTTTTATTTTTACACCCAAGAGTGGACACAAAATGTGGACCGAAGGTTCATGGAACTCCTTGTCGAATAGTCAATGGGGAAAATTTCTATCCAGGCCATACTAATGCGCACGCCATTGTTACTGCTTTGCACATTTTGAATCAAGAGTTTCAAATCAACTTCACACGTATGATTTTGGCATCGGGTAGAACCAAATTGCTTCACAAGCTGTACAAAGTATTCAACTAGACAATTGAATAGCCTGAAGCAAAGTAAAATCCCTTCACCAATGTCATTCAAGCACCGGCACACGTTTGGGACCTCATATGCAAGGCCAGTTATGAGTTTTTCTACAGTCATGGTGTAAATACTATAGGCAAATAAATTATGATGTGTTAGGACTGTATAATATTTATAAATTTTAACAATTACTTGTATTTCGTATATTTTCCAGGAGCAGGGCCTTGGAATGGCATACATACTGAAGTGGAGGCCGATTTTGATGTTTGGTCAGGTATATTACACGAATGTTATGGTATGAATACCATTGACGATGATCGTCCTTAAAATGAGCAAATAAGTTATAATGAATTTATGCTGGGACCAAATTTGTAGTACATTGATATTCGAAGAAATCCTCGTGCTGAGGATGAGTGCTTGGAAGGTGGATGCAATACCAAAGGGCTTAGGTAGTAGTGGAGAAGTTATTATGTTGTTTTTTTCTCTTTTTTTTTTTTTTTTAAAATCCCCAAAGGCATGTATGCTTCCAACAGGCGTGTTTTTTAGGGATTGCGATTATTGCAAGATGTTTTCCTTTCAATTTTAGTAGTAATATAATTAAGTTGTATATGCTAAGATGTTTTGCTTGCATTTTACTAGTAACTGGTAGGAACTTGGTGGGTTGCACATGGTTCACATAAATTTAGTTATAATTTATTCATTTACTAGTATTATAAAATTAGAAGTGATAATATTAATATATATATATATATATATAAAGAAAGTACTGAATTTATTAAAAGTAATATATTTAAAGGTATTTCAAAATATATTATTTTCAACAAGTGTACATCCATATGAATGACTCTGTAAATATGTATAAACATGCCAGATCTTTATACAATATTTGATATATTTATGAATATTGAAACATATATATATATATATATATATATATATGCGAAAGTAGTAATACATGTATTTGTTTATAAATGTCTATATATGTATTTTCGTTTATATATTTATTTTTCATATTTATACATATGTATATATATTAATAAGTATTTTAAAATATTTATAAAATTGTAAATAGACAAGTATATTCATAAATTTAGGTACGAATTTATAAATACCTACGATATATATATAAAAATCAATCGACTTATTTTTATAAATTTATATCAGTTATGTAACATTTACACCACTAAATATAGATATTGATATAATAATACTTTTGACAAGGTGGCACATATATACAGATATATATAAACAATCTGTGCAACATTATTTGTGCATGTATGCATATGTATAACTTTTTTTTTCGAGCTAGTTAGTTTGACAAAACACAAATAAAGTAAAATGCCTTAACATCCTCTAACACTGTATATACAAAGATAGTTTATTTGAACAATAACAAGGTATATCAAAATCATCACAAACCCAAACTCATTTACAATGGAGTTTTGAAAGTAATATATGAGACAATGTCACTAATATAATATAATAGACTGTAAAATCAAAAGTACAGCCTACGAAATAGCTCCAACAGGTCGTCATCCAAGTATATAGATCTTTGAAACCCTATAGGAGCTCCACAACCAGCCCAGTAAACCAGAGATCTCAAGTTTCACCATAATCACCTACAATGCATAAACTACATTAGCTAATGCTAAATAAGTAAAAATCATGTATGCTAAGATAATGATATGAAATCACATGCAACTCAACTCTAAGATATGATGCTAGAACTATATCAAATTTGAGTACTCATATATCAAATAATTTTTTATTCAAAATCACTTCATTTTATTAGTCCCTTGGCCCACCTACTATGCACCAGATAGAACCCTGCATAATACCAATGATCAAATGGCCATAAACAAATTGACTCAGTCCTGGGGTCATTTCTTGGGATCATTAGAAGTCCACTCTCTGTCTTCCCCTATGATCCTCCAGAAATCTTTCTACCGACGGAGTCAATAAGGGTATAGTCAAGTGGTCCACCCTCTCATGACCACCAAATGCACACCCACTGTCAACCCCTATGATCCTCCGAGAAGCAACACTCGTGACATTCCAAAATATCATATAAGCACACCTCGCATGCATCGATACACTAGTAGTGGACAACCAAAATATTTTCTTTCTGAAAATTATTTCTCAAATCATATCGTGCATGCAAGAACCTCAACTATAACCATATGCAATGTATGCACATGTAAATGCTCATAAATGGTATATTCAATATAAAATGCAAGTCATCTTGCTCTCAACATGTTTCAAGAATCATAAGATTCTTAAAGTACATAATATACTTATCATCCAATCAATTTAAATATCATCAACACATTAGGTATAAATGCTTCAAGACATATTATGTTCATGCATTGTAGTTGCAAATGGATCTTTACTTACCTTTGAGCGGTTGTGTGTTACTTCTAGATTTCTTAAGTATTACTTTCCAACCTTAGATGTGAAACAATATATAAAAATACAAGATATCAATCACCATTCTCAATTAACAAGCTCATAATACCTAATGTAGTATAAAGATCTTGAATATCAATTTAATTAAACAACCTTATCATTTAGAAACTATAACCGAATACAACTTTCTACGCACCTTTGTTCCACATCTTAAATGTATACTAACCTCAATTAATTAATGTATTATAATTCTTATAATATCCTCCTAAATTTTAGGGATCAAATTAATCACATCTATGCATGTTAATTAACCAAATGGGACAAATTCACAACTTCATATTTTCTTGCTGCCACATTAATTTGCATGATTATTTTGACACCCTTAGACATATTCATTCACTCCCCAATTATAATCACACTTAGGTAACATAAAAAAAAAATTAACCTTGTCATATAATGGCAAAGACTCATGGATATAGCTTCCCAAGTTCAGCTTCCTTCACAGCATATTGAAACAGATTTTAAAATTATTTCACAAACTCCATTAGCCATCCGTTGGAGTATCATTGGGTTTACTTCCACTCATCCCTGTCTTCGTTAAAAATCAAGAATATACTTCCATTGTGCCTTTCTTTGATCTAGCGACCTCCATTCCTAGAAAATATTTGAGAATCTCCTAGTTTTTAATTTCAAATTCTTTGGCTAAGCATCCTTTCTGTCTACCTCTTTATCATTCATTGTAAGAACAATATCATCAACATAAATAATTAAATTGCAACTTTATCACCTCCAGAATGCTTTACCTCAAATGTCTAGCCAGCCAAGAATGATGCCCTTTCTTTTCTTTCTTATGCTTAAGGAAAGCCCCCTTTTATGCTCTTTTCCATTCTGAAGTCTCATAATCAGTTTACAGTTGATTTGTTGGTAGTAAGCCACTCCAGCCTCCTACCGTAACAGTTTTGCGCACTTTATGACATTATTGGTTTTGACACCCTTAAGTATATTCAATCACTTCCAATTTTTCACCACACTTAGAGACAACCATGTCATATTAGTGCCAAAACTAATGGATTTAATGCTGTAAAACTAGTCACCTTCACATAGGACAAAATCTGAAATTCGAAAGAGACAGTTCTGAGCATCTCTTTAATTATCATGCCATATTTTAATTCCTAAGCTATCCAAACCTAAATACATAATATTAAATCCTATATAAACATATTCATGATGATAAATATAGAATTTATCCAAGGTTTCTTAAATATTTCAAGTTCAATAAACTAGAAATTAGCATAACATATATACAGATTCTAGCCTTAGTGGTTCTACTATGTGTTTGCAGCCACAAATTATTATTTTATGCATAATAACCCTATAAGTAACATCTAACATCATCATGAACAAGATAAAAATCGTAAAAAATCATAACACCCTCAAATGATATAAAAATTGATGTCAAAACTGTATATGAACCTCACTTATGCCAGTTTTAGTTTCTACTTGTGATTACTACTTTCTTTTTGCTTCATTTGCCCTTTTCTATCACTTGGAAACAATTAGGACCAGCTTATAGAGATTTTGACATGAGTTTGGACCCTAAAAATGACTGAAAAATGTTTGAGGGTCGTGGGTAAATGGCTAAGAGTGAAGGAAAGTTTGAGGTGACACTTGAGGTGCTTGCTTAAACTTGGTAGCAAGTATGAGGTGGCAAGTTGTGGTATAAATCTGACATTTCACCTATCTTTCAAGCCTAGATCAGATGTGTCTTACTATACATTAATTTTATTTCATCCTATTTAAATTACCACAAGATCCCATAGATAATTCATAAGCTAATTTCCTATCCATTCATCTAATTTCTTACCCGATTGTCACCCGATTCTTGAATAAATGTCCATGTTAAAAATTATATAATCTTGTACATAAATGAATATTATAACATCATCATTCAATCATAGTATCGTATGTCCAATGTCCCAAATATGTAATTTACCAATATATACTTTTGAAATACCTGGATGAAATCGAATCAAACCGTATAAGCTTACTAGTAACAACTTTAACACTTCCAAAATTATAACCTATATATTCCATCTATATCCAATATTAAT
Source organism: Paulownia fortunei (assembly GCA_019321725.1). NCBI lineage: Eukaryota > Viridiplantae > Streptophyta > Magnoliopsida > Lamiales > Paulowniaceae > Paulownia > Paulownia fortunei. The sequence goes on from CM033106.1 coordinate 23,461,294, forward strand.
CAATATCATTTTCTTCTTATTTCAATTTAGTGTTGGTTACTTATATTATGATGATTGACAACTAACATCATATGAGATTTTCTAGAAATTTAATGATGAAATGTGATTATAAGGTAAAACAGATCATGCCATGTTAGTTTCAATACAAGCATATATGAGTAACATATAATGCATGAATTATATTGGCCAAGTGAGTAGTGTGAGACTCGTTTATTACATCCTTTCCTTTTTATAAAAATTTCATTCCCAAAATTTTACTTACCAAAAAAAGCTCTAGATATTTTATTATCATTTTATGCTTCCTTTCCCAAGTAGTTTATTCTATTGATTTATTTCTCCTCAATACTTTAACTAATAAGATATTCTCATTTTGAAGTTGCTTGACATCTCTTACTAAAATCTCTATAGGTCTTTCTTCATATTTTTGACCTCAATTTAATTCTATTGGTTCATTCTTCAGTAGATGGCATAGATTCATGATATACTTTTTTAAAATAAACACATGAAACATATTGTGAACTCCAGACATTGATGCAAAGATGTCGAATAGGCAATATCCCCAATTCTCTTAGTAATGCAAAATAAACAATGCACTTATGATCAAGTTTGTATGTAGTATCCCCAATTTTTTTCCTGCCAAAGCCACATAATCCCTTTCATTGGAGACAACTTCAAAAACTTTGATCCCCTATCATAAAATGCAACGATATTCCTCTTTAATCTGCATAACTCTATGATCTCCTCTAACTAGTTTTCATATATTGAAAATTTGTTCTACCACTTTTATTATTTTCCAAACCATATTTAGCCTAAAAGAACACCAAATTCATTTCAATAAAATGATGGCCTATATTTTTTTTTATCATACAATGCCCCATAGAGAACTATCCCAAGTAGTCTTATTACTATTATCATAAGAAATTCCACCCAAGGAAAAATTTTCTCAATTGACATCAACAATGTAATGCACAAGCTCTAAGCATATCTTGTAAAGTTTAATTTGTTTGTTCTGATTGCCCATTAATGCATGGATGACCATAATACTAAAATATAATTTTGTTCTCAATACTTGATGTAAAATATTCTAGGAAGTGGACAAATCTACATCAGTAAGTAAAAATCATGTCTGTTAAGAGTATGATATGAAATCTCATGCAACTCAACTCTAAGATATGATGCTAGAATTGTATTAATTTTGATTACTCATAAATCAAAGAGTTTTTTTAATCAAAATCACTTCATTTTATTGGGCCCTTGGCCCACCTACTATCACCAGATAGAGCCCTGCACAATACTAATGATCAAATGGCCATAAACAAATTGACTCAGTCCAAGGGTTATTTTCTGGGATCACTAGAGGTCCACTCCTTGTCTTTTCATGTGATCTTCCAGAAGTCTTCCTACTGGTGGAGTCAATAAGGGCACAATCAAGTAGTCCACCCTCTCGTGACCACCAAAGGCATACCCCCTATCAACCCTTATGGTCCTTCGAGAAGTAACACTCGTGGCATCCCAAAATATCACATAAGCATGCCTCACATGCCTCGGTATACTAGTAGTGACCAACTAAAACATTTTCTTTCTGAAAATCATTTCTCAAATCATATCGTGCATGCAAGAACCTCAACTATAACCATATACCATGCATGCACATGTAAATGCTTATGAATGGTATATTCAATATGAAATGCAAGTCATCTTGTTCTCAATATGTTTCAAGAATCATAAGACTCTTAAAGTACATAATATACTTATCATCCAATCAATTTAAATATCATTAACATATTAGGTATAAATGCTTCACGACATACCAAGTTCACGCATTGTAGTTGCAAATAGATCTTTACTTACCTTTGATCGGTTGTGTGTTACTTCTAGGTTTCTTAAGTATTAGTCCCCAACCCTAAATGTAAAATAATCTATAAACATACAAGATATAAATCACCATTCTCAATTGACAAGCTCATAATACCTAATGTAGTATAAAGATCTTGAATCTCAATTTAATTAAACAACCTTACCACTTAGAAACTATAACCGAATACAACCTTCTACACACCTTTGTTCCACATCTTAAATGTATACTGACCTCACTTAATTGATGTATTATAACTCGTATAACATCCCCCTAAATTTTAGGGATCAAATTAATCACATCTATATTGGAACATGTTAATAAACCATATGGGACAGATTCACAACTTCACATTTTTTTGCTGCCACATTAATTTGCATGATGATTTTGACACCCTTAGACATATTCATTCACTCCCCAATTATAATCAAACTTAGCTAACATAAAAAAAAATTAACCATGTCATATAATGGCAAAGATTCATGGATATAGCTTCCCAAGTTCAGCTCTCTTCACAACATACTGAAACATATTTTTCCTACCGTGACAGTTTTGCACACTTCATGAGATTAATGATTTTGACATCTTTAAGTATATTCAATCACTCCCAAATTTTCACCACACTTAGATAACATATACACAGAGACAACTAGGTCATATTCTTGCCAAAAATTATGGATTTACTACTGTAAAATAAGTCCGCTTCACATAAGACATAATCTAAAATTCAAAGGAGACAGTTCTGATCATTTCTTTAATTATCATGCCATATTTTAATTCCTAAGCTATCCAAACCTACACACATAATCTTAAATCCTTATAAACATATTCATGATGATAAATATTGAATTTACCCAAGGTTTCTTAAATATTTCAAGCTCAATAAACTAGAAATCAACATATACACAGATTCTGCCCCTTAGTGATTCACAAATTATTTTTTTATGCATAATAACCCTATAAGTAATATCTAACATCATCATGAACAAGATAAGAATCTTAAGAAATCACAAAACCCTCAAATGATATAAAAATTGATGTCAAAACTGTATATGAATCTCACCTATGCTAGTTTCAGTTTCTACTTGTGATTACTACTTCATTTTTGTTTCCTTTGCCCTTTTCTATCACTTGGAATCACTTAGGACCAGTTTAGAGAGATATTGACATTATTTTGGACCCTAAAAATGTCTGAAAAATGTTTGAGGGTCGTGGGTAAATGGCTAAGAGTGAAGGAAAGCTTGAAGTGACACTTGAGGTGCTTGCTTAAGCTTGGTAGCAAGCATGAGGTGGCAAGTGTTGGGTTCGCGTGATCCCAGAAAATGTATACGCAGCGAAATTTAAATTTTTTTAAAAATATAAATATATATTACATCATATGTAATTAAAACGAATCCTGGAACCCTTTCGCGATTATTCAGTTGTGCGTTTTCTGATAGTTAAAGTCAGAAAGTTTCAGAAACTCTTACCTTGATTTACACTCCGGCTGATGTAGGGATTGAAATGATTCAAATCGTTATCCCTGCATGAAAGTATCTCCATGTTCTTCAATTCAAAACCCCTTTGATTGAAATCTGATTCGCTTCTAGAATCCCAAATGTTATCCCTCTAACGGTATCCACACCTTGGATGCCCACTCACAACCGAATCCTATGCTAGTAGTTTTTGATTCGATAATTCTATCCCAAAACGATTTTTTTTGGAACAAGAACACACTATCAATTAGTGTTTTAGGTGTTTAATTTAATTCTTAATTCAACAATTAAATCAAGAATTAAACTAGATAAAAGGTTGGTGAACTTTTGGAGATTGAAAGGAAAGGAGGGATGAATTTTTGGGATGAAAGAAAATTATTTTTTTTCTCAAAAATCTGCAATTAAAACCTCCATAAAAATATCAAAGAAGATTGTCAATCAAGACTATCACAAGTTCTTTCTATATAGGACTCTTCTTCCTTTTTTTATCTCCAACTCTTTTGGTAAATTTTCTTATCCCATAAGGACTTTCCTTTTTCCTTATTACCTCATAGAAATTGAATTTTCAATTCAACTTCCTCTAGGAATTGGATTCCCAATTCAATTTTTTAATGGGCTTCCTACAAGGCCACACCTAATGGGCATAGGCCTAAGTAATCAATTAGGCTCTACTTTAATTGATACAATCAATTAAATTAATTTATTTAATTAATTAGGCCCATCTTACTTAATTGATCCAATCAATTAATTAAATATTCCAATTGGGCTTCCTAATCCAATTAGGTCCAATCAATTAATCTAATTAATTGATTGAATTAATTCCACACTTGAATTAATTTAATCCCATTAATTAATCACATTAATTAATTTAATCCAACACTTGGATTAATTTCTAAGCTAGAAATGGACTTGTCCAAGTTTTGTGTGTGACCCCTTAGGTTCACTTTAAACTAGCCGTGGGCTCACAACTCTTGTGACTTAGTTGAACAATTAATTGTTCTGATTAATTAATCTAATTAATTAATTCTCTTGAAATTAACTCATTAATTCCAAGAACCCACAAGACATGGGAAACATCTAACAATGCATCATGACTCCTAGTCAAAGGTGAATGTGCGAACCTATTTCAATTACGAATATCATGCAAGTACGGTCCTTCCGTCATCTAATCTCCCGATTGAGCCTAGGGTATGGATATTGAGTCGAAACCCTATTAACTCAATAATTATATTTCCATTTCTAATAGCTTGACTCGATGATGAATAATTAGAAAACCCCACGTCTAATTTCCATCCAACTTTGGCCAAGAATTTTAGAATCAAGTACAGTGGAACATATAGGAGATTCATCTATTCATCTAGATAGGTGACGGATCCTTTGTTGGCCACTCATTAATCTTCATACATGAAGATGTTACACCCAATATAAACCCCTTGTGATTGTCATGCAATCGAGAAATACATCAAAATACAACATGTCATGCACAAGGTTACCATGGTGCCTCAAGTCCAAGGACTAATTCTTGCACTATCGTAACGAGAAAATTCCCATTCGACAATAGAATATTTCCAATTGAGAATTTTCAGGTGAGGTTGTTCAGTGTACTTGTTCCCAACAAGCACCCGCATACATGAACTAGTGTCTCCACACCAATACCTATGGAACGAGGCATCCTCCTTTCGAGCCTGCATCGTATGCGCAAGTTTCAATGGGATCAATGATGTCCCATCTCATTAATCCTTAACTTGGAACGTTTTAAGATCACAGCCTTAGAGGCATATTCCACGATCACCATCATATTTGCAACCATGCCCCATAGCTATGTGTGATCTAAGGACTTTATCTAATTCTTATGATGAATTTAAGATAAAGATTGCTATTTAAATTATATTAATATAAATAAGAATGATTTGCAAGAGTATAAAAATGGCCAGAACAATTGGCACGCTGGGCACTACTCTAACAATCTCCCACTTGCCCTAGAGATAATTGCCCTCGTATTAAAGCCCATCTTCTGAAGATGTCCTTCAAATACATATCTAAAGGGTTAAAACAGTGGGTCTGCTATATTTTCTGCCGAGGCAAATCTTTCCACGCTGATGTTGCCTCTACCAATGATTTTCATAACTAGGGTATCGCTAATCTATTTCTATTTGAATCCTTTGATGAGACTTTGGCTTCTTTGCTTGTGCAATAGCCCTCATTGTTATCGCAGTACTCCAATACTCAATCAACAATGGTTGGAACTACATCTAACATTTAGATTAAGTTACTTATCCAAACAATCCATTTTTGCAGCATCGTATGCCAAGATGTATTCAATCACGGTGGTGAAATCCATGGTTGTTACAAGCTTGGAACTCTTTCCAACTAACTGTCCCACCATTTAGGATGAACACGAATTTAGACATAGACTTCAAGTCATCTACTTTAGACTAAAAACTAGATGAAGCATCTAAGTTTCAGTTCTCCATAATCGAACTCTAAAAACAAATCCTTAGTGCTTCATAAATACTAAAGATCGTCTTTACGACTTCTAATGCTTTTCGCATCAAATTGATTGATATTTTGCTCATAACACTTAGAGCATTTCTAAAATCAAATCATGTACATAGATTTGCATATTTTATGCTTTCTTTCAAGGATGCATAAAACATGTGAGTCATTATTTCTCTTTCATTCAAAAGTCTTTGGGGACGAGAACTTCGAAAGAAAAATCCCATGACTCATAAACAAGAATCTCTCCTAGGATTCTTCTATGCTAAACCCTTTTAGCATCTAATCTATGTACTTGGATTAGGATAGTCCAAGCATCCTCTCAGATCTATCTCCATAAATCTCAATCCCCAATCCCTAGGATGCTTATCCCAAATCTCTCTTGGAGAACTTTGTAGATGACAAGTGTCAGTTGACTGCAACATTTCTACATCATCTCTATGAGTAAAATGTCATCAACGTAAAACACAACAATCATCACCATACTCCCACTAACCCTCTTGTACACATATAGCTCATTCGCATTCCTAAGAAATCAAACCATTTGATTGCTTTAGAGAATCGAATGTTCCATATTCGAAAAATTTATTTTGAGTTCTTAACAGATCTCTTAAGCTCGCAAACTTTTTACTTGCATTTGTTTGATATGAAGACCTCACACCACTTAACTTATATCCCTTTCTCAATACCCTTATTGAGAAAGACGGTTTTCAGATCCCTTTGCCATATCTAGTAGTCGTAATACATAGATATAACTAGCATACTCTGAATGGACTTTAGCATCACATATGGTAAAAGGTATCCTTAAAGTCAACACTTGACTATGAGCGTAACACTTTGCTACCAGTCGTGCCTTTATAGGTCACCATCTCTCCATGTTCTTCCATTTATATTTGCAGGCCCATTTGTAGCTAATGGGAACCATTCCCACTAATGGGTCCACCAAGGTCAAACCTTGTTGGAGTACATAGAGTCCATTTTAGATTGCATGGCATTTTGCCAATTTCTGAATTGATGTCATACATCATTACTCCTTAGTTAGATCAATATTTAAAAAGGAGATCCTCCTTGCTGCTCTCTAGCAAGAGACTCTTATAATATAAGAAGCCCCGAGATTCTTTCAGATCTCTTTGGAGGTTGTGTACTAGAAGTTTTAGTAATTTATTCATACACCATTGCCACTTGTGAGACAAACTGTGGTTCTTGAACTATTTCAAGTTCTATGATCTAGCAATTTCTATCTAATAGAAATTCCTTCTTCTCAAGAAGGTGGTGTCCCTAGAAAATAAACTATTTTGTTATTAGGAACGTTAGAAATGGTATTCTTTAGATTCATTTAGATACCCCATAAATTTGCATAAGTTGGATTCACATTCATTTTATCTCTCACTTACTGCTTTAAAGAAGCAGGCCCATTTATACCCTTAGGTATATATACGAGGGTCTTTTACCACATCATATCACATATGATGTTTTTGAGCACCGATTTAGATGATATCCTTACTTGATAAGAATATCATTGATTCTAGGGTGAATTCCCAGAATGAAGGAGGAAATAAGTGAAACTCAACTTGGATTCACTTAAAGTTAGAATCTAATTCTCCATTAGATAATCAAGAACTTACCACCTTAGTATTCTCTTCATCGATCACATCGATTGATTTAATACTTTGGCCGATTTAATTCTCTACTTCATGTCTAAATTCTTTGAACCATCAAAGGATCTTAGAATAATGAAGTAAGAATAGTTCGCTTGTACACTAACACTTAGTGGACTGCTTACATTTATTTGGATCATATCCAAAGGCATGGTTTGCTCCATTTATCCACACAAATGGTGATTTGGTCATGTTTTTCCTAAAGATAAGATTTACAAGTTGGCACCTCATGCAAGTCCAAAAGGTCAAGTAAATGTACCATCTTTTGAACTCTTTCTTTAGAGATCTGACCTAATCTAGCTAATCACAAGTATGCACTGTTTTGATTATCTAATTCTTAGATTACTTTGTTGATTATGTAGCATGGAATGTTGGGATTGTATAGTTCATTTGTCAATGTAGCAAAGACAATTAACTAATACTATCCTAATTTCATCCAGAGTTAAGTGGATCATTCCTATAGCCAATAAAGCAACACTTACTTTATTTTCAAGCTTAAGGATCGTCCTTTATCTTAGTCTCCATTTTTCTTGTCATCCACTGCAACCCCTTGCAAAGATGGGATCATATCCGATATCCAATATCCAAGAAAAAATTTATCAACCTTAATGGTTGATATCAACAATGTATAAACTTGAATTAGAACCCCTTCTAATTCAACTAAGTAAGTCAATACTTGTGTTTCCTCTTTCTATGCCCTAAATATCCACAATGGTGACAAACATCTATATATTGCTGGTAAGTTTGTCTGTTTGTCTAGATTATCCTATGTGGAATTACTAGCAATAACCATTATCCTATGCGAGGCACAAATTTAAACATTCATTCAATTAATATCCATTTATGATATAGTCTTTAATCATAAATGTCTCCCACTATTTTATTCAAATCCCATCACCCTCTAGATGGAAATTCGGGAAATCTAATTTCTTAGTGGGCTTGAGGTCCAACTAACCTTGCCATACACCCCAATTTTATGAGCCCATACAACAAAACTAAAAGGTAGCTAACAACATTAGCAATTGCATCCCCATGCAACCTTCAAGCTATTTTGCCTCACCTTTTCCCATACACCCCAATTTTATGAGCCCATATGATATTAAGTGTCAAACATTACCCATCAAACATCCATGTAGATAGAGCATCTAAACGTCCCACGACTCATGGCAAACAATAAAGACGAGTCCACCCCATGGGCATCTCAATGCTTAGTAGTGGTCACAACTTGCCTACACTTAGCACATCCCACGACTCATGGCCAACGGACTAAATGTGGTAGCGTATCGACATGCCACTACTTTTGATGGAAGACATGGACGATTGGGTCCTACCCAATTTGTCCATTTATGCTTGATATCGAACGAATAAAAGTTCTCAACTTGAAACATTTTCAAGTGAGGGTCATACTAGATTTATTATACAAGGTCTCATCGTTTTCTTTTCTTGTTTATTTAATGTTCACTATCCTAACTATGACAAGCATACATCATAAGGAAGCATTAAATAAACACAACATGTATCACATACATCCTAAAAAAATAATAGATGATCATGAGCCTTTAATCCTATGCGATCCACTTGAGCCAAAGTGGATCTAGGTCAATCTAAGGGTGATAATTAAAATACAAATAGACATATCTATTATATAAATATATCTCATACATTCATGGGCTTTGTATCCTCGCTTTTCCCTCATCTTCATTCAATCTTCTTGTAATGTCCGCCAAATTACAAAAAGATTAACCTCACCGCCTAATTCTACTCTCATTACATTTGCTAAAACTACAAGAAACCTTGGAACAATTCCAAGGGGAGATACATAGGAGGGAGATAGAAGTACATCAAGAATAAAACAGAGAAAGGTGAGACTCGTAGGCCTCATTTTAATTAAAACCTAAAAATAACCAATTATGCATAAAATTAAACCAATCACATTGGCCTAGGCTTCATGATCATCCAACTAGCATGCCTAACATAAATCATCACATGATAATGAAAACATAAAAATTTACCGATTATGCTATGTGCAATTTCTTTCAAATTTGAGATTTTTATGAAAAATGATTTTTCAAAAATTAAAATTAATATTTAATTTTAAAATGAAAAATCATAAACTTCACGTAATAATTACGTAACGAGGCGGGATGGACAACAGTTCAACAAGGCTGCTGCCGTCGAGTGGCTGGGCAGACCACCCGTCGGGCGGTTTGGCGCCCGCACGTCGGGTGCCGGCTGCCCACCCGACGTCACACGTCGGGTGGCTGGCCAGCGGGGGACCCGGCACGCCAGGTGACTGACAGCCCACCCGACGTCATACGTCGGGTGGTCGGCACTCCAATTTTTTATTTTTTTTTTATTATTTTTTTTAATGTCAAAGAATTTAAGATTTTCACAAAATCTTGATTTCATAGTTTCTTGATCTCATCAAGAAATTTTGAAAAATTTGATAAAAACTAATTTTCTTGATCAATAAATCAACTTATTTGATTTTATTTTTTTATTTCTTGCCACGTTTCAAGAAATTCAAAATTTCACAAATCTTGAAATTTTTGGATCAAGAAATTCAAGAATTCATAAATCTTGAAATTCTTGAAAATCAAGAAATCCAATTTCTTAACTCATTTCAGTTCTTAAAACGTTTTAACATTTAAAACGATTAATAATATTAATCCCAAACAAAGAAATTAATTGATTCAAAACCAATCACACATATAATTATTTAATCTATCACATATATTAAATAAATATAATCGAAAAGTATTAGAAACGCACGAACCTTGGCTCTAATACCACTATTGGGTTCACGCGATCTCGGGAAATGTATACGCAGCGGAATTTAAAATTTTTCAAAAACATAAATATATATTACATCACATGTAATTAAAACGAATCTCGAAACCTTTTCGCTTATTCAGTTGTGCGTTTTCTGATAGTTAAAGTAAGAAAGTTTCAGAAACTCTTACCTTGATTTGTACTCCGGCTGATGTAGGGATTGAAACGATTCAAATCGTTATCCCTGAATGAAAGTATCTCCATGTTCTTCAATTCAAAACCTCTTTGATTGAAATCTGATTCGCTTCTAGGATCCCAAATGTTATTCCTCTAATGGTATCCACACCTTGGATGCCCACTCGCAATCGAATCCTATGCTAATAGTTTTTGATTCGATAATTCTATCTCAGAACGATTTTGTTTGGAACAAGAAAACACTAACAATTAGTGTTTTAGGTGTTTAATTTAATTCTTAATTCAATAATTAAATCAAACTAGATAAAAGGTTGGTGAACTTTTGGAGATTGAAAGGAAAGGAGGGACGAATTTTTGGAATGAAAGAAAATTATTTTTTTTCTTAAAAATCTGCAATTAAAACCCCCATAAAAATATCCAAGAAGATTGTCAATCAAGACTATCACAGGTTCTTTCAATATAGGACTCTTCTTCCTTTTTTATCTCCAACTCTTTTGGTAAGTTTCCTTATCCCATAAGGATTTTTCTTTTTCCTTATTACCTCATAAAAATTGAACTCCCAATTCAACTTCCTCTAGGAATTGAATTCCCAATCAAATTTCCTAATGGGCTTCCTACAAGGCCACACCTAATGGGCCTAGGCCTAAGTAATCAATTAGGCTCTACATTAATTGATCCAATAAATTAAATTAATTCATTTAATTAATTAGGCTCATCTTACTTAATTGAGCCAATCAATTAATTAAATGTTCCAATTGGGCTTCCTAATCCAATTAGGTCCAATCAATTAATCTAATTAATTGATTGAATTAATTCCACACTTGAATTAATTTAACCCCATTAATTAATCACATTAATTAATTTAATCCAACACTTGGATTAATTTCTAGGTTAGAAATGGATTTGTCCAAGTTTTGTATGTGACTCCTTAGGTTCACTTTAAACTAGCTGTGGGCTCACAACTCTTGTGACTTAGTTGAACAATTAATTGTTCTGATTAATTAATCTAATTAATTAATTCTCTTGAAATTAACTCATTAATTCCAAGAACCCACAAGACATGGGAAGCATCTAACAATGCATCATGACTCCTCGTCAAAGGTGGATGTGCGAACCTATTTCAATTACGAATACCATGCAAGTACGGTCCTTCCGTCATCTAATCTCCGAATTGAGCCTAGGGTATGGATATTGAGTCGAAACCCTATTAACTCAATAACTATGTTTTCATTTCTAGTAGCTTGACTCGTTGATGAATAATTAGAAAACCCCACGTCTAATTTCCATCCAACCTTGGCCAAGGATTTTAGAGTCAAGTACAGTGGAACACATAGAAGATTCACCTATTCATCTAGATAGGTGACGGATCCTTTGTTGGTCACTCATTAATCTCTATACATGAAGATGTTACACCCAATATAAATCCCTTGTGATTGTCATGCAATCGGAAAATACATCAAAGTACAAGATGTTATGCACAATGTTACCATGGTGCCTCAAGTCCAAGGACTAATTCTTGCACTGTCGTAATGAGAAAATTTTCATTCGACAATAGAATATTCCGAATTGAAAATTTTCAGGTGGGGTTGTTCAGTGTACTTGTTCCCATCAAGCACCCGCATACATGCACTAGTGTCTCCACACCAATACCTATGGAACAAGGCATCCTCCTTTCGAGCCTGCATCGTATGCGCAAGTTTCAACGAGATCAATGATATTCCATCTCATTAATCCTTAACTTTGAACGTTTTAAGATCACAACCTTAGAGACATATTCTACGATCACCATCATATGCGCAACCATGCCCCATAGCTATGTGTGATCTAAGGACTTTATCTAATTCTTATGATGAATTTAAGATAAAGATTGCCATTTAAATGATATTAATATAAATAAGAATGATTTGCAAGAGTATAAGAACGGCCAGAACAATTGGCACGCCGGGCACTACTCTAACAACAAGTTGTGGTATAAATCTGACCTTTCACCCATCTTTCAAGCCTAGATCAAATGTGTCTTACATTAATTTTATTTTATCCTATTTTAATTACCACAAGATCCCATAAATAATTCATAAGCTAATTTCCTAGCTATTCATTTAATTTCTTACCTGATTGTCACCCGATTCTTGAATAATTGTCCATGTTAAAAATTTTATAATCTTGTACATAAATGAATATTGTAATATCACCCTTAAATCATAGTATCTTATGTCCAATGTCCAAATATGCAATTTACTGATATATACTTTTGAAATACCTGGATGAAATGAATCAAACCGTATAAGCTTACTAGTAACAACTTTAACACTTCCTAAATTATAACCTATATATTCTATCTATATCCAATATTGATCAACCTCATTTTCTTCTTATTTCAATTTAGTGTTGATTACTTATATTATGATGATTGACAACTAACACCATATGAGATTTTGCAGAAATTTAATGATCAAATGTGATTATAAGGTAAAATGGTTCATGCCATGTTAGTTTCAATGCAAGCACATATGAATAACATGTAATGCATGAATCATATTGGACAAGTGAGTAGTGTGAGGCTCGTTTATTACATTTTGTAATTATATAAATGTATTTATACATTCTAAATATTCCTGATTATATAAATATATTTATATATTATAAATAATTATACGAATATATATATGCATATATATTTACAACTATATTTACAATATTTGTATATCCCAACTCATTTTTGAATGTAAATGTATTTATAAAAAAATAATAAATATTGATATCACTATATTTATTAATATTTTTTGTATATTCATAAAATTGTGAACATATATGTATTTAGTATTACAATTAAAATTATTTGCATATATTAAAAAATACATATATCTATATTTATACATATATATATATATATATATATATATATATATGTGTGTGTGTGTGTGTGTGTGTGTGTGTGCGCGTATTTCATGTATTTGTTCAAATATTTGTGAATATATAAACACATTTTAATATTTATATATATTTTTCCAAATAAATTAATACATATATGTATTTATAAATATATGTACCTCTGTTTACATATATTTGATCTAATAAGTGAATATATATAAATATTTTGTTTTTTTATATTTCTAAATAATTGTACCATCATATAGTACATATATATACATGTATATACTTATTTCTTTATAATTATCTATATAAGTATTTTTATACATTTAAATATTTATTAATATATAAACATATTTGTATATATTACAACCTTTGTTCCGTACACATATTTAGTCCTTAAACATGTTGGAAAAAGAATGACGGGTAGCTTGTAACAAGAAGAAAAAACATTGGAATTAACGATTGTTGAGTGCCCTTGACCTTTCAAGGTTTGATCCAGCATCATCATCTACTACGTCCTCAATACGATTGGTCCTCCCTAGTACGGAGATGCTTGCGTGAACAAGGACTTTCAGTGTATTTAATGTTGAATGTGAATAATTGAGAAGAGCATTTTAAATGCAAAGTGTTTGCATCAAGCAATGAAACTGACACATATAACGTGTATGATATTTAAATATAATGATAAGAAATACTATAACAATGCACATGGGAAATAGTTGCCTGAGAGGAGCTTAAATTTTAAAAATACATATCACGGGTGAATGTAATACAATTACAAACTTAGTAAATGAACATCAGGATTTCAAATCAATTTAACACAAAATGAAATTGACTACATACCTGAATTATATAGGGATATATTAATCATATAGAAGCTGTTAATAATGTTGCCATATTAACTTTCAACAAATCATACTATAACTGCTTTTCTTTACCCCTACATTGTATTTGCAGTTGCCATAACTGAATAATTAATTTCAACATCATCTGCGACAATGTATCCTACTACGCACATGCCATAAAAAGGATAAAAAGTTGGGTAAGAATTCACACAGTTAGCTACGCTATGTCCTTCAAGTCAATGATGTTGCCAAATTTGCATTGCATAACATATGCTTACGAGGAAAATAAAGATGGAGAAGTAGTCTGTAACACCCCCACCGCTAAATATAGATATTGCTACAAGGTAGCACATGTGTGTGCATGTGTGTATATATATATTTACTTTTGTCAAATATAGTACTTTGAGAAACAGTGTTTTCACACATATAACCCTGTATATAGAAAAATCATCATTTATATAAAAACACAACACCCATCACAGTCACGCTATTCACATGCTGATTTACTATCAAATTTTAAAAGTTATATAGGACACGACATCCCAAAGTTATAATACGATAGACTAAAAAATAGAAATAATAGTCTTTACTTTCGGAAGAAGTAAGGACATTTTACATCTTGTAGCCCTTTATATATAGTCAGCAATTTACATAATAATAATGAATGTAAAAATTAGAATATGCCCACAACACAACCCAACAGGTCGTCATTCATGTACACTGATTCTCAGAACCTGCAGGAACCCCAACGGCTTGCCCAGTAAGTCCATGATATCAAGTATCACCAGACTCACCTACAATGCATAAACTATATGAGCTAATGCTTAGCAAGTAAAGATTATGCATGTCAAATAATGCATCTCAAAATACTATACCCACAATGCAATTCCATGCATCAAAACATTTCTCTCAAAATCATTTCTTTCTTGGGCCCCTGACCAATGCTATTATCCCATGCACCGGAAAAGAGCTCTGCACACCGCCATAATCTAATGACCAATAATGATATAAGCATGCAAATCCATGTATACTCATATGCATGCAAATGCATGCAAATCCATGCAAATCCATACACGCGAACTTGAAAATCCATGCATACAACCATGTATGCTTCGATGCACTAGTAGTGGTCAACAAAATATTTTCTTTTCTCAGAATCATGCCGTGCAATGCAAGATTTATCAAATGCTCGTATATGATGCATGCACGTGCTAATGCCCATGTATGTATACTCAATAGACATAAATGATAGTAATGCGTGCCCTCTGCTATGCACATATACATATAAATCACACATTTACTATATCTATGCATTGTAGTTGCAAATAAATCTTTACTTACCTTTCACTTGGTTGGTGGCTTAGTCTAGATTTTTTTAGTGTTCCTCTCCAACCTTAGACGTAAAATAGCTTGTAATATTACCCAACATCAAGAATCATTCCCAATTTGGCAAGTTAAAAACACAAAATCTCATACTAAGACTTTAAACACCGAGCTATCTAGGTAACAATCAAGCTTTCACAAACTAAAATCCAATATAGTCCCTCAAACACCTTAATTTCTCATCTTAGATACATGTAAATATTATGTAATTGAAGTATTATCACTCTATAATTCAGTCCCCTCATAGCACACCAGAATAGATATTCCTACTTTGGCAGTTTTGAGTATTTCTTCAATATTATACCCTATTTCAATTTCTAACCAATGAAAATTTATTACAATACTCTTAACTCATATATAAACATGTATATGATGATACTTACAGGTTTATTCAATATACCATACACTTTTGAAGCCTAAAACACAAGAATACAACAAGGTAACAATTTCTAGCATGTGTTTTCTATCAAGTTTTTGCAACCAAAAGCCCTTTCTTTGTGCACCAACGCCTATCTAATAACATCTTAACACATTTATAAATAATATCCAAAGCTTAATAAGCCAATAAACCTCAAAAGAAACCTGAAAGTCATGCTAAACCCGTAGGTTAAGCTCACCTTACATAGTTTTCTACTTGAACTTATTTATTTCTCTTTCCCTTTGCTTGTTTTGCTGCCTTTTTCGGTTGGAATCCCTTAGGACTTATTTAGAGAGCTTTTTATATGTCTTTAGAAGCTAAAATGGTGCATAAAAAGGTTCAAGTCGTGGCTGTTAGCTTAAGAGTGAAGAATAGGTTGAGGTGCTAGTTTGAAAAGTCTAAGCATGAGGTGGTATAAGTTTGAGGTGGCATGAAATGGTAAAATCTAATTTTCTCCCTTATCTTGCAGCCCTAATCTTGTGTGTCTCACATATTTTTATTTGGTTGCAACCTATCTTAGTCACCATTCATTCCCATAGGTAATTCTTATGCCTGTTCATTAGGTTCTTCACCCGATTGTCACCCGATTTTTGAATAATTGTCCATAATAAAAATTATATAATATTATACATAAATGAATATTGTAATACCACCTTTCAATCATAGTATCTTATATCCAATGTTCCAAATATACAATTTACCCATATATAATTTTGAAATACCTAGATGAAATCGAATCAAACCGTATAAGCTTACTAGTAACACTTTTAACATTTCCAAAATTATAATCTATATATCCCATCTATATCCAATATTAATCAACCTCATTTTCTTCTTATTTCAATATAAAATCAACTACTTAGATTAGAAAATTCAATAACTAATACCATGCAAGAGCTTCAGAATTAAGTTTAATATTCAAGAATGTCGTATAAAATGAAATAAATTATGCAATGTCAATAGAAATGCAAGTAGCATATAAAATTATCATGTAATGCACGAATCATATGAACCAAGTGAGTAGTTAGAGGCTTGGCTATTGCATCCTCCTCTCATTATAAAAATTTCATCCCAGAAATTTTACTTACCAAAAAGCTCTAGATATTTAACTATCATTTTATGCTTCCTTTCCCAAGTAGCTTCTTCTGTTGATTAAATTCTCCTTAGTACTTTAACTAATGAGATATTTTCATTTCAAAGTTGATTTATATCCCTTACTAAAATCTCTCTAGGTCTTTTTTCATATATCCGACTTCAATTTAGTTCTATTGGTTCTTTCTTCGGTAGATAAAGTAGATTTATGATATACTTCCTTAAAATGAACACATGAAACAGATTGTGAACTCGAGACATTAATACAAAGAGGTCGAATTTACAGGCAATATCCCCAATTATCTCAATAATGCAAAATAAATCAATGTACCTAAAATCAAGTTTGTATATAATATCCCTATTTTTTTTGCCCAAGCCGCATAATCCATTTCATTGGAGACACCTTCAAAATTTGATCCCCTATCATAAATTGCAACGATATTCCTCTTTAATATGCATAACACTATGGTCACCTCTAACTAATTTCCATACATTGGCAATTTGTTCTACCACTTCTATCATTTTCCGAACCATATTCAGCCTAAAAGAACACCAATTTCATTTCAATAAAACGATGACCTATATTTTCTATCATACAATGCCTCATAGAGAACTATCCCAAGTAGCCTTATCATTGTTGTTATAAGAAATTCCACCCAAGGAAAAAATTTCTCAATTGACATCAACAATCAAATGTACAAGCTCTAAGCATATCTTGCAAAGTCTAATTTGAATGTTTTGATTGTCCATTGATGCATGGATGATCACAATACTAAAATATAATTTTGTTCTCAATACCTGATGTAAGATCTTCTAGGTCGTGGATAAAGACCTTAAATCTACATCAAAACTAATAGACACTAATAAATCATAAAGTCTAACCCCTTCCTATACATTTATCTTTCCATAGATTTTCAAGGAATACCTAGGGTAAATTGAGAAAGAATGAACATATTCAGTTAACCTATGAACAATAACCCAATTCCATTATCATATACAAAATTCATGAATGCTTTCTCATTTCCACCTAAAAATAAAAGCAGAACTAAATCATTCTTACGTATGCACTTTTACGTATATATATTTTTTTTGGCAAACCAAATATTAACAATATATTCCATAGTAGCTCGTCCAGTATCCGATATTTGTACATTTTCTTGATATCACAAACATCATTTATACCACTAAATAAAATAAATAAAAAGTACATGATCATCACCTAAAACTTAGTCTTGCAATTTCTTATCCCTCATTGTCATATCTATCTCTCATTAAGAGATTAATATTACTTATCACAAAAATCTATTTAAGTGCTTTTTATGCCTTTCATCTTAATCCTAAACTTTCATCGACCTTATTTTGAGTATTTGAAATTGGATCAATCAAAATCAGTCTTACCAAAATATTAATAAATAGATAATTCACTATTTACTTTAATTCATCCTCTATACAACCCTCAACTCCCATAATAGTTTATGATGTAAAATTTGTTTGAATATTAGTCTATTGAAATATTTCATTCCAATGACATCTGTAGTTATATGGATCATACAATATATTCACTTACTAATAATATCTATAATTTCTTCAAGTTCAACTCCTTTTAAGTATATAGACATTTTAAGTACTTCGATTTTGTAATGTCACATGTAGTATTACATAAATAATCTAATTAGCTCAAAGAGTGTCGTAACCTTTCTATATTACATCAAAACATATACCAAAACACAATGAGGTACACCACTATACACAATAAATAACTTATATCTAAAGTTGGAGTCACTACTGAAGCTCAAATCAATTCTCTTTAAGTAATTAGAAATTTCTCCCCACTTAGCAAACCATTCAAATTTCATATACATGTATGTATGATGAAATAAAGCAGTAACATCTAAGGGAAAATTTTGACTGAATACCTAATAATATCACTAACCCAGAAAACTTTTCTTATTTCTATCACATTTATTGGTCTTCTCTATTTTAGTATAACCTCGAAATTTTGAATAGTTACAAGGACACTTCTTAAGAAAATTACCAATCCCAAAAATAAATATTATATTATATAACCAAAAGATCGCAATTACTAAATTGAACAAATTTGTACACTAAAATCATATTGAAAGGTCAATCATATTTCTCCTTCTTGTACACTAAGATATCATCAATGAATATTACCCCAAACACACCAATATAGAATCATCAAACACATTATTGATCATGTATATCAAAATAATTAAGACATTAGTCAACCCAATGGCACAACAAGAAATTCATAATTAATTCAAACTTAAAAATCAATCCTCAAGATCACAGTAGCTCATCTTAATTTATCAATAAACCTTAGTATGACAAATCTGTACTTATTATAAATTATTACTCAATAAGTTGCAATAAATAATATATAACCTCAAGATTCATCTTTTTTCTAGGTGAATATAAAGTGGAGCTTGTTTAGGAGAAGCACTAGACCTTAATGCCTTATCCAATATTATAACAATATCACTTAAGGTTCGTTGAATTCCAATAGGTGTATATGATAAACTAAAAGAGAGATTGGATTTATTCTTACAACTATATCTAGGATAAAATCAATTGGTTAGTCAATAACATGCCCGAAAACTTCTTTTCAACATGTATCAAGAGATCTAAGATCACACAAATGGATTTTTAGTAAACTTTAGTCATTTCTAAAAATTCTAACACAACCCGAAGATCGATAATAACTTTTTCTTACTACTCTCTTTCACGGTAACTGTAAAAAATTATAATTTGACAATTTTCTTTATTTTCTGCAAATAGTAAATATTTTCCCGCTATGGTTTCCATAAAATTTCTAAATTTTCATCACCTAGAATTTAAAAGTGTTAATAATCCTGGAATAATCCACAATGCATAATTCTCAACAAATCAATCAACACATAAGGTTATATAATAATCCTAGCCAATATAACAAAATTAACCTAGAGCTCTTAAAATCTAATTAGTTGATCTTGAACTTCCAGATGGAATTATACCATTTTAACTGAACTCATATATATATATTATATATATATATATATATATATATATTAAGTACTCTATCCAGTCTTATTACACACTTAGTGGATAAAAGAGAATTTGTAGCTCCAAAGATAGAATACCAAACATAAATTTTATACCTGTTATTATTGATGGGTCCGCCTCAACATTATTTTATACAAAATCTTAAAACACATAGCCAATATTATTCATGAAATACAAAATAAATTATACAATAAATAAAACTTACTGGCATGGTTGTGCTCCACCAGTTTCAAAGATCATGTACATGGACAGTTTATAGAACCACAAATCGGGCTCTGATACCACTCTGCAACACCCCCACCGCTAAATATAGACATTGGTATAACAATAATTTTGACAAGGTAGCACATGTGTGTGCATGTGTGTGTGTCAAATATATATATATATATATATATATATATATATATTATATATATATATATATTTACTTTTGTCAAATGTAGCACTTTGAAATACCTAGATAAAATCGAATCAACCCGTATAAGCTTACTAGTAACACTTTTAACACTTCCAAAATTATAATATATATATCCCATCTATATCCAATATTAATCAACCTCATTTTCTTCTTATTTCAATATAAAATCAACTACTTAGATTAGAAAATTCAATAACTAATACCATGCAAGAGCTTCAGAATTAAGTTTAGTATTCAAGAATGTCTTATAAAATGAAATAAATTATGCAATGTCAGTAGAAATGCAAGTAGCATATAAAATTAACATGTAATGCATGAATAATATTGGCCAAGTGAGTAGAGTGAGATTTGGCTATTACATAGTCACATAAAGAACAAATATTTAGTCATTTAGCTACACTTAAGTACAGAAAGGTAATAGATTAGTAACATCATAACAAGCATCAAACTTGTGGAATACTCCAACATACTCAAAAACTTATAAAAAAGGGCGTGTACGGGATTTAAATGCAATCTTGTTGTTACAAGTACGCAATAATAATTAGAACAGTTTACACAGCTAATCCTTCACAAATTAACAGTATAGGGACATATACAATAAATTCACTGCAATATTATGAGGGATGTCCACAACTAAGGAGTCACGAAAAGTTTAATAACCAATAATCTATAAAAGTTGAAATGTAACAGTGGAATGTGCATGAAGTATCATCTAACACGCTAAAACTCATAAACAAAATATAATTCATAATAATACATTAATAACTCAAGACTCAATTTACAAGGAAATTATTAATAACAAATTTCTAATTAAACATACATCTACCAAATAAAATGTTTTACAATAAAACAGTCATGACCTAAATCCTAAAACCAATCATGGTAGACTCTCAAAGTAACCACGCTTCAACTTGGAGTCCATAGCAAGGAACATCCTACGATGGGTAGGATCTTCTAACTTAATACACGCAGTGTAAAAGAGTGGCAATGGCAAGTCTGGGATCCTCTAAGCTTCTCAATACACAGTTCTACAGTCGTGACAATATATGGACCACTGTATGCGGGTGTAGCATATGTTCCTCTTGTGAAGGAATAAAGTGAAGAGATAACGCCCATGTTAGGACATATCTTCATATGGGAGGACAAAGAAAATGAAGAACCAAACACTGTATCACATACTAACGACTGTTGATTGCTCGCACTCTCATCCCCTGATCCATGAATACGATTGCTACCCAATCCAGCACACTCACCCTCACCATCCTTACAAATTGTATGTGGTCTAGACAGTGATAGTGAATGCGTATATCATTGTCAATTCTATATAGTGCGAGAGTGGTTTCCTTCATAAAGAAACGTCTTGTGGATTAGCTTATATTAAAAGAAGTACTACTATAAAACAGTGTTTGGAGATCAAGGAAATGAATTACATTACAAAAGAGTTAAATGGGATGAACTCTGTAAGACAACGCATCGCTAATCAATGTACCCAACGCTCATCCGACCCGGTTACCAAGCTATTCTAGTAATCCCACCCGAATCTGATGCTTGAATTAATCAACTTATGATATCTATGCCATATGTCTTTCAAACCATGTGATTTCTCCTTTAGTTGATTGGTTGTATAAATATACTCCGGACAAGCCTCGCTTATTTTGAACAGAAGGTCATCCCATTATGACGGTGTGAATTATGTCCTGATGACATTACCTTTCATAAACTCCTCATACATCAACAAGATGAATGATGTTTCATTAACTTGGGGCCAATGTGTATCATCAACTTGACTTGGAACTGAATTGTCGGAGCTTCCATCCATTTATAATACCAACCAATTACTTATAAAACATTATATCCAGAAATGCTACTACTTAATATGGGAGATATTCTAAATATATTTGTGCTATGAATTATAAAATTTTTTAAATATAAAATGGATGCAACCTATATAACAATAAAGTACAAGTCAATTTTTACTACATTTGTCAAAAACCAGACATATTTCACATGTAGGCACTTAATGTATCATGCAAGTCACATATAGTTCACAAATGGGTGCATGTAGATTACATCAATATGTGATACACACTTCAAAACACAATTGGTTGTTTGCTATATTTAAACAATTCACAAGTAAAGTGCATAAATAACTCAACTAAAAAATATCATCAAAAGATTTCTACAAGCATAACACATGTGCCACAAAATAGATAGACTTGAACAACCTATGAGAAAAACATTTGTTTCAATAATACATACTTATATTGAAGGAGATGTCCTCACCCAACCTATTTCACAACAGTTCTCCACCATTTTCATAACAACCCAGAATAAGATAACAACGATATGAAGGATAAAGCCACTCGACACATAAGTTAGATGATGCACACGCAAAATCAGAATTATGACATGTAATGCTTCAATAAAACAATGCCAACAAAACAACTCACACCGATTAATAAGCCGAACTTTTTTCCCCAAATCTAAACAACAATCAGATGTAAATGGCCGCCAAAATCAAAGAAAACCCATTGCATATACTAAATCGAGTTCGTATTCTTATGAATCTTTTCTTAATTGCAAACAACCTCACTACAATTCAAATAGATACCCCTTCAACCTTAATCCACTATAGATTTTATTTATAAAGTATGCAAAATGGGTCTCATTAGGTACCTTGCGGATTTTATGTGTTGTGGAGGTGAGGGACACACCGCCAGTACTTTCGTCGGTGTTGGCAGAAGCTGTTTTCTATATTGGATGAGGGTTTTGAAATAGAGAAATAATGGGATAGAATAAGTGAGTAGATAGAAAGGGTATGGGAAGAAAGAAGGAAGCTTTTTCATAGAGTCGGTGTTGTCCTATCACACACAGTGCTGGTTTATTCTAAGCTAAAAGTTACTCTATTTGCCCAAATAAAATCCACTTTGTCCTATCACACACAGTGCAGGTTTATTCTAAGCTAAAAGTTACTGTATTTGCCCAAATAAAATCTCCTTTGTCCTATCACACACAGTGCTGTTTATTCTAAGCTAAAAGTTACTGTATTTGCCCAAATGAAATTTGCTTTGACGGATTTTTTTTTCAAAAAATGTGGACCAAACAGCGCTAGCTGGGAGAAATCTGGCAAACGGTGAGTTGACAAGGGTTTACTCAGATATTTCCATAGACAAGCACATATTTTTAGGCAAATTTCTCAGCTTAAACTTTTGCCTTTAGCCATAGGATTATCGATGGGCTTGCAACTTTCCATTCTGAATTGTTTTAGAATTTTCTTAATATATGATTCTTGAGACAATGCAAGTAGTCTCTTAGAACAATCCCTAAGAATTTTAACACCAAGAATATAATTTGTCTCACCCATATCCTTTATCTTGAAGTTGGAAGATATCCATTCCTTAATGGTTTGAACATACTCCTTATCATAACCGGCTAACAATATGTTATCGACATAATGAGACAGAATTACAAACTTTCTATTGGACTTTTTCACATAAACACAATGGTCTTCCTCTATCATGATGAAGTTATATGAGATTATTGTTTTGTGAAATCTCAAATACCATTGTCTGGAAGACTGTTTAAGGCCATAAATTGATCTATTCAATTTGTAGACTTTATTTTCTTAGCCTTTGATAACAAAACCTACTGGTTGTTCCATGTAGATTTCTTTTTCAAGTTCTCCATTGAGAAAAGCTATCTTAACATCCATTTGATATAATTCTAAATCAAATTAGCGACTATAATCAATAGTAGGCGAATAGAGGTAAAGCTTACTACTGGCGAAAAGGTATCTTCATAATCAATTACCTCTAGTTGGGTATAATATTTTTGCCACTAGTCGAGCCTTATACCTCTCAATAGTTCCATCAGTCTTTCTTTTAATTTAAGAACCTATTTGTTCCCAATAGTTTTGCACCTAAATGGAATATCAACAAATTCCCAGATAAGGTTTGATTCCATAGACTTCATTTTTTCTTCCATTACTTTCATCCATTTGTTCTCTGAAGGACAAGACAGAGCGTCATTTATATTTTTAGGATCCTCTTCATCTATAGAAGATATGATAAAAACATGCCCTTCAATCTCATAATGATATTTAGGTATACCTTTCCTGGTACTTTTTCGAAGTTGAGATTCAGATAGATTATTTTGATAAGAATTGCTCCCACTCGGATCAAGTGTTAACTCATTCTCTTGAATTTCTAATGATCCTTCTTGCACATAGTCATTATCTGAATTAGGCAACTCAAATAAAGATTCTCTTTTTTTTATTTCACCTCTACCAGGAAAATTATTTTTCAGAAATATTGCATTTCGTGATTCAATCTCAACAATACTTCCATCATCTTGTTGATACACTTCTCAAAGCATCTGATAAAGATACACTTCTTTCCTCGAGGACCTAACGTTCCAAATTTATTGGAAGAGTCGTGAATGTAAGCAGCTGATCCCCAAGGTCTAAGGTTGCTTAAGTCTGGCTTTTTACCAGTCCAAAGTTTATATGGTATAGAAGATACTGATTTTGAAGGCACTTTGTTCAAAATATATGCCACAATTAACAAAGTATCTCCCCAAAAGGAATGGGCAAGTTAGCTTGCGCCATCATAGACCTAGTTATATCTAACAATATTTTATTCTTTCTTTCAGCAACACCATTTTGCTAAGATGTGTGAGGAATAGTCAATTGTTTAATTATACCTTTTTCATTACATAGATCCTTGAATTGATCCGATAGATATTCACACCCTCGATCAGTTTTTATTATTTTATCCATTTGATTTTCCACTTCATTTACATAATGTCTAAAACACTTTAGTGCCTCTGACTTATGAGAAATCAAATAGAAATGACCAAAATGCATAAAATCATCTATAAATGTAATGAAATGTGAGGCTCTATGCCTAGCCTTCACACTCATTAGACCACAAATATCCGAATAGATTAATTGCAATGGAAATTCTGCCCTATTGGCCTTTCCAAATGGTTTTTATTTCATATTTCTAGCAAGACAATGTTCACAAGTAGGCAAATCAACTTTAGAAAGAGAACCCAATAGTCCTACTTTCATGAGTCTATTCATCATGTCTTAACCAGTGTGACCTAATCTAAAATGCCAAGTATAAACAACCATATTTGCAACACTAGATGAACAAACATTTAACTAAATATAATAATCAACAAAATAGTTAAACATTTGTCTGTCATAGTCCAACACTATAAAACCATTCCTAAGGTGTCCATAACCATAATACATATTACTATAGTAAATACAAACCAAACAACTACTAAAGTTTAAGTTAAAACCCAATCCTAGAAGAAGAACAATAGAAATCAAGTTTCGCCGAATCTCTAGTATATAGAGGACATCATGTAGAATAAGTGTTTGGCTACTCTGCAACTCCAATTTTCAAGTGCCAATGCCTTAGACTTCAACTCGAGCATTATTTCCTACATATATCCACCTCATACCATAAGAAACTCGAAGAAAATCTACAAATGCTTCACGATCTCTAGTTACATGGTCTGTTGCACTTGAGTCTATAATCTATACAGGATAAGATTTAGTTAATAAAACACTACTAGAGACATATATAATACTTAAAGAAGCGTTAGTAAGTGCTACTTTTTTAGTCTCAGGGCACTCACGAGAGAAATGACCAAGTGCTTGACAGTTATAGCACTTCATTTTGCTCTTGTCTTTCTTCTTCCCAAAATGCTTGCATCTGTTCTTGTGGCAGGGATTCGGATTGTTCTTCTTGGACCCTTCTCCAATCTCTTTCTCTTTCTCACCTTTCTTCCAGTTCCTCTTGCGTTTAAAGCCCAAAGCCTTTTTGGAACTAGATTCAGCTACAAAATCACTTGTTATGAACTTTGCAATACCAAGTTGCTCATCCTCAAGTTCAACATAGCGAGTAGCATCAGAGAAAATCTTAATGCTATCATTATGAGTTAGATTAACTTTCAGATGCTCTCAGTTATCAGGAAGAGATCGGATCAAAGCTTGAATTTGTTGCTCATCAGAGAGGATATGATTAGCTGACTTCAATTCACATATCATGTTTGACATAGTTTTTAGATATTGTTTGATGATGTGATAAGCTTACTTCTTATAAGTGTCAAATTTGATAGTTAACTGCCTCAAACAAGTGACAATCGTACCTCTGTATTTTTCCCTAAGGTACACCCAAATGTCATGAGCAGTAGCATGCTGCTCACACTCGTGAATGAGGTCATCAATCACAAAGCTAACCAAAATTGCACAAGCAGTGGAATCTTTCTTCTTCCACACTGGATAAGCCTCTTAATCCCTTCTCTATTGAGCAGTATTGCCCATACTAGGGTCTTGTAAGATTTGGTTGATGCCCTCCAAGGCATCTTGTTCATCCAGTACATACCAAATCTTATGGCGCCAAGTGTTACAGTTGTCGCCATTCAGTTTATCACCTTTGTTAAGGTCAGTTATGATAGATTTTGATGTCATTGTCTGTATTTTAAAAAAAAGTGATTACACATGTTAATGCTCATTAAACATACCCATTTAATTTTGTACTTAAAATTAACATTTATGATAAGTTTACATATGGTGTAGATTCGAAAGTCCACTCAGTTCCCAATCATCATCTATAACCCAAATGTTCATTATCATAAAATTAATTTTGGAGTAATAAAATATCAATAAATTCAAGGTAAGAATCACTTAAATTCTTCCAACCTAAAACACCCACTTAATTGCATAACTCATGCTATACAAGAATCCATCTTGTTATATATATATATATATATGATAATAAGCATGTATTGTCAGCACATAATCTTAAAACTATTGCATCATTAAAAGATTCACAATACATACTTTGAAGCAAATATATATTACATAGCATGAAGTACATTAACATATGTTGCATAACATGCTCATAAATACTACTAAAGCAAACATATGTACGTAATGAGTCATCTCCTTAAGAAAAATAAAATTTCCTCCTAACACATAAATGAGACACCATATTGGTCTTTCCTTCTAAAATCCTATCTGTTGGAGCAAACTTTAAGATACGACGACCAGCATTTATTTTCAAAGATAATGATTTCTTCATCTTGAGTTCCATCTCTTTCCTCCATATCTTAATCAACCTTGATCTCAATATTTTAAGATCTATGTCTCCCTCTGAGTCAATTATTTTATTAATAATATTACTCCACTCTTCGGGTAGAGAATTTTTAAGTATTCGACGTTCTACAAAATAACTATATCCATTGAAATTGTGACCCAAATGAAGAAGCTCATTGTATTTTTTCTTCATTATCATAAGATGTTATGGAAAAGAGTGATCCATATCCATTTTATAATTCTTATAAATTTCCCACTTTGCCAAACGCTTTGGAGTTCTTCTTTCTCTAGCTTCCCCCCGGAGGATGCTAAGAGCGTGTTTGATTATCACCATATCTAGAAAATGAGAATAAATATTAAATTGGACACAAAGCTAATCCTAATATTTAAGAATAGAAGATGAAAATTTTCTAAATACTCAAACTTGTAAACATGCTCAATTCTATAATTTTCTTATATGAAAAACTAATTTTCATATAAAATTTAATAAGCACATTAATCAAAAAAAAATTAAATTTTCATCCAAGTAGCAAAAGTATAGGAAATATTTTCCAAAATTTATTAAAAAAATTCAATTTTTTTTTCAGTCAATATACAAGTTTTAAAGGTAAAAAATTCAGAAAAAATATTTTTCAATTCAGAAAAATAGGAAATTAAATTCTGAAAAAAATTATAACATTTTTGTCAAAAATTGACGGCCGGAGGCCTGCGCACATGCCGCCACTCGTGGGACCCGCTGCCTCGGCACTTGAGCCACATGCGCCGTCTTCTCAGTGTTTTCGGTGACATCGCTTCAACTATTCCCCTATTTTTTATCCTTCTGAATCCAACGGTGCTATCCATTTCTGAATCCGATACCTGTAACTAGGAGTTTAGGTCACACGCAAGTACAATCGAGAGTGAGATTCCCTATTACCGTTCACCTTCATCTCCAAAATTTTCAGAATTTTTTTGAACACTGTAATGCATGATCCTAATTTTTAAAGGTCATATCTCACTCATTTTTAAACCTTTTTAATTATGCAATATATGGTTGGAAAGCGTATTTCACAACTATTCTAACCATATAAAAATTATTCCATAATTCAAACAAAAAATTACTAAAAAATGGAGATGAAGTTACTGTAATTTTCATCATAAAATCATAATATCTCAGTCTATATAAAACATGAAGCCATAAAATTTGAAGGCATTCTTCTACAACATATAAATATGCTTCCTTTAAAATTTGAAAGCATAATTCGAAACATATTAAGATTTATCATAAAATAGCATAATTATCTACACAATCATACTTCAAACACATGAAATCATGGTAGGATATCAACTAAAACATGCTCTGTTACCTTTGATGGAATTAAAACAACGAATTTTATAAAAAAATTCATAAAAGTTCATGTTAAAAATATAGATTTTTAAAGTTGATTTACTTACCTTTTATTATTTTTTGATACTTGAATAATGTTTAGAAACCAATCACCTATGGAAATAGTTTCACTTCCACAATCCCAATGCTCTTCTTATGGTGACTTGCACTTAATCATAATAGTTTTTCTTTTCTTATTCTTTTCTATGTTGTTTTTCTTTTATGCTTTTACATAAAGTAAAAAAACTATTCTGATAGGGAAAGTTAACTTCTGATAGAGTAGTGTATATGAGAGATATTTTTCTTAACATGTTGTAATGGGGTAGTTTTTTGTTCCAAAAAATAATTCATTCAAACTACTCCCATTAAAATAATTTTAAATTATTTGAATCGGGTCAATCCTCGATCCGTTAACCCATTTTGTTTTATTTTTATTTGTTACAGTTTTCAAATCCACCAAAATAATTTCTCCCCATTTCCCACTTGTGTGAACTGTTGCTCTGAAAAGAGCTGATGTTGGAGTCTTTTCCATACACTGTATATTCATTGTTGCTGCAGCATTTGCCTCCTATCATTATTGCACACAATTGGGTTGTAATGTTTTGTGTATTGTCTTCGTATGTATGTGTGTTAGGGTTCACAAGTGAATGATTTCCTATCCCCACTAATTCTGCAACTCCAACTAAACTCCTCCCTCACTCGAGCAGACGGTGGCTACGGTGAGATCAGAAGTGAAAGCTCCGTACCACCACCCACGAAGAAACAACGGAAGGTAGGAGTAGCTCCACAACCTTAGCTTTATTCGATTTCTCTTTCTATTTGCCTAAATCTAGACAAGGTATGCTTGTTTGTAGTGGTTTGTAACCCTTGAGCTATGTCCCAACACCCCGTCCCGTTTTAGCTTAGTTTGCGGCTTCTAATGTGTTTTATTGTGCGACATATATGTGATTTTGTTGTTATACGAAATGAGCATATCTTATTGTAGATCTCTAATTTGTTGGAAGTTTGTGAGTGAAATACATAAGTAGAAGTAGGTTCATCTTGGAGATTTGTATGCACCATTTGCTAAAATTTGTTAAAAAGGAACTAGTATTCTTAGTGGCAGGCTGGGGGTGAAGATGGCTTCTGGTATGGTGTAGGTAATTGTATTTCATGACTAGTTAGTTTTTCTTTTAAAATGCTATGCTCGCTTTTCATTAACCCAAAACTACCCCACTTCGTCAAATAAAATATATATATGCATGTATATCTATAAATGTATATACTTATAATATATATATATATGAAATAAATATATAAATATATATATTTAATATATTTACCTTTATAAATAAAAATACATATTTATAAATATATATAAATATATATAATATATGTTTATACATATATAAATATATATTTTGATAATAAAAGCAGGGTTTGTTGATAAGAAACAAGAGACAAATCTTGTTTCTTATCAACAAACCTGCTTTTATTATCAAAATATTCAATTGTTAAACATTTCAAGAATGGATATAAATTTTTACATATTGGATTAGTTTAGATTGCTATAAACCCATTGACAAGAGATGGATTGGATGCTAGTATCTTTCTTGCTTTGCGAGATTGTAGACACCTGGATTTGGATTAATAGAAATTAGTCTATGCAATAGTCCAATTTATTTCAATTTGTTTTTCTAATTTTAATACTTCTCTTTCAGATCTTCATATTTTAGATGTCCTTAAAAATTATAATTATGAAATGAAAACAAAACAGGATCTCATAATCATATTTGTCGGAGTTTTTTTTACTGAATCCACTATAAAATTGCCAACAGAGGGATAGATATTAACACTATTTCTCACTCAAAATCTCCTAGAAAAAAAGTCTTTTGGAAGATAAATAGAGCAAAATCCAATTTGATGGTTTTCAAAACCAACGAATAGAAAAAACGTCACTTCACCCCCACCTTGGGATTTACTCTTGTGTAAAATCCTCGTACCCAACAGGTAAAAAATTGAGATTGACCAAATTGTACAGTATCCTAGTGGCATTGTTGGTGTCAATTTTTTTCGTCAAAATTCGTAGAAATCTAGAAGTAAAAACATTTTATCCCGCAAGACATTCAGTCTCAACTCCGTCAGAGACCTACCAGAGCTACTTGCTCAACCCGTTTGTCAAGATTATGAGGAATTCAACCAAGACTCTCATGTTTCCACCCTTTCACAAATTTTTACTATTGACAAAGATTTCTTCAAACAATATTTTCTTTCTGAAATAAACTATTCCAATCGAAAATGATTTATGAAAACTTTTAACAATTTTCAAAGAGGCTTAATCTATGCTGAGTGGTATGAGTATGACCCATACCCAACATAATGACCTCCCCTTGAAGAGATAGGAATTTCTCTAAACAATAACTTATTGGATGTCTCCTTGTCTTAGAAACAAAAGCAAAAAACTCTATTGCTACACAAATCAAACAAAACATTTTACCAATCTCAGCTTACATTCCATTAGCAACTTGACCATATTGAGTCCAAAATAGAAGAAACTTCTGAATTCAAAACCAAAGGTACAAGTTCTTACACTATCTAACATTTCCTTACAAATCTCTTCATATAAACTATCTTTCCAAATTTATGAGCACATACCCAAATTCAATTCTGAAAATCATTTATTATCAGACATCTAAATGGGATTACAAAATCTTGAAAAATAAAAAATACTAAATACTTTAGAAGAAAAAACCAAATCTTTCAAAATAGGATAGAGATCCTTTTTTACTCAATCATACAAAAAATATACAACCTTATAGAAATCACTATTCTCGTCCTAACAAATTGAAGAAGTATAAAACTTCAAGACTTTTAATGGAAATGCCATCTATGAATGGAATTTAGATGGATTGTCAGAATACCAAATTTTCAGCCTTTGCAAACAAATGACCTTGGTCTCTAATATTTTAAAAGAAAGAGACAATCTTACTAATGGAGATGCTGTAAAAAAAATCTTATTCTTGGCTTCAATGGCCAACATAAAGGTTGATGGGATAATTTTCTTTCTGTTGAAGCCAAAGTTCAGATTCTTACCCGTATAAAAAGAGAATTAGAGAGTAATGCCACTCAAGAAAATTGTGGAAACCCTATGCCCTTGGTAGTTCCCGCTCCAAACTATACATTGGTAATCTTCAAATCTATCAAGAAATGAATACCGAATTTCTTCAAATCTTAAATATAGAAAACTTCAAGATTTTTTAATTGGTACAAATATATCTTTCTCTCTAAAATCTATGAGAGAGACGATGCTAATAGTTATTTCTAGAAAAAAAAATCATTTCTGGATTACCTAAATTATTTACATAAAAATTCATGATAAAATTAAAGAGACATATGGAGATTTTCCTCACTTATGGAAAAATCATAAATCAAATTAATCTTGTAGGATTACACCTATGCAATAATCTTCAATTGAAATCTTACAACTTGAAAATAGTTGGAAAATTGGTGCAAAAATCCATTCATCATCACATAAATCCAAAACTACAAAGTCACACTATAGACATAGAAATCTCAAAAGTTCTCCCAAAAATTCTCAACAAAATTCTCACAAAACATCTTAGTGAAGAAATTTCCCTAAATAATCCCCAAGATTAATTTCGCTTCAAATAAAACTGGGGTCCATTATAATTGTGGGAAATCAGGATGCTATGTCGCAAACTGCAGAATATGATGACGTATCTAGGAACTCCTACTCGGAGAAGAAACAACCAATCAACTTTTCTATATGTTTGATGAAGATGAAACAAAATTTCTTACTGGAGAAAAAGATATTCTTGTTTTTGAAGAACAATTAAATCAAATCCAATAAGAGGAAATAAAATCTTCTGATAATGAAAATACAGAATCTGAACAAAACTCGGAGTGTACCTTAGGAATTTACTTTTTTAGCAATAAAATATCAATTCACCAACCAATTACCTTTTTTCCTTGGTTTAATAGACAAAGTTGAAGATCTAGAGGCCAAATAAAATATCTTCATCAATTACAAAATATGATTTCAGAAAAAACAAGAAACCCTAAAATCCTTACCTCAGCCAAAAACAAAATTTAGAGATATTATGAAAATGTACGATCATCAAAAATCAAATATATCTTCCCTCTCTAACTTACAATATGAAATCAAAAATATTAAAAAAGAATCAAATCCTTTAAAGACGATCATCCCCAAATAAAATAAGATATTCTTGTTCTAAAATTACAAACCCAAATTCAAGACAAAAAAGACAAAGATTCTAAAAATGAAGAAGACTCCTTTGTTAATAGTCTTTCAAAAATCTCCTACCAAAAAATGGTATGTATAAAAAAAGAAGATTTAAACTAGAAGCCATTATCTTAACTGATTTTGACACATATATGAATTGCATCCAAGAGGGGGCTAATTCCTACAAAATAGTTTTGAAAAAAAATCAAAGAAAGGCTCTCCAATGCCAATGCTACAAGTATTAAAATCAATTTCAAACTCTCCAAAGCCTATGTATGTAATGAT
The DNA here is from genome assembly GCA_019321725.1 of Paulownia fortunei. Taxonomy (NCBI): domain Eukaryota; kingdom Viridiplantae; phylum Streptophyta; class Magnoliopsida; order Lamiales; family Paulowniaceae; genus Paulownia; species Paulownia fortunei. Next base: position 23,494,843 of record CM033106.1, read on the forward strand.
GGGGTTTGTTTCGAAACCAATTTTGTTCTTGTCAAAGATCTCAACACCCCCATCATTCTTGGGAATCTGTTTCTACAAATGCTCTTTCTAATTCAAGTTGATCCAGAAGACATTAAAATTTCTGTCATGGAAAAAGAAATCATTTTCCAGTTACTCAAAGAGGTGTCAAGATTGTTCAAAATTCTTCATTTTTTGAAGAAATTATAAATAGAAAAGAAAAACAAATTCTTTTTCTCAAAGAAGAAATCTCTCACCAAAAATTGAACAACAAATTTACGTGCCTATGTTTCAACAAAAAAACAATAATTTCCAAAAACAGCTTGAAGAATAAATTTGTTCTGATCTACCAAATGCTTAATGTATTGGCACCCTTACTTATGAATTAGATTTCAATGAATGAAAAATTCCTACCAGAGCAAGACCAATACAAATGAATCAAGAAATATTAGAATATTCTAAGAAAAAAATACAAGAACTCCTTGACAAAATGATCATCCATCCTTCCAAATCTCTTTGGTCATGCTCCGCCTTTTATTTTTAGAAAAATGTTGAGCTTGAAAAAGGAACACTAAGATTAGTTATAAATTACAAACCTCTCAACGCAATACTTAAATGTTATCAACAAAACTGATTTTCTTAAAAGACTTTATAATACAAAAATCTTTTCAAAATTTATTTTGAAATTGGGATTTTGGTAAATTCAAATTGATGAAAAAGATAAACATAAGACAATATTTACTGTAACTTTTGGTCAATTTGAATGGAATATAATTCTATTCGGCCTAAAAAATGCTCCTTCTGAATTTCAAAAAATCATGATTGATATTTTTACACCATATGCATCTTTCACAATAGTTTATATTGATGATGTGCTTCTTTTCAGTAAATTCATAGATAAACATTGAAAACATTTACAAGTTTTCTTTAATCTTATCAAAAGAAATAGTTTAATAGTTTTGGCTTCCAAAATTAAGCCTTTTCAAATAAGCATAAGATTTTTAGAGCACTAAATTCACAAAGAAACTATTATTTCAATATAAAAATTCTTAAATTTTGGAGACAAGTTTTCATATCAAATCCTTAATAGAAAACAAATGCAAAGAATTTTAGGATCTTTGAATTATATTTAAGATTTTTACCCTAAACTTACCAATTTTGCAAACTCTTGTTTGATAGACTAAAAACCACTCCACCTACTTGGACACAAGCGCACATTAATATTGTCAAACAGTTAAAAGTACAAGTCAAAGAACTTCCCTATCTCACTATTTACCATCCCACTGCACCTAAAATAGTCTAAACGGATGCTTCAGAAACTGGTTGTGGAGGAATTCTATATCAAATAATTGAAGGAAGAAAAACTATAGTCCGATATTATTCTGGTTTATGAAAATGCTCTGCTCAATAAAATTGTCCAACAGTAAAAAATAATTCTTTTTATTATATTGTGCATTTTAAAATTCAAGATGATTTATTAAACCAAAAAATTCTTTTTAAAAATAGATTGTAGAGTAGCCAAAGAAGTTTTAACAAAAGACGTGAAAAAATTAGTATCAAAAATAATTTTTGCGAGGTGACAAGATATTTAATCTTTGATTTTTAAAATTGAATATATAAAAGAATCACACAACTATATTCCTAATTTTCTAACTTGTGAATGTTGGCAGGGATGCCAAGGAACACAAAATCACCAAAGCCCAAGGTGAATCATTTGGCAAGCAGTTCTACATCATCAATTTCTAGACCTCTGTCTCTTCAGACAGTTAAAATTGAAGACTCCTCAAGCAAAAACACAAAAATTAAAGTTAAATTAACTTTACTAAACTCCAAACTCCTAAAAATCCCAAACCATTGAGGATCCTTCCACCATTAATGCAGTCATCCAATACACTTACTCAACCATAAAATGCAGTCCAAATTACAAACAAGTTCACACCACTTGAAAACCAATTCTTTTGGCCCCCTCCAAACTAATTCAAACTTTGAAAACCACTCTACTAACATCAAATACTCCAGCTCTCATCTCAAGCACACAAAACAAATTACAATATTTTGACAAAGATAACTTCATTTTTTACTCTATCATTGAAGACGATTGGATTAACGATCACATACAAAGTAATCCCATTAATATGTCAAATTACATTTTTGATTAAGATTTATATGGGTCTGTGAAGACCTACTAAAAATACAACAGTACTATGAAGATATTCTCACTTCCACTAAATTTATCTGCATTCAAAATAAGCCACCAAAAGGATCCCCTAGCCAACTTTAGTAAAATTGGCCATCACAAAATTCACATAAATTCTTTTATTCCTCTACAAGATTGGAGTGATGAAAATTCTATGGCCACAAATAAATTCCAAACAAACAATATCTATTAATCTCTTTTTGGGATTACATGGATGTTTGGACCAAATTTTTGTTAAAAAAAATCAACAAATTCCATGTTATACTTTTTTGTTCTCAATACCAAACTGAATGATAATGCTTGCAAAATCCCAAATTGGTTCCTTCTTTGGTGTAATTAGACCTATCCTCGAAATTTTACCATAAAATGTCCAAGATACGTATGATTATTTCTCTGATAATTTACTCAATCCACCCTATTTGGGAGAACATTTTTCAAGCCTACTGAAATTCTATTTTCAGTTTAACCTAACTAGGATTTTCAAACTCAAATATTATTTCCAAATCACTACTATTAATCCAAATACAAACATCTTTTATTTGGGAAAAAGAGTTCATGTTAAATGGTGGACATGAATGACAACTACAAATTTTAAAAACCAGCAATTATTGCATGGCACCAGCAAAATTCAAAATATTAGAAATTGACTCATGGCAAGAGCAATTTCTTTTCAAAAAAATAAAATTTTACTACGAGATTAGCCCAAGCAAATATAGAGAAAAAAATGGAAATAATCTTGTAAGAACATCAAAGTGACAAAGCAAGCTCCTTTGGATTAGTTAACTTGGCAGACAACAACGATAATGATTGTTTTCACATTTTTAGTCTAAATCCTTGATTGAAAAAAAAAAGAGTTACTGAAAATTTTTTCACATGTAAAAATATAGGGTGAGCAAGTAACCTAGACTTAACAAAAATAAAAAAAAAGAATGAACTTCCAAAGATGGGAGGTGACATCACCACAATCTCTAATGGCATTCCAACAAAGACCCCTATCATACAGATACTAAAGCAAAAATAATAAAGCAAACAAATTTTTACATAAAGCAACAAATCCCTCATCAGGCAGATACCATTCAAAACAAGAAAAATATTCAAGATGGTAGATTCTAAATAAAGTTTTCAAGTCCAAATAGTTACAAGAAAGAAGTCATATAAATGGAAGGCAAATCCATTGAAGAAAGACAAAAGGCTTAAGAGTTTTATTTGAAATTTAATATTTTGTTTTGGTTTTACAGAATGTATATTTCATCTTCAGCTTGCAAAATCCAAATTCTGTATCAAAATCCTCATACTAAATATCAAGTAAAGTTTCAAACTTTCCTACATTCTAATTCCTGCAATTTATTTATTCTACAAATTTTATTATATTGCTTTAATTCTAATTTAGTATCAATTATTTACTTTCATATATTGTTTAAATTCTGATTATATAATCAAAATTTAAACAATATATGAAAGTAATTAATTAGAATTTAAACAATATAAAAGTAAATAATTAATATTAACTAAGAATTAAAACAATATAATAAAATATGCAGAATAAATAAATTGTATGAATTACATTGTAGGAAAATTTGAAAATTTACTTGATATTTTGAACGAAAATTTTGATACAAAAATTTGAATTTTGCAAGCTGAAAATGAAATATACATTCTGTAAAAAATCAAAATAAAATATTAAATTTCAAATAAAACTCTTAAGACTTTTGTCTTTCTTCAATGGACTTGCTTTCCATTTATATGAGTTCGTTCTTATAACTATTGGGACTTGAAAACTTCATTTGGAATCTGTCATCATGTCTATCTTGAATATTATTCTTGTTTTGATTAGTTTTGCTTGATGAGGGATTTATTGCTTTGTGTTATGATTTGCTTGCTCCATTACTTTTGCTCTGGCCTTTGCATGATAAAGGTTTTTGTTGAAATTGTATCAAAGATGGTGGTGGTGTCACTTCCCGCCTTCGGAAGTTTGTGCTTTTTTTTAATCTAGGTACTGTCTCACCCTATATTTTGAAATCTGAATTTTACATGTGATTAGAATTTTCATGTAACTTTTTTTTTGTTTTTCAATCAAGGAATTGGATAAAAATGCCAAAATAATCATCCTCGTTGTCGTCTACTAAGTTAACTGATCCGTAGGAGCTTGCTTTGTCACTTTGATGTTCTTACATGAGTTTTTTCATTTATTCCTCTATAGTTGCTTGGGCTAGTCTAGTAGCAAGATTTCATTTTTTGAAAAGAAATTGCTTGTGCTGTGAATTGATCTGGTTGCTCAAGTTTATAGCCAAATTACAATATTTTGGATTTTGATAGTACCATGTAATAATTGCTGGTTTTTCAAAATTTGTAGTTATCATTCTTGGTCGTCATTTAACATAAACTCTTTTTCCAGAAGAAAATATGTCTGGATTAATAGTAGTGGTTTAGAAGTAATGTTCGAGTTTGAAAATTCATGTTAAGTTGAATTGAAAATAGAATTTTAGTAGGCTTGGAAGATGTGCTCCCATATAGGTGGATTGAGTAAATTTTTAGAGAAATATTTGTGTACTTCTTGGACAAAAGGTAACATTTTGAGGATTGGTCTAAAAGTTTTCCACCAAAGGAACTTTGGGATTTTGTAGGCATTGTCAATAAGTTTGGAATTGATAACAAAAAAGTATAACATGGAATTGGTTGAATTTTGTTTAGTAGAAATTTGTTCCCATAATCCCAAAAAAAGATTAATGGATATTGCTTGTTGAGAATTTATTTGTGGCCATAGGGAATTCTGTCGCTCTAATCTTGTAGGGTGATAATGGAATTGATGTGGATTTTGTGATAGCCAATTTCACTGAAGTTGGCTAGGGATCCTTTGGGTGGCTTATTTTGAATGTAGATAAATTTGACGGAAAGTAAAAATATCTTTATAGTGCTGTTGTATTTTTAGTGCGTCTTCATAGATGCGAAGAAATCTTTAATCAAAATGTAATTTACCATATTAGTGGGATTGTTTTGTCTATGATTATTGATCCAATCATCTTCACTGATGCAGTCGAAAATGAATTTATCTTTGTCAAAATATTATAATGTGTTTTGTGTGCATGAGATGAGAGTTGGAGTATTTGATGTTTGTAGAGTGGTTTTGAAAGTTTGAGTTAGTTTGGAGGGGCAAGAACAATTGGTTTCCAAGTGGTGTGAATATGTTTGTGATTTGGACTGCATTTTGTGGCTGAGTAAGGGTATTGGATAACTGTATTGAGGGTGGAAGGATCCTCGATGGTTTGAGAATTTGGAGTCTTAGTAAGGTTAATTTGACTTTGATTTTTGGGTTTCTTCTTGAGGAGTCTTCAATTTTGACTGTCTGGAGAGATAGAGGTCTAGAAATTAGTGATTTGGAACTGTTTGCTAAAGGATTCACCTTTTATTTTGGTGATTCTGTGTTTTTTGACATCCCTGCAAACATTCACTAGTTAATCAGGAATATAGTTGTGAGATCATTTTATATATTCAATTTTAAAATTAAAAACTAATAAAATAGCTTGCCGCCTTGCAAAAATTTATTTTGAAACTAAATATTTCACGTCTTTTGCTAAATATCTTTGGCTGCTCTATAATCTATTCTTAAAACAAATTGTTTGGTTTAAAAATCATTTTATAATGCACAATACAATAGGAATAATTTCTTTTCTAATGTAGAGCTTTTCTAGAAATCAGAATCGGACTATAGTTTCTTTTTCTTCAATTTTTTGACTAAGAATTCCTCTATGACCAGCTTTTGAAGCATTTGTTTGGACTATTTTGGGTTCATTGGGATGACAAATTGTGAGAAAGAGGAGTTCTTTGACTTGTACTTTTAACAGTTTGATAACGGTTTTTAGTTAATTAAATAAGATTTGCAAAAGCGATGAAGTTTTGGGCAAAAATCTGAAATATAATTCAAAGATTCTAAATTTTTTTTCAATTGGTTTCTATCAAGGATTTTGTCTAGAAACTTGTCTCCAAAACATAAACAATTTTTACATTAGAATAATAGTTCTTTTGTGAATTTAGTGCCATAAAAGTCTCATGTTTATTTGAAAAGGCTTGATTTTGGAAGCCAAAATCACTAAACCATTTCTTTTGATAAGATTAAAAAAACTTGTAAATGTTTGTAGTACTTATCTATGGATTCACTAAAAGCAAGCACATTATCAATATAGACTATTGTGAAGGAAGATATGGTATAAAAATATCATTTATGGTTTCTTGAATTTAGAAGGAGTATTTTTAAGACCAAATGACATTTCATTTCATTCAAATTGGCCAAAAGGTTGTCCCATATTTTCATCAATTTGAATTTGTTTGAAAAGATTTTTGTATTATAAAGTCTTTTAAGAATATCAGTTTTCTTGGGAATTGGATATTTAATTCATTTAAATACTTTGTTTAGATGTTTGTAATTTTTAACTAATCTTGGGATTCTTCTTTCAAACTTAACATTTTTCTAAAGATAAAGACCGGGCATGACTAGTGAGATTTGAAAGGATGGATGATTTTTTTGTCAACGAGTTATTGTATTTATCTTACAATATTTTATAAATTTTTAATTCATTTGTATTGGTCTTGCTTTGGTAGGATTTGTCGTTTATTGAAATTTGATTCGTAAGAAAGGGTGATGTAATGTCTCTGTCTTTCCCAGAAAGCATTTGGTAGATTAGAACAAATTTTCTCTTCAATCCATGTTGTAAAATACGCACAAAAATTTGTTCAATTTTTTGGTGAGAGATTTCTTCTTTGAAAAAAGAATTTATGTTAAATAGTGGGCAAGAATGAAAACCAGCAATTATTACATGGTACTAGTAAATATATTTATATATAAATATATTATTTAAATATATATGTATATAAATTACACACACACCACACACACACACACACAACATATATATATATATATATATATATATATATATATATATAATATATACATACATAAATTTATACGTAAATATATTATTAGTGTACTTAATTTATAGTTTATTTAAATAGTTTGAAATTAAATTATCACGTCTTTAGATATATTAATAATTACTCACAATTATTATATTTATGATAATAGTTATTATTTTTATGTTATAATACTTATATAATTTAGTTTAATCAAATTTCACAAAAATAAATTACTATTTCAAAGTTTAAGGGCAATTTAGATTTTACACCAAAAAAATAAAAATGGACCAAGTTTTGCAACATATTCATCCAACACTTTTTTTAACTTATTCTACTTTTTACCAATACTTTGTAAACATATTCAATTTTTGCTTCTTAACTATTTTTGATTAATCACATATATCTCTTTCACATCTGTACATAACTGTTTTTTGTGTTTATATACATGGGTATATTTTCTTATGATCAAGGAAAACACACATTTAGTATGTTCTATATCCAAGATTTGTTGTTCTATGTCCAAGAGCTATTGGGATAAACACACCAAGTTCAATCAAATTACCGATTAAATACCAATAAAAAAAAAACAATAATTATCCCTCTTTTGTGTGAACCTAGCAGGAAATAAAACAAGCAAACCAACCATAATTGCAACAATATAAAATCACCACTAATACAAAGAATACAATCAATTTTTAATGTGGAAAACCTCTCTAATGTGAGGATTAAAAAATACGGGACCGTAGTTTATCAAAAATAATTTCACTATAATAAAAAATAGGATACAACAAGTTCAATAATTTGTCTCAAGTGATATACAATCACAAATATCTCAAGATAATTGAATCTTGGTAACAAACAAATTCTACCAAGAGAAATTGGAAAGACCTCACCCAAAATGTGGCACTACTATCCACAAGCAGTTTCTGGTGATATGAGTCTTTAAATTTGATCTTCACTATTCAAAATCTAGAATTGTAAGTCCTGAATGTACTGTAAAAATTTTAACTTGATCTAACGGTTTGATTTCTTGAAATAGCCTCTTGATCTAGACTACCCGGAGTGTTCTTCTAGAAAATAGGACTGCTCTGTTCGTCAGAGAAACAAATGCTAGGTATTTCAGAATCAGATCTCCACCATCTAGACTACCTGGTGTGTCTTGAACGTGTTGTTCCAATTTTCACTTGATCCGATGGTTCGATTTCTCCCGATCATATTTTAAAGATGACTGGTCGAGTGATGCTTTTCAAAATTGAGATTTCCTCTTCTCCTTTCTCTTTTTCTCTCACTTTTTTCTATCTTTTCTTTTTAAAAAGAAAGGCAGCTATATTGAAAAATCTTCATATTCTGACCAAAAGTTCCTAACATAATGTCCTTTGACAAAATTGCCCTTCTATGTGGTTTTATTCCACATGATTCATTTAAATTGGGTATTGGGATATCTCCACATTGAGGAAACCTAATCTAACAAATCTTCCCATTTAGATTATGTGGAAGGATTCGCCATCCCGGTGATCAACCGACAAATCTAAAGCTTCTCCTTTGGTAGTACTTTTATCATCATATCAGCACCATTATCATCCGTATGAATTTTATCAAGTTCAAACAACTTATCATTGATAACATCTCTCATCTAATGATACCTCATATCAATATGTTTTGATCTTGTATGAAAGGTAGAGTTCTTACCTAGGTGGATAACACTTTGATTATCACAAAACACAATGTACCACTCCTGTTTGAAACAAGTTCCTCCACAAATTTCTTCATCCATAGCAACTCTTTATAAGTTTCAGTTGTTGCAATATACTTACTTTTATTGTAGAAAGTGCAACACATTTCTACAACATTGACTACCATGATACAAGACCTCCCGAGAAAGTTATCAGATAACCTGAGGTAGACTTTCTGGTATTCACATCAGTTGCCATATCTGAGTCGATGTAGTCAATTAGCAATAGTATTCCATTACCAAAAGTGAGCCTCAAACTGGAACTACCACGCAGATATCTCAATATCCACTTCACTGCATTCTAATGCTCCTTTCCTAGATTATATAAGTAATGACTAACAATACCAATTGCACAAGCTATATCCAGCCTCGTGTATACCATCGCATACATCAAGCTTCCTACTGCTGAAGCATATGGAACTCTTCTCATCTCTTCTTTCTCTTCATCTATAAAAGGACTTTGATGAGCATCAAGTTTAAAGTGTGCAGCAAGAGGAGAGATAACCACTTTAGCTTTGCTAATATTAAATCTTTCAAGTACTTTCTCAATATATTGCTCCTGTGATATGTGCAACTTCTTATTTTTTCTATCTCGATAAATTTTGATACCGAGAATTTTCTTTGTTAGTTCTAAATCCTTCATAGCAAATGATTTATTTAACTACTTTTTCAACCGGTCAATTTTCGAAATATTCTTGCCAACAATCAACATTCATCCACGTAAAGCAATAATATGATAAAATCATCATCAAAAAATCTATGTACAAAAACACAATGATCAGAAGTGGTTTTCTTATAGTCTTACTCCCCCATAACTGACTCAAACTTCTAATACCATAGTCTAGGTGTCTGCTTCAAACCATGGAGACTTTTCTTCAGCTTGCACCCATAATTTTCTTTCCTTTTACTTGGAACTTTTTGGCTGCTCCATGTATATTTCTCTATCCAAGTCACCATGAAGGAAAGCAGTTTTAACATCCATTTGCTCAACCTCCAAATCAAGACTAGCTGCTAAACCAAGCACAACACGAATAGATGACATCTTAACAACAGGAGAGAAGATTTTATCGAAATCAATACATTTCTTCTGGCTAAAACCCTTGACAACTAGTCTAGGTTTGAACCGTAGTCGTGAAGTGTGTTCATCCTGCTTCACCCTGTATACCCACATTCCCTTAAGAAGTTTTATCAGTTCAAATGTGTTATTCTCATGTAAGGATTTCATCCCATCCTGCATGGCATCAATCTATTCATTTTTGCATGCATCTTTCATCACTTCTTCATAACATCTGGATTCTTCCCCATCTGTCACTAATGCATACTGACTAGCAGGATACCATTTAGCCTTTACTGGGATTCTGGCAGACCTCTTGAATAGAGTTTCAACCTCTAATGCTGGAACCTTTGATGGTGGCATTGGTTGATCTACATTATCTACCTCAACCTATGTACGAGCATCAATGTCATCAAGATCAGGTTGGTCATTTTGAACATCATGTTCAATCTGTGGCTGTACTGGCACATGATGCTGAGGAGCTACATCCAAGTCAACCAAATCATCACTGGATTTAGGTGCTATTTTATCTGCTTTCTCAATGTCCTTTATGGTCTGGTCTTCAACAAATATAGTATCTCGACTTCTGATGAGTTTCTTCTCCACTAAGTCATAAAACCTGTAACCAAACTTATCATGTCCATAGCCAAGAAATACACACTGTCGAGTATTGGCATCAAGTTTAGACCTTTCATCTTTAGGAATACAAACAAAGGCCTTGCATCCAAAGACACAAGTGGTTGTAGGAAATATCCTTCCCTGACCAAACCCTATCTGGAACATCAAAATCTAAAGGAACACATGATGTGAGATTTAAAACATGTGCAACTGTACTCAAAGACTTACCCCAAAATGATCTTGGCAAACCTGCTTCTGAAAGCAAACATCTCACCCTTTCAACCAGTGTTATATTCATTCTTTCTGCCAGCCTATTCAACTGAGGAGTCTTAGGAGGTGTCTTTTGATTATAATACCCTGTTGTCTGCAATACTCATCAAAAGGACTAGAATACTCACCTCCATTGTCAGTTCTGATGCACCTCAATTTCTTCCTAGTTTGTCTCTCAACCAAGACCTGAAATTGTTTGAACACATCTAACACTTGGTCTTTTATCTTCAATGTATAAATCCACAACTTCCTTTAGTGATCATCTATAAAAATCACAAAATAGAGAGCACCACTAAGTGTTTTTGTTTTCATAGGGCCACAAATATCATAATATACTAAATCAAGTATACCTGGCATTCTTGAAGGAGGGGATGCTTTGAAAGCAACTCTGGTCTATTTTTCTACCAAGCAATGAGCACATTTCTTCAAGGATGTATTCTTCATTTTAGGAATGAGATTCTTCTTGACCAAAACCATCAATCTATTCTTAGTAATGTGACTAAGTCTGTTGTGCCACAATTTAATTTTGTTTTCATTCTCCATTGTATTTATGGAGCGATCAAGTTTATGGCTATTAAGTGCAAGTTTATTGCATTTATGGCCAAAACCACCAATCGGGGCATCATCAAATTTTTCAACATAAATTAAATTTAAACGAAGATTAGGTACATGTTTAACATTTTTCAAAATCAACATTGTGTCGTTACTAATCTCCAAACACACATCTCTCATTCCAATGGCTTTAGCTAAACCATCATCACTCATCCTAACATTTTCAAAATCACCTAGTGTGTAGGATGTAAATAAATCTCTTCAAGTTGTAGCATAAATGGATTCACCACTATCAACTACTCAACTAGTCTCATTAAGTGCAATATTAACAACATTAAATTTATGAACGATGAGGAAGTCACTTGTGACAGCAGAAACTCGATCATCACCATTATTATCATTATTTCTTTTTCTTTCCCTTATCCTTTTGCTTTTCTTGCTTCGGTCTTCGACAATGCTTCATTATATGCCCCTTAATAGCATAATTGTAGCACTCAGCATTGGCATTCTTGTTGGACTTGCTTCTGTCTCTATCTATACTTTTCGAACCCCTGTTTTTGCTTCTCCTTTTCTTTTCTGTAATCAAGACATCTGAATGTGTGAAAAAACTCTGAAACTTTCTTCTCATCTCCTCATTCAGAACACTGCTTTTGGCCAAATCCAGGGTAATAACACCATCTAGGGTTGAGTTAGACAAAGATGTCATGAATGTCTCCCACAAGTCCGACAATGTACCAAGAAGCCATAACCCCTGCATTTCATTATCAAACTTGATATTCATTCCAACCAACTAATTAATAATACCCTGAAATGCATTAAAGTGATCAGTCATATGAGTTCCATCTTGGTATTTCAAACTCATCATTTGTTTGATAAAAAATAACTTGTTCCCTATTTTTCTAGCATATAACTGCTCAAGTTTTTCCCATGAGGATCGTGCATTTGTTTCACTACTTATATGGTTCAAAATATTATCATCTACCTACTGCCTAATGTAACCACATACTTATCGATGCGATATATTTCATTCAATATCATTTATACCATCAGGCTTTGTACTTTCAAACACAGGCAAATAATAGTCTTTCACATACAAATGGTCCTTCATTTTTCCCTTCCATATTTGACAATTAGAACCATTAAGATTCACCATTCTACTTATATTAGTTTTCATGTGTGACCACAAGGCACGAAGCGCAGCACATGCTCTGATACCACTTTGTTGGGATAAACACACCAAGTTCAATCAAATTACCGATTAAATACCAATGCAACGAAAATAATAATTATCCCTCTCTTTTGTGAAATTAGTAGAAAATAATAACAAGCAAACCAACCACAATTACAATAATATAAAATCGCCATAAATATAAAGAACACGAGCAATTTTTAATGTGGAAAATCTTTTCGATGTGAGGAGTAAAAACTACGGGACCATAGTCCACCTAAAATAATCTCCACTATAATAAAAAATAGGGATACAACAAGTTCAATAATCTGTCTCAAGTGATATACAATCACAAACACCTCAAGATAATTTAATTTTGGCAACAAACAAGTTCTACCAAGAGAAATTAGAAAGATCTCACCCAAAATATGGCACTACTCTCCACGAACAATTTATGATGATAAGAGTCTGTAAATTTGATCTTAAACATGAGTCTTAAACATACTGTCAAAATTTCAGCTCGATCCAACGGTTCGATTTCCCAAAATAGTCTCTTGATCCAGACTGTCCGGAGTGTTCTTCTAGAAAATAGGACTGCTCTATTCATCACAGAAACAAATGCTAGAGAATTCAGAACCGAATCTCTATTGTTCAGATTGTAGCCCAATATGTTTTGAACATGTTATCCCAATTTTAGCTTAATCCAACAATTTGATTTTTCCCGATCGTATTTTGAAAATGACTGATCGGGTGATGCTTTCAAAATCGAGATTTTCTCTTCTCCTCTTTCTTTTTGTCTTACTTGCTTCTATCTTTTCTTTTCAAAAAGAAAGGCAGCTATATTGAAAAATCTTCATATTCTGACCAAAAGTTCCCAACATAATAGCTTTTGACAAAATTGCCCTTTCATGTGGTTTTATTCAACATGTTTCATTTAAATTATTGGGTATTGGGACATCTCCACATTGAGGAAACCTAACCCAACAAGCACAACACTAGTATGTGACCTTTTGTGCCCACGTGCCCTGTTGTATTATGTTATTACTTAAATTTACAAAATTACGAGTTGTTTACTTCTTTGGTTGGGATGATTAATGATTATGGTCAAAATATATTCTAGATATTGTAAATAAGAGGGTGTGGTTGTTTAATGCCACCTCAGGTGGGATGAATTATCCAACAAAAATCATCAATTGTACTGGACTTGAGATTTTATCATGGGTCATCAACACCAAAAGTAAATATTTGACTAAATTGGATAATTTAGTATATTTAGCCTAATCAAATAAAATAAGCAAGCTCTTAAGGATTATTAATCAATCTCACTTTGGTTATTTGGGTAATTTGAAAGGTGGTTTTAGACTATTTAGTGTAGTACTAGATTGGTGGCTGAAAGAACATAGTTTTTGTTTTGTGTCAAAGTTTTTTTTCTTGCTCTTGCTAAGTTTCCGCAATAATGATATGTCTTTGATTATTTATTATCTTCATCTATTATTTTCATAAATATAGTTAATGGATAGTCAATATAATATGGTATTAATTGTGAGTGGTAAATTTAAATTTTATTTAATTAGGAATCTAAGATTGGCGTGTCATAATGTGGGTAAATGCTACACCCAATCCATCTACCCACACCCAATGTATATCCATTGAGTATAATATTCATTCTCTAATTATTATTTTATTTATAAAAATAGGATACTTGATAATCATTCATACATTGGGCACTGAGTGAAGCATGTATTGTACCATGGGTATGATGGGTTCGCTATAATCGTAAGGCATACACAATGAAAAATTATTTTTTTATCAAATATAAATTTAACCCCTCGATCCGAAAGTGATTTTAATGATCGCTCTTATTTAAGTGAATATATAAATAAATATTAAATTTAGATTATACCTTTCGTGCACTCCTATTGTTGTAAGAATGAAACAATCAATTGTTTATCCTGAACTTTCAGAACTGGCAAGGATCATTATCCAAGGGGAATTCCTCTTCTTTGTTCTCTAACACAAGTTGTACTTTTTAAGTACCCTTAAGACACTTTCGGATCTTCAAAGAGGTTGTGCCTCAGAGGGTCCAACATAAGGTGGTGTATCATTTACTGTGTCAGTTGGGGTGTTATGTGGTTCTTAAGCCTCTTCAAGTTCTACGACATTACCACTTCCATCTGAAAGAAATTCTTCTTCAAGGAATGTAGCATTCCTCGAAACAAACACTCTTTGTTTCGTGGCATCATAGAAATAGTATCCAATAGACTCTTTTGGATACCCCACGAACTCGCATAAGCTGGATTTCATATCCAACTTATCTCTCACTAACTGCTTCACATAAGTAGCACACCCCCATACCCTAAGGTATTTATAGGAATGTGTCTTTCCACACCGTATCTCATATGGTATTTTGAGCACGACTTTAGATGACACACTATTTAATAGGCATGCCACCATTTCCAAAGCATAACCCCAAATAAAAGAGGCAATGTAGTGAAGCTCATCATAGAATGAACCATGTCCAACAAGGTTCGATTCCTGCATTCCGTAACTCCGTTGTGTTGTGGAGTAGCAGGATGTGTCCACTGTGAGAGAATAGGATTCTCTTTTACAAAATCTAAAAACTCTGTGCTTAAGTATTCACCTCATCGATCAGATCGAAGAGTCTTTATACTTAATCCACTTTGTTTATTTACTTCAGTTTTGAATTCTTTAAACTTTTCAAATACTTCAGACTTGTACCTTAAAAGGTACACATAATCATACCTAGAGAAATCATCGATTAAGGTTAAGAAGTAATTATAGTTCCTACGGGCACTAATATTTAGTGGCCCACATACATCTATATAAATGAAATTCAATAGATGATTGGCTCACTCCACTTGTCCAACAAATAGAGATTTTGTCATCTTTCCTTTGAGGTAGGATTCACATATTGACAATTCTTGCTCGTTCTTTAGATTAAGCAATTGTGCCAATTTGTTAATCATTTTCTCAGAAATATGTCCTAATCTTGCGTGCCATAAGCTCATGGAACTATGATTATCTAATTTTTTTATTTTATTGAATTGTGAAAATGGGGTTATGGGGAGTAACAATATATAAACAATTCGTTAAAAAATCAAAATAGATAAAATCAGATTGTTTAAAAATGGAACAATTTTCATTTTCAATGGTAAAACTAAAACATTCTCTATCCAAAACTGGAATAGAGATAATGTTTTTAATAATATCCGAAATGAAAAGACAATTGTTTAAAACTATTACATAACCATTCTCTAAAACTAGATTAACGGTTCCTATAGCTAATGCAGCAACTCTTGCTCCATTCCCCATCCTAAGGACCCTCTCTCCTCCATCCAACTTCCTACTTTTTGTCATCATCTGCAAATCATTGCAGATATGTGAGCCACAACTGATATCTAATACCCAAGAAGTATTCTTAACAAACAAGTTAACTTTAATAAAATATATACTTGAACTCTTCAGGCTTGCAAGATACTCCTTGCAATTCATCTTCCAGTACCTTGATTTGCCGCAGTAATGACACTTGTCATTGGTCTGAGAAGAAATCTTCTTTACACCGCCCTTAGCCTTCAACTTTGTTGGGTTTAGAGGAACACTTTCATTTCTTTTTTTCTTTTCTTGGGCTTTTTAGCCTTTGAGCAATAAATGCCCACTTTTCTAATTGATGATTATTTTTCTCTTTTTGCGGCTGAAAGTGCTTTTCTTAATGCAAATCGGCGTGTACTACTACTGTAATTTTCCGTTTCTTTTGATACTTGCACAGAGTATTTTAAGGAGTTGCATAGTATTGTCACATAGCATGAGGTTAGAGTACTGAAATAATGAGTATGCCTGTTATCATCTCCTTTTGCAATTTCCTTTTTGGAAATTGACTATATATGCTAATATTTGTCGAAGTTACAGAAATGAATTTGATAACTTGATGGTTTTTTCATTGGTGGGGAGTGTGCATTAGATAAAAGTAAAAAAAAAAAAAAAAAAAATCAATGTCCATAGACTACGTAAAATTTCATATTTTCTCATTTATTAGCATATGAACTTATATGAAGAGAGATTTTAATAAGCGTTTAAATGATTATTTCAATAAAATATTTTTCTATAGTTGGAGAAGCGTGTTGTGGTTGAGTGGGTGTGCTAGAGTAGTCCAATGAACTTAGGCTATCTCCAATCCACAATAGTCCGTATTCAATAAAAATTCTAGCACCTGTTCTCTACATGAGTTTTGGCCCTTTTTTTTATAACCTAACTTCGCCCTACTACTCTCTTATTTGTCCACCGAGTAAATTCAAATGCAGTCATAGTCTATACAAACTTAAAATATACATTTGATATGCGTCAACCCTCCCTATAAACCCATTTTTAGGTCACATAGATAAGAACCGACGGGACAACAAGCACACCACGCTCCTACTTCCATAAGCATTCGAACTTGATACTCATTGTTAAACCTCCATGTGTCTCACCGCAGCGCATGCTTTAGAGAGTGTAGATGATTCTTTTGGAAAATAAATTCATCTTTTCTCTAATTTGGCCATGAAGAAGTACCCATCTACTCAACATTGTCGTATCCTTTTTCACTCATGCGCCCTAATTGCATATGCTATAATCTGGTAATTTCAGAATCTGAAATGGATGATGAAGAAACCTAATAAACCAAACAAAGTAGTACCTGTAACATAGAGAAACTGAACTGCCAGACTTCTTCTTAGCTTTCATCACAACAAGAGCACCTTTACTGGCCTTGAAGATTTTGTGGATTAAATATGATTATGAAATGGGCGAACAGGTTGATGATTTTTCCAGTATATCATCAACTATAATGCGCTACCTTATCTTCTGAACCTCTTGAGCGGTGCCCATAAGAAAAGCGACTATAAGGAGAAGGTTTATCAACCATGATTCCTTCTAGTTCCTGCTATAACAATTTTTAGATGGTTTAATTTTAGGAATGACAGTGGATTGGACTAAGTCTCCAACCAGTCTTATTTAGGACTGGTTTAGAAATAATAAGCAAGGTATGGGGTTGGGTTATTAGTTTTAATATTTTGGATGGGTGGGTTTGGAATGACTAAACCCGGTTTATATTTCACAATACTGAACATGTTAATTGGAAATGTAACTTTTGCTACTGTGATTGAGACAAGCGTTGTTGGTCCAATTGTCTGATTGCTTCAAAATGCTGAATTTGATGTAAAAAAGAAGGCAGCATAGCATGGGCGTATCCAAGGATGGAGCCAGATAATTTAGATTGGAAAAGCTAGATTGAGTTTTCTATAAAAAAAATTTATACAAATATATATATATATATATATATATATATATATATATATTAAATATTATGTAGTTGAGTGAGGGGACCGACTGTCCCTTGCTATCGCCAGGCTCCATCATTTTTTTTTTTATTTTTTTTTTTTTTTATTTTTGATACCCAGGTTCCTGGCTTACACCAGTCAGTTCTGGACTTCTTAACCACTTGCCCAAACACCTAGGAGGAGGTAAATCGTGGGATATGTCTCAAACTGGATCACAGGTTCCCCTCATGACTGTACACTTCTGCGCACAAGGAGCCGCCTCCAAAGTGATTGCTCCATACTAAACTCCGGTCGCAGGGTCCCACTGGGGACACAGTGATTGCTCCATACCGAAATTCAACCGCAGGTTCCCACCAAGATTCGAACCCCCACCCTGCCGCTGGAAGCGAGAAACATGTTGGTTGATCCACCAGTTGAGCTGTGCCCGGGGGCAAAAAACTTGAGAGGGTAAACTTTTTATACTAGCCAGCCCCACCGCACTGCGGCCCCACCCACAAGAAACCCCACCTCCGGCCTGGCCCTACGGATTAGTATACACCGCTTGGCCCTACGCGTATGGAGGGATTTTTGAGAGGCATGGTTCTAGTTATACCTGCCGAGGGGATTCGAACCTATGACCATATGGTTATAAGTAAGAACCTTTTACCAACTAAGCTGACCTCAACTGGTAAAACTTGAGAGGGTAAACTTTTTATACTAGCCAGCCCCACCGCACTGTGGCCCCACCCACAAGAAACCCCACCTCCGACCTGGCCCTACGGATTAGTATACACCACTTGGCCCTACGCGTATGGAGGTATTTTTGAGAGGCATGGTTCTAGTTATACCTGCCGAGGGGATTCGAACCTATGACCATATGGTTATAAGTAAGAACAGCTAAGCTGGCCTCAACTGATTGCCAAGCTCGATCATTGGCCGTATGGGGCTGCACTTAAGGAACAAATTGAGTATTCAACTTGATAAGTTTCCTTTGATTTTAGTATTCCATCAAGGTGATTTTGGTCTCCCATCACTTGGCTTGCTCTATTTATGCAACTAGGGAATTTCTTCTCATAGTTCTGTGGATTCTTTATTTCCAGAGTGGTAATTCCTTTATAAATTCTGATTTTTCTTGGTCTTGAAGGTATGGAATCATAATTTTTAGAGTAGTGTTGAAGAATCCAAATGGCAAAACAAAGCTCCTTATACGTTAAATGCAAGATTTGCTTGGCTAGCTATTTAAGGACAACACAACAATACAAATGGTGTTATTTTATCCTTAAAATTAGATCCCAACAAATCTGGCCATTTTCGAGGAGGTTTATGACAATTATTCTCTCTTTTTATCGTCAAATTCCATATGTTATTATATAAATATGCCTCTCGCATTCATGTACTACTACTGAAAAAAAATACTTGAAAATAACCCGTCAATGTTATTTTGAATTGAGAAGACGTCAAATTTTTAGGTTGTATTTTAAACACCAATTAAATTACTTACAGATTAGGATATTATATACTCGAAGAAAAGAGTGAAAATTCATGAGAAACCATTCTTTCTTTTTTTCTATTGCAATTTTTGGATTATTATATGGTAATTTTTAAACTTTCCATATGGAAAAAGAAATAAAAAGAGATAAATTAGAAATGATGTTTGTCATATCAATGACACCAAAGGAATATTAAATGAAGGTAATGAAATAGAGGCACTCAGAGGGTTCTTCTCAAACGAGAGAGCCACTACGAATAAATTTTGGGAATTACAAATCGAGGGTTTGAGATGATATTACTTATGGATTGAGAATAGAAATTCAACTTTCTGATATCATATTTCTTATTATTTATCAGTAGCTTAGTGTAGAGCGGACAAACACATAATTGATTTGTTGTAGATATTAATGCTACTTGAAGAGATTAAATTATTCGGAATTCAAGAATTCGGCAAAAAGGTCTCACTAGACTAAACAAATGTTGGCCGACATCTAATATATGTAAGGATTAACAAACTAAGTGATGTGAAAAAGTTGGACAGGGTAAAGTAAGGTTGATTATAAAAATTCAAAAATTATTAGAATCATCCGCATTATACCTCATCAAATTATTTTTACTAAATTATTATATAAATTATAATTTAAAAATTCAATTAAAATCATAAGTGACTTAATTGGTTTGGTGGTGGTTTAGAATTCAAATAAACAAAACTACACAACCTATATATATATATATTGTTAAGTTTATTAATAATTATATTAGTTTTAATTTTAATAATTAATTTATAATAGTAATATCGGTTTAACTTTCACGAAATTAATTCTTTTTGTACTCATCAATTTCTCATATTTTTTTTTTCTTTTATCTCAAGTTATAATGCAAGGAGCATGTATGTTTAATTTTAATTTTAAAAAGTTCAGTATTCTCTTTTTTTTTTAAAAATGCTGGTTTATTTAATTTTTTCAAGACTTTTTTCTACTTATTTTCCAATTGTTCACTTTTTCTTTATACTTTTATCATTTGCAATATATGAATGAGTCAATTTTTCTTTCCAAAAATTAGAAGATGAAGAAAATAAGTATTTTTTTATTTTATTGTTTTTGGGTGTGCAAACTCAAATTTTTTTGTATTTATGATGTTTGTATATTCAAATAATATTTTCTCTACTTGCACATTGAAATATTTAAAAAAAATCCCTACCTTACCTATAGTTTAAATAATAAAAATAAAACTAAATAAGTAAATAAAATATATAAAATGAGTTGAAATTTCTGCATAACGATGTAGCTATTTGTTAGTGGTATAATTGTTACATAAGTTCAAACAACTTGTGGGTACTGTGAATCTTTGATTTAAATACCTTAATGTAGTCTAAATTGTGTCCTTGAAATAGGTATATTTGTATAGTTTGTAGACTGTTATATTTATCATAACTAACAATTTTGTTTTTTACTTCTTCTCTCTTTCACTTTTCAGTGGAATTTAGGCGGAAAATGATATTTTTTGTTTACATTATTGAAAAGACTATGTTATTATTTTTACGATGAATGTTACAATGTTATTTTCAAGTTGAAGTGATTTTTTCTACTAGAATTCTTTTTTTTTTTTTTGCCTTAATCATTTTCTCTTTATTGGTTAAAAACGGTCAAACTACCCAAAACTGTTTAAAGCGACACTTTTTATTTTACTTGACAAAATTGTAATTTAAAATTAATTTTAATAGAATCGCACATGACAATTTAATTTAAAATTAGTGAAAAAAGTGTAAAATCGTACCGTGATCACCCATATTAAACAATTCTTCGAATACAATCCTCCAATTGGTTTCAATAGAGATGACAATAGGGCAAGTTCAAACCCAAATCTACAACAAACCTGTCCCAAATAGGACGGGTTCAAATCCAACTAAACGGGTTTGAGCCGAATAACAGGTCATATTAGAGCCGCCCCACATATTATTTAGGCTTTTCACTTTTCATTGTCCATTAGACTTACTCTTCCCAATCTATTCGTCCACATCTGCTCTCCCCAAATCGCCCATCATTTTTTTTTTCCATCAGACTCTCTACTTCACTACATTCTACCCACGGTCACCTACCGAACTCCAGACGGGCAGGCGACCATTTCTCTGTGTCGTCTTCCATGGTGTACGACCCACCACCACAAGTTACGACGGTAGTTTTCAGTCAGAGCGCCGCACCTTTGCTTTCTCCCTCCTCCACCAATCACTGTGTACCGCCCCAATTGAAGATATGTTCTCTCCCTTTCTGTGATTGTTTTATTACTTTGTAAAGATTAAGAAGAATCTTTGTGAAGTTTCTCTCTTTAACTATGTATATGAGTCTATTTTTAAGTTTTTTCCAGAGAACTCTCATTATTAATGAATGAGTATTTTATTGCTTTATAAAGATTAAGAAGAATCTTTGTGAAATTTATCTATTTAACTAGGTATATGAGTTTATTTTTAAATTTTCTCTCAGTAACTCTTATCATTAATGAATGAGTATTCTTATATTACTAAACGAGTGAAATTATACTTTACAAACTTTAAATTCTTTATCTAACTCTATTGCAATTCTTAAGTAGTTTGATTGTTTACAGTATAACAATTGAAATGTAAGAAAATGAAAGGATTAACGAGCCCAGATAGATTGAACTTCCGAATTTTAAGTTTAAGGCGAATAAGGAGTCTAATTTTATTTTGTAGGATGGATTCCAAATTTTACAAAATCCTTCCCAAACTCGCCTACTGTGATCCCTAGGTTTCACCAATTTAGAAAAAGTCCCATGTGGATCTGACTTGTAATATAATAGGAGCTTTAAAATAACTAAGAGTGTTTTTAAACATAAATTTTTCAGGTGTCAAATCAGTTACTATTTGAAAAACTCACAAGTGAGCTACCAAGTTGTAAAATCTCCAAATATTCAGATTAACATACCTTTACTTTTTTTATCAAAAGGTGGTACTTAGCTTTTTAGGATGTGAACTGAAAAACTACGTTACACTATTTACCGATGTTAAAAAGATTAATTAACCTCATATTACATGTGTAGTACACTTATGCTACACTTGATCATTTCAACCACACCACCATCACTTACCTTGTTGTACTGCAAACTAACACATACTTCTAATTTTAGAATTTTTTTTTTTATTTCTTACTTCAAACATCTTTTTAAACTCACACTTTAATAGGATAACAAGGAGTAAGGTTTGAATTGGATTTAGTTGGATTCGAAACCTACTCATTAAGATTATTAAAAATTTAGATATAAATTAATTTTAAATTAGATTTGATGGATAGACTCGTTATACTCGCTTTATTATATAAAATATATTAAAATTATATTTCTTAAAACTAATACTATTAAACTTTCTAAAAAAAATTAAACGGAAAATTAAAATCCGTCCAAATAAAACGAATCTAAGTCAGCTCTTCACACCACCTATATATATATATATATATATATATAAACACAGACACACACACATATATATAGGGTGTGTAATATAAAATCATATAATACGTTCCACTAGTTGGTGTTGGTTAATTACGCATGCATTGGAGTTACATCATACCAGCACGCTGACGATCGTCATTCCTTGGAATTGAATTATGACATTCTGTTGTTCCTTTTCCTCTTACGTTCAGTTACAATCCAGAATTGATTAACTTCTCAAAATAAAAATAAATTCAGTTTTAATAAACAAGCATTAGACATTATAGACCTGTAATTAATTTCGAAAAACCTATTACTAATTTCTCCTTATTATGTATTCATGTCCATTTATTACATTTTCAAAGCACTTGTTTAAAATCTCTCAATTTAGACCAAGGCAATAAACAGGGAAATACAATTAAATAATTACATGGAAAAATTCTCGATTACAAATCATATAGATTTAAATTGTTCATAAATTTCCGTCAATGAGATTCTGGCCCAAAATCAAATTGTACTATTTAAGGTAGCAAAAACTCAGTAGTTCAGATTTAAGAGGTTTTGAGTTTGGATTCCCCTATGTGGTATTTGTCTTCTTTATTAGTACTTCCTCTATATTACTATTTGATATTCTATAAAAAAATTATTTAAACTCAATTCGTTAAATTTAACAAATTAAATTTGAACATATTTTTTTTAAGATCTAAAGTTTGAAAAAAAAAAAAATCAATTTATTTGAGTTCGATTTGTGTCTATAAAGTTCATTCAAACTCGATTCGATTAACAATCAAACTAAATTCAAATATAATTTTTTAAACTTGATAAATATTTAAATAAATTTGAATAATAATGTGTTCAATTCAACTCAATTCATTTACGGCCCTTGCTCCCAAAAAATACAAATGAAGAAAAGTCAGTTTTATACTCATTTCTTCCAATATTACCCTTTCATATGCTACCAAAAATAATAAAAGAAATTAGTCAAACTCTATATTCTACTCGAAGACTTTTTATTTGAACAAGTTGGATCTTAATAGTGGCTTGATTAACTCCTAAATAAAGGGCATAATTTATTTATCCGTTTAATGTCAATACACATTTTAATTTCCATTTCTTTAAATTTGAATACAATTGACACTTTTAGATAAAAATTCTTCTATTAAAGATACAAGATAAGGATATTTGGACAAATCAAAATAGAAATGAAGATATTCATTATGGGAGTAGTCGATTATTGATTATAATTGTACATAAATTTCAGAATGGATTTAAGTAATGTACTAGTCACTACTTGATTATTTGTATTTTTGCTTCAATTTGTTTTTCTTTTTTTCTTTTTTTTTGTGTAATTGACATACTTTGTGTGTCTCATAATTGTTCTATTTGCACACAATGAAATCAAGCGCTTTAATCTTTGATTGATTTATTATATTTATTCATGGGGTAAAAAATAGACGCCTAGGATCGATTGCACTTTGCTTTCCAACTTTGCGAATGTGTGGAACTACCATACATCTTTGTTAAATGACTTCGAACATTCATGGTCCCATTTTTCAATGGAATATTTTGCCAGAGATTATAATATTCTTTGGACTTGTTGCACTTTCTTCCTCCCTTTTAATCAAATGTGCATTTAATCATTTAAAATATTTTAAAACGCTACACTCTTCATCAAATCTTTATATTGCAAAATAAAGTAAAATATTTTACCAAAAATACCATCATATTCTACTTACTTGCCAGCATATAGACATTTTAGTCTTGTCTTTTCTATTACAAACTAATTTTATGGCCACATTTCTCTAAGTTTATTTGCATAAATTAATTAAATTTATTTTTACAGTTATTCCTCAACTCATTATTATCATAATGTAACTTTATGCATATTTCTTTAGTGAAGACATTATACTATTTGCATTTCAAATCTAGGACAAGTTGAAAGAGACGACGTTGATTCTAAGATCAACTTCTTTTGCCGTTAACATCCACCTAACTAGCATCACCTCTTTTATCATTGGTGGCTCATTTTTTTTAAATAATGGAAAAGATGACTGAAACTTGACATGAAAGACTCAATTGGGATACAAATGTGTTGTCAAGAACATAGAGGATGCAGGATGGACAGTTGATCAGATTTAGTATCTATCATACATGGACAGTAGTCGGAGTCAGCGGCTCTTCCAAAGTCCCTCATCTTAAATCCTTTGGGAAGAGGGAAATAAAAAAATTAAGTAGATTGAAAATAGACTAGAAATAGAACTCTAATCAAGTCAGTCGATAAATCTTAAAATAAGATATATCTCGTAATAATCAAAAGAAATTAGATAGTTTGGTCAAAATAAATTCTTATTTTGAGTAAACAGTTATAGGTGACCAACTGCAATTCGAATAGACCAATCCGACATATTTTCCTCGTTCGTAGGAGTGTGCTTATGCTTTGCTTTATGAGTATGATATTTTTTTGGGCATTTTCAATAATATCAAATCTTATTCCTATTTTGGTATTTTCAAATAAAATAAAATTATTATTTTGTGTTTAACAATTTTAAACTTTTTATTCTTTTGATTATTTGAAATTTCTTTTTTTTTTAAAAAAAAAATCCCAAAGAACCCCTACTCTTCACTAAACAAATAAGTATAAATTTGTATATATACCATAACAATAATTTGAGGGATAACCTTACAAATAACTTTTAGTTATCTCAAACATATACAACTAAGAAGCACATAATTTTTTTTTGGTGCAATATTCAACCTCATTCCACTTAAAAAATTAATGGTAAAATGCAATATTTCAAAATATTTTAGATCGTTAAATGGATATTTCTTAAAACTTCAATGGGCAAAGTGCAAATGCCCGAAGTATTTCATCCAAAAACAGAAACATGGAGTGCTTGGGCACATTTAATTAGATAGTCGTTCTACACATTTATAAAAAAGTTGAAAAAATACAATCGACCTGTAAGTTGTGGGAATGTCTGCTTTTTATCCTTTATTCATTAATAATTAATAATTTCTAAAATTATTGTATTATGTATCTTACCTGCTATAGCTATGTCACAATTATGTTTAATTGCCAGTCATGATCTCATTAATTTAGGTAAGACATACAATAACGCAAATGAACTTATTTCTTATTTATCATTGATTGAAATACAAAAGTTAACTCCAATATACATACATATATATATATATATATATATATATATATATATATATATATATTACTTCTCAAAATGGATTTAATCACTTCATGTCTCTATCCTTTTTTCAGGGAGCCGATTAATTAAATTATGCAATACACTACCATATCCAAGATTAATTATGTACAGTTAATATATTTAAAATCAATGTACAACTTTCATAAAAGAACAATACCAGAAAATCGTATTAATAACCACAGTTTATGTGCACTCAACCCTAATGTATCCACATTATAGAAATTTTATACTTAAACTTTACTAATTGAATAAGATCTCAATATTATATGTATTCATTTTACTTGACATTGAACTTTATATAAGAATAGAAAGAATATAATTTTATATATTTTTATAATATACCTTCAAAAGTAGCTGTTAAGAGAGTAATATCACTTCATTGTCTTTAAATGAGATAATACTTTTGTTATAAAAAAAAATATTTAGTGAAACAATCAAATACATCAACCACATATTATCCATAGTTAATCATCAATTTACAAATACCCTCTATCAAGAATTATTATTATAAAAATAAATATAAAAACCCATTAGTGGGATTAGAATCCAAAATTTCAAAAACTCATAAAATGATCAATTTTATCACTTACACTAGATCTCATTAGTAAATTTTATTTTCTAATATTCCCTAAAAAAAAAAAACAAGAATAATTATTTAGAAAAGAGTATTTGGTTAAAGCCAGTTTAGCACTTTGTGGTGGTCGTACATTAATCACATTAAACACTCACCAAAATTGCGCAGCTTCCGTCCAATGAAAACTAATTTGTTCTCTCGTTTAGTGTTATTTAATTAATGAAATCAAACAATTCCAAAAAAAAAAAGAAGCGACAATTTGACATTGAAAGGCCACGACAACAATACCAAAATTCTCCGATGTCATCATGGTCCAACTTATAATAATTATGAAAAGTGAGTTCAATGATACCTTAATTAATTCCTTTTCCTCTTACATAAAACCTCAATATTTTAAAGCGTAAAGAGGAGCCGGTCATATTAGATTAATCACAAATCATTTAGCAATTTCCACACCTCCTCGTGAAAATAACATGATGACAAGGGTAGGAAGGACTAAGGAGTATATTGATTGTGAGCAATCCATATTATGCCATTCATTTTTATGGTTATTCACCTTGAATTTCTCATTTTACCCCATGAAAAATCTTTATAATTAAATAAATTAAGATTCACATATTCTTATATGAATTTTAACTCGATCGAAAATAGGTCAAGTCTAGCCTGAATGCTCCATCATCGATATTTAGGAACCATCTGAATTATGATATCTCGACCTGATTTATATATCAAAAAGTCTTGATTGGAGGCCCGTGCTTGATATGTTTTTATCATTTACTTGAAAACTGGATACAATAGAACTTAGTAAAATCACTTTCTAATTTGTCTGTGTGATCACGTATGTTCTCATTTTTTTTTTTTAGATCTCACAAATTATGTTTTATTTTAAATTATTATTTTAATAATAATGTGACTTTGCTAATTATAGAGCATTATTTTTAACAATAGAACTAAAACAATATTTGAAAAATACGAATTTAATTTAATTTCGATAATTTATATATTGTTCCGTAGAGATGCAAATTTGGAGGAGGTTTGCAAATGTGGAAAAAGTGGTGCGGATGACAATTTCACAAGAAATGAGGGACCGGTGCATGCAAGGTGACACGTGGGTCATGCGCGACTCTTTCCCACAATTTTTTAACCCTTTTTGGCGGGTATTGTGTCATCCAAACCTCAATTCAGGCCCTTTTCCGTCATTTCGCAATTCGCAATTAGGGTTCGATTTTTGCTCGGTGCCACCTTGACATGTCGGTTCCTTCTACTCTCTCCCTCTCTGATCCTACTGCTCAAATTCGCCATCTTTTTTTCTGTTCTGCTTTTTGGGTTTTCTCCATTTTCCTCTCTTTCCCCAGAAAATTTCTCAACTCTTTGCTCTTCTTATTCAAAAAAATCATGTAACCCTTTTGCACAAAAGTTGCCAATTTGTGCTTCCCAACATTCATTCTTCTTTAATTGTCTCTATCCGACAAAGAAAGATTTTCTATTTGAAAGAGTAAATAGAGATAATAAAGATCATGGAATCCAGCCAAAAGGTGCAAAAAAAAATCTACTTTCTTGCATGATGCAATTCGTCATTATTACAATTGTCAAAATTTTAAGTGATTATACAACGTTGTTTTGCTGAAGTATTTGGTTTTATTTCTGTTTTTGTAGGAAGAGGGTTTGTCATCAGACGGGTTGATCGAAGTGGAGATCAAGAAGTGTTGCTCTGATTGCAAAACCACTAAGACACCCTTGTGGAGGAGTGGCCCTTCAGGCCCCAAGGTTTTAGTTTTCATTTATTCGAGTGATTAAAAAGTTCATTTGGAGCAAATGGGATTTGTTTTATAAGGTTGATTCTCAATTTTCTTGGTTTGTTGTTTGCCTTTTTCAGTCGCTATGTAATGCTTGTGGGATTAGATATAGAAAGAAGCGCCCCACTCCCGCCACCGCCGGCGGCTCCACCTCCAAGAATGATGTGAAGAAGGGTAAAATTGGGAAAACAAGGAATTTGAAGCTAAGAGATGCATTGAAAGTGAATTTGATGCCTTTGGGGAAGGAAGTGGAGCTGATGGAAGGGCAGAGATCACCTGTGAAGAGGCTCAGGAGTCCAAGGCAGTGGGGTGAGGTTGAGAGAGCTGCCCTGCTTTTGATGGCTCTGTCTTGTGGTGCTGTGTTTGCTTAATGAAGTCTAGGAAAGGCACAGATTATGAGAATGCTTCATGGTTAGATAGGGTAGGGTGGGTGTGGGGTGATGGGGGAGCAAAAATATTGTATAGCCCATGAACCCACATTTTTCTATGTTAGGCATGTGAAAACTGAAAAGCCTTTTGTTAATGTTTAGGAGTTGGTAGTTTTAGGGGAAAATGATAGCCCATGGTTTAGATCCTTTTTTCCTTTTTGGTTAGGAATAGGAAAAAGGAAGTGTAAATATGACATGATATCATAATGAAATGGGATTTTGTTGTGTTGCTCTCCTTTTCAACATTTGCAGCCCCATTTTTGAAGGGAAAATTGTAAGTTACCAAGTTATGGTCATGTAGTTAAAAATCTTGTGCTCCTTTAAAGATTCTATGAAAGCGAACTTGTTAGATTTTATGTCACATGGGGAACATTAAATTAAACACAAATTGAGTTGTGGCATTTCTGTACAGACTGAATTGCATGGCATAAGTGTATAACTATTTAGACTCTTTGTTCTTTTCTGTACAATGAATATTTGAGATTCTAAATGAGACAACTTATTGACTTTGTGTCACCTAGCAAAGTGAGATGATTGAAAATGATTTTGAAGAAATTCACTAGTATATGGCAGTGGAAACTGGTCCTAAGAGCAAGAATTGTTTCTTTATCAAGTGATAATGTTCACTCATCAAAGAAATATGGACCTAAACTTAAGCATGTTAACTTTTTTTTTTTTTAAATAAAGGAAAATTACACTGGCAAAGTAATTTATTAGCTGATCATCAATATGAACTTGAATGAAGTCTTCATTTCTGTCTAATGTCATGGGATGGGGCTGCAACATGTGCCAATAAAGTTTGTTATATATCTAATGCTTTTGAGCTTTTAGGCTTTGATGAATAGGGATGGTAAATGTAATAAAGGCTGTACATGTCCATTCCTTTCCTTTTAACAGTCAGGACTTTTACCCTTCATCTATGTCGCACAAATTTTCCATTTCCTTGCTTTGCAACTGAGTCAACCCAATTCCCTTTTCTTGCCCTCTTGTCTGTGTGGACTGACTTTGCCTTCATTTTTTTTTTCATGATGCATAATTCTTGACTAGTTTTGTGACTAGGGTGTCTGGGATATCTGGGCCCTTGGCTTGTGTGGGCTCTACAAATAGTCCCTTATGATCAAGGGCCCAAACGTTCTGTAGGGCTCTATGGACATTGGCGGCTCAATCTTTACTGTGGAAGTTCTATGCTTTTTACTTCTTTCAATAGTCTGCAATATCCAAGCAGTGGAAGTTTCAGCAGGCTCTGTTGATATACAATTACCATATTATTTTACCAAATAGTATATAGTAATTTACATCATGCAGTTAATTCCAACAGATGATTCAATACAAGTAAGAAAATCATTTTCTCCAAAACCTAAAGAAAGAATATTGAAACTTGCTTGTGGATCGATCACCTACAACGCATCTGGTCCAATATTGAACTAAAGGAGGTGGGTGGTGCAAAACACAACTCCGGCCCTATAATCTAATGTCCAGCAAACACAGCCGTCTATTATAGAATAACCCATTGCATGCATGCCTATAACAACATAAGATCCTGTCATGGGTACTGCTATATAAGCCCAAAGCTCCAATTACTATTCCTGTTTCCGGGTGTGATGGCTATTGATTTGGCTAAGAGTAGAATGCCTGGTAACTCAGAAAGGATTGAGATGGGATTCAGAGAAATGAGAGGATTTATGAGCTTTGGTCGCTGCCCTTATTTCTTCAGGTGTTTTCTGGAAATATACCGCCTATAGAGCATAGGTGGAGATACCATAAACGGTGGCACTAGAGAGTTGCTCCCTGGTCCTGTCAGCTTGCTGCACTGGAGTGGAAGTGGAAAGCCATGGCTCAGGCTTAATTCTGCCCAGTCATTCCCCCTCGATTAGCCACCGTCTCAATACGACATCTACAGACCGTCGTTATAATCACAGGTTGGGATTCCATCCACCAGCGAGTACTAATTATATCAAATTGCATATGTATGATAAACAAGGATGATGAACACACGGCATCAAAGATTTACGAAGATTTGGTTGCTGTATAAAATAAAAATAAAGGAAAAAGACTACGTAGCAAACAATTATTAACAAGGAAAAAGTATGAATTAGTTAGACTATGTTGTGGGTAACTGAGCATATCTTATCAACTTCTTCGTGAGGACAAACATTTGACTCTCCATTTGATTGTCTTCCTCGTTGCAGCAATTACCATATGTAATTCATATGCTTGACTATTGGTAAAACGTATTATCTCAGCCCGATCACCGATAGTTGTACTTAGATATCTCTATTCCTCTAGATAAACAATTAACCAACTCAATTTAATTTGTCAAGTCTTATCAGAAAAGATTTTGCTGAACAAATGACTCATCTAATTTTCAATTATACTTCTAATTTTATTTACTAATAACTCATTCGTGCACACTTATGTGCACTGTTCATATAAAACTCAAGTCCTACCAAGACATTTAGATCCAGTCCAAATTCAACTATATAAATATACCTTGATACCTCACTCAGATCCCAGAAGAATTAGATATCCAAAAGAAAAATCCATATTTGGAAAGTCATTAATAAGATAAGTAATTCCAGATCCAAATTTGTATGATTGAAGTTCCAGATGATGACCTAGATCTATATAGACCTATAACTTATGCCAACCACATATAACCTAGAAGCATTGGATTCAAATCTTAATGGGATCAATGATGGAACTCAACAAGCCCTCATCATTTGCAAGCTTTCCCAACTTAAACTTTCCCAGCTCTCTATTAGACCAGGTAAATAAATCAACTCAAAGGAAAATATTTTAGTAGGAACATAACAAGAATGCCTCCTCAAAAGTTGGACTGGGCAAAATCAAGCAAATAGCAAACCTGCCTTTCTCACACCAAACACAAATTTTGTAGCATGAGAAACTTGTGCTTTCTAATTTAAGAAAAGAAGGGTGTACAAACAATTACATTCAAAACTACCATTTCATACCTGGATCGCAGCTGCAACATGGAACAAGAATAAGAAGCAGCTGATTGTCATACAATCAAGAACTAATAACAAGATGTCAACAGACTCAGATAAACTAACTGCTAGTATCAATTCCATCTTCTTCAAGAGCTGTTACTATGGCCAAAGAAAGTTTGGCATGTACTATCCACCACCTATCACACTTCAAAGATGAAAACTTGTATGGACCACATGAAAGCCGAAGTTGGATCAGCTCAGTCGATATTCAAATATATCCAAGTTAGCCTGTGCAAATTGCTAAAGATGCCTAGATAGTAATAAGGTCACAGGTTCGATAATAACCTAGTTTTACATCAGATAAAAATCATGCATGCACTAACCAATTTGTGTCACTTCATTCAGCAAAAGGGCCATGCAACGATTTCCATCACAAACTAAGTAGACACAGGAAGTTAATGTTTGCTATTTGCTTTACACAGTTACAAAATTTTTTAATATCACAGGAGAATTAAAGAAGGAAACTTTGGAAAGTCAAAACTTTGGACCAATTTTGATCAATAGATGGACCCAATCTAAAAGGGTGAATGCTTCTCAATGAAGTCTAAAGAATTCAGACAAGGGAATCCTACAAGGCAAATAGCGTTTTAAGTATTAATCAAGTCATTATATTAGTAAAATTAAGGACAAATAAAACAATAAAGAACAATTGCATAAGTAAATAATACGACAAAATGCAGAAAATAGATGGCAGTACTGATAGTGAGTTTTACCATTGCTGTCCTAAATGTGACTCATTACAAGCAGCAGCACCCAAGCTAATGCAACAACAACAAACAAAAAACCTTCCTTTATTTTCCATTCCAAACAATCTATCCTTATTAAGATCATATATTTATAATTAGCATAAACTTTTGAATGGGCGATCTTGAAATATCTAGTAGTAGAAAATAGATTACAGCAAGCATTCTATGAAACAATAAAAATCATTTACTTTTTACTATATGACAACACTTGAAACATATTTCTTCTCACAAACCTCAATTTCAGCTTACATACAGACACAAATATCGATTGGTTAGCACATTTACGGATAATTTATTACTTTAACAATAAATGATTTTTCTTCATTGAGTTTGGCAAGCAGACAACATCAAACTGGAGGCATTGAAAACAAGGGATTTTCATAGCTTATTATGTTTATTCTTTTGGTAAGGGATAAAAGATTTTGAGTTCCAAACTATAAGGTCATTAACTGAAAGAGTTTTTCTCCCACTCCATCAGAATACATGTACTGCAAAATGGGCAGATAACGATTAGAAATGTGATTAATTAATCAGAGCTCTACAAAGAATGCAAAGAGGGAAAGCTGTATTGTGAGGTAAAAATGCCATCAAATTCAACCTTTCATGCCTTGTGCTAATATAGTCTTGCTAATTGCTAAATACCAGATTAAAAGATTTAGATGATAGTAAATGAGAGAAGTCGTTAAACAAAATAGTTATTTGCATTCATTTAGTTTGTGATGCACGGAACAAACCATCTTACAATAACTAGAATCTAAAGTTGGAAATTCAACTTTATGTTGTAAAGTGCCCACTAGAATGTGCGCCTTCAGAGTCATCTTCAACCAAATAAAGGTTTCATTTTGCAAATATATTTTTCCTTTCCATCATAAGAATTGACAAATTGACGTTCAATTCTAGGCTTTAGCAAAGAAGCACCTAAAAGCAAGAGAAGATGAATACTTGTCTCCAGAAGATGCTTTCTAAAATGGCGCCAACTGTTCAGAGAGCAGCTAGTTTGTTATTATAAGCATAAATTGATAGCTTATTTCACCTATATATTGCATATCCTCAATATCCATGTAATTCCAATTTCCAAATCTTATTAGGAACTTAGAAAAGGGAGAGCATGGATTAAAGAAAACATAGGTCATCAGCCAGCCAAGGTGCCTTCAGAAGAGGATTAAAAAAATTCAACGACAAAAAACATAGCTAGACTAGAAAGGAGTTAGGAAACATGGAAACATAATCCAATAAACCGCAGACCAAAAGAAAGCAGAATCATTCCCCAACTATGATTTTGCCAAATAAATACGTAAATTTCACCAGGACAGGTGACCATAAAATGCATGACAAAATAGTTTCTACTGATCCTCAGCATCAATTCATATGGCAAATGATTTGTCTATTACAAGTTAAAGCACATGCTGAATTTATATAGCAAATAAATGGCCAGAAAATAAAGCATTCCATACATATAATATCCTGGGATGAATAGTTGAAAATATTTGAGTCACAGGCCGTGTGCACTATATTCAAATAAGCGGCGTCTTCTGCAGCAGCTGATGCACTAAAAAATGCTCAAATACCAGAAAATTTACCAGAAATGCCTCTCTCTTCGTCCCTATCTGCTTCATCATCATTCTTACTATCCATTTGCTTGGACAATGCAGAATCCCGCTGGTTTGAAGCATTCCCAACTCCTCCAGTGACAGACTGCTGATAGAAAACCCCTCCAGCAATAGTCAGGAGCAAACACACCAATCCAAAAGGAGTAGCATGCTTATCCCAAATCAACACATTGATGGCAACAGTCAAAAATTTGTTCACCACCCCAGTAACTGTAAATGCAGTTGCCGATATAGCCTTTCTGGCTGCGAAACCAAAGAAACTGATAAGCAACCCAAACACACAAGATAAAGAGACGGCAAAAAATGCAACAGGCTCAAACAAATCTCCTCCGCTCGAGGATGCCATTGCTGCAAACACATCAACATACTCCCCAGTTATAACCCAAAACAGGGGAGCCATCATCAATGACAACAGATTATTGTAAAACACAAATCCCCAAGTGTTTAACCCCAGATTAGTCACCATGTGCTTGATGTAAACCATCTCGGTTGTAATAGTCACCAAATATGCAAAAGCCCACGAATACGCAGTCAATGTAAACCCATTATCCGTAGCTACATATCCAACTGCACCTCCCAAAATGACCACCAATGAGAGGAACGTCAGTTTCGAAGGGCACGGCTGTTTTCTAAACGCTGTATCGGCAATTGCCACAAGAAGTGGAGTCAACGATCTGAAGACTATAAATGTATCCACATTGGCGTGGCGAAGGAGATTCGTATTTGTAAAAATCGCCAAGTAAAAGACTAATGCTGCAGGCAGGAACTTCTTCGCTGTTTCTACAGTGAAGGGATCGTGGTGCAAGAACCCAAATTTCCCAAGAATCCAAACACCAAGAGCTGAGGTTAAGTACTGAAGAGCAGTTAGGAGCCCAGGGTAATTAAATTTGGTAATGGCAAATTTGTTGATTACCGCAAGTAAACTAGAACACAGAGCATAGCCAATAACCAGACTGCTGGTTGCATAGTATTGCTTAGACGCCTCCAGTCGGATCGAGGCCATCAGGGTTTTTGAAATTTGAGTAATTTCTTAGAAACCTTCTTGAATTTGAGCTGAATCTGAGTAAAATCAAAGGGTTCGATTAGGAATTATGATTAATGGAGTGAAATCAAAGGGGCTAATGACAACCATTACTCAAAAGGTGAACGGAGACGATCTCACGATTTGTGCAAAAATAGAAAGAAAAAGCTTTCATACTACTGAATTCGGGTGAAGTGCGTGTAACGGAAAACCCTACGATGAAATCAGCAAATTGGGAGTGGGGGTAAAATTGCTGCAAAAGGACAAACAAAATATGGGGATTTCAGTAGAATCTGGAAGAAAAA
Source organism: Paulownia fortunei (assembly GCA_019321725.1). Taxonomy (NCBI): domain Eukaryota; kingdom Viridiplantae; phylum Streptophyta; class Magnoliopsida; order Lamiales; family Paulowniaceae; genus Paulownia; species Paulownia fortunei. The sequence goes on from CM033106.1 coordinate 23,530,298, forward strand.
ATCAGAATACTGACTTTCATTGGTAAAAATGAAAATCAGAAAAAATGAATTAGAAATAGAAATGAAGGGCGAAATATATGAAGAAAAATATCTATAGGATTGCGACCGACACAAGAAACAGGAGTCGCAGAAGAAGTAAATGGCATTCAGAAGGGTTTGGTGGGGAGTAAGTCGGAATCAATGGTAAATATAATAATTCTCCCAAATGTGATTTTCATTTTGCCCTCTGTCTTTCAAATTTCAAAATGTGGATTTTTTTCTTCTAATAATAAGAAAGAAAATTATATAATAATTCTCAAGTGTGATTTTTTCCCCTTTCTCTTTCAAATTTCAAAATGTGGAATTCTTTTTCTAATAATAAGAAAGAATATTAATTATGAAAAATAATCTAGAGTGGTTTTAAATTTTATATTCTGCATAATTTACTGAAATTCATTTCTTTTGGACCTAACACTTGTTTCATTTTTTATGTTAGCAAGAAAAAAAAAAGGAAAATGATAATATTGAGGAAATAATTCAATTGTTTTTTTTTTTTGAATAAACAATTAATAATCTTAAATTCTTTTATGCAATTGAGTATCCTAAATAAAAATGATATTGATATATACATTAATAAACTTCACATAATCACATTTTTACAAATATTTTAGACTAGTTAATCTATAAATAAATAAAAATATTTTCTCTCTCTTTAATTCTAAAATCCGATCATAAATGCGACATATCAAAGTGCTACAATATTAAAGTAAATAAATGAATCAACGTACTGTATTATTTGACTTATAGGTGATATTTTATTCAACCCAACCAATTAAGAGTCAGGCAATACTTTGGCTATGTTCAAGTTAGCTTATTTGAAATCAGGAATAATTTTAATTTTGATCCCTTAATTATGTGACAAATAAGTGTCCGTCCACCTAATTCAATTGTATCAATTTTGGCCCTAAGATTTCTGAAGTCCATAATTTTAGGTTTCCCATTGTTAACCTCCCATTATCTAATGGGAAAGTGCATGGACAGGTCATGTGCCATCCATTGGAAGGGAAAAGCAAGACTTTAAGTCAAATATTTGTTTTTCAATGACTCATATCTTAGATCTCCAATTTTCTCTTATCTAAACTTAGGTATTGACATAAATTTGAGCACAAACACATGGATAGTAGATGCTTTAAGAATGATAATGATGTTGAAGTTTACGGGTGGTCACTCACATATCTAGCATTAAGGAGATTATTGCACTAGTTTATGTGTAAAATTTATTTTTACGTGTTACTATAAATTTTGATTAACATATAAAAATATTTTTATTTAAATAATAAGTTTCTTTCACAATAAGAGTAGTTAGAATTTCATTAGATTTTAATATATTTTTAATTCATTATTTTTTAAAATATTTTTTCAATCATATTTTAATTTATTTATTTTTATTGAGTTCTCTTTATCTAATACTTTGCATTTTATTTATTTTTTAATTTTATTTGGTTCAATGAAAATTAGATTTTCATCTTCGTTACCTTGAGGGACATGATTTTACAATATTATAATTAGAATATTAAAATTTATCTTTTATTTAAAATATAATTCATAGTTAGACTTTTTCTCATGCAATCTTTTACAATACTACTAATATAAACTATTAATGACCTAAAAGATTATGGCGAAACTGTGAGAATTACTTCAATTTCCTAATTATATTTTTAACTTTGTAAGTTAATTTTTATTTTGTATTGTATCAAATTAAAATTGACTCTAATTTTACTTTAGAAATTATTTTTTGCTCGATAAAAATAAAAAAATCATGAGTAAATATCACCTATCATATTTATTTTTAATAATTAGATAAAAAAAATCACAAGAAGAAATTATTTTTATAAATAAAAAAATAAATATTAAATATTATATTTTTGACGATTCAGTCACGCCCTCCATATTAAAATTTCGACTCCGTCCCTGACTCCGGTTATTATTAGGAGATGAATGAATTTTATCACTATGTCAAACTTAAGAGCTAATATTCGTAATCAAGACAAAAGAAAAACATCACAATAGAAAACTAGCGAGAGTGGACTATCTCAAAGAGATTTAAAGTTTGCTGGAATTAATCTTGTTGTATATATAACCCTCTTTAACTTTCATTTATGGAATTAAGTTGTATGTCTTTAATTTTTATTATGTAAGATGATGTGGGATATTAATGATTTTGTTGTATTATGTTGTAAGATGGTGTCTTATATTGGATGAATTTCCTCTCTTGTTGGATGATTGTAATGTATTATGATTCAATTTTGCACTAAGAGGTGTTATTGTAATTCAGTTGGAAGTTATGATGTGAATTAGATTGTATCCTATTGGAATGGAGGAACAATGGTTTGTCACCTTTTTGTATTTCTATTGGCTTTGTGTAATTTTATTGGATGTTATTATAGTTTCAATTGCTAGCCTTTTATAATTTTGTTGGATGGTGTGTTTTTTCCTTAAAAAATGATGGAGATAAGAAATAAAAATAGATTACTTAAATTAGAACTCAAAATTAGTTACTTAAATTGAGTTTACCAGATTATATATATTCTATTTTTCATAATGCATTACTCTTGTCTTTCATGACCGCGAGGTCAATCAACACTGCCACTAAATACAACACAATTACAACAACTATTACAACAACTATTACAACTACAATTCCTACACATCTATTTATCTTCTTGAATGTGTGATTTTTGAGAATCATTTCTCTGCTCTTGAACATCCTCAGTTTAACTTCGATTTTTTTTATCTTTAATCTTGCATTCACTAATTTTATATTTAGGTTGTTCATCTTTCCTAAGAGTGACTTATGTGGACCTTTGGCAAATTTCAGAATTTGATCATTTGAACACTCCTCAATATTCCATTTTTTTTGTCTATCTAATTAAAGCAAAATATAATTAGTGTGCCGTATTTAAAAAAAAAAAACATAATAAAGTGTAAGTAAATTATCCCTTATTAGGCATGCCTAAAACATTCTTCTTGATTGTTGGCAAAGATAAATACCTCCTTATTCCCTGTTCTTTTTTCGGTTTTCTCTTCCAAGAATCTTGTTGCCCTTGTTTTTATCAGCTGTGATAGCTTTTGAGTTGCAGAGGACTGAAAAGACCATCAATTTTGGAGCTAAAATCTCCCCGCAGACTGATAAAAATTCCCTCCAATGACTTTCTTGTTTAGAAACTAATAGGAGGTTAATGGCAAACTTAAATTGATGGATTTTAGAATGTTAGGGATAAAAAATGATATGGCTTAAACCAGTGGGACCAAAATGATTTAGTGGCATAATTAAGAGACCAAAATTTAAATTATCCTTTAAATATGTTATATTATACTGTTTTAGTTTGTTTCAAATTTAAAGAGTTAATTAGATCGTTGTTGCTCTTGTATTATATTTAAAAAAGTGCTTTTTATTATAATCATTTTTCATGCAATATTGAAACAAATGAGTAGAATTTTATAAGTAAAGAAATAATTATGCATTGTTGTAAAGGTATGTATTGCCTTTTTTTCTCAATTATGTGATGGGTTTTAAACTTGTTTATTTATATTTGAATATATATGTGTCAAAATGAGTTGGATCTCAGGTTACATTTTTACAGGGTTAAGCAGATCAAACTTAATCTTAAAAGCCATAATTCTATTTCGGGCCAACTGGTTAAATTTGCATAGCCATTTGATAATTGATATGCAATACTATGAGATATTATAATGTTTCACATTGAAATAAAACTTCAAAAGCATTTGGAGAAAAAAAAATTACTCTCTACTTTAGATATTTTTAAATTCACTAATTTTATGATTCTACTCGTATAAAATAAAATGTTAGAATATATTCTAAATCTTTTATTTAATTAAATTATTATGTGTCTAATCTTGATTATAGGTAGGTTGATTCTACTGTTTATATTTTCGATTATGTTCTTTATAATGTCAATCATCAAGACAAGAATCATAAGTTTTATTTAAGCAAAGATTGTATTTGATTAATGTACCTCAAACCTATATAAAAGTTATCATTGTAATCATTCAATATGCGCTTTAATAAACAATAACTTCTTTATTCCCCATACTATTTTTCTAACATGGTATCAACATGGTGTAAATTAGATTTTTCTACACTTACACCCTTTGTTCTTACTGTAGTTATGCTTCCGCTCACATCTATTTTGGTTATCTTGCATTGTTTCTTCACTCTATACATTAATTTATTGGTTTATTTGAGTTTGATCCTTTGGATTAATGGAAAGTTTGAGTTGAATCCCAACTTTGATTTCCTCAGAGTCTTCAATGATGTCTGTTTTTTATGGATTCCATTTTGGAATTTTATGATGTTTTAAAGCTTGATATTTTCTTTTACTGTTTGTGAATCGCATCTTGTTGGACTTGATGAAATTATGTGATTCTATTTGAGACTAATTTGTTATTGATTTGTCAACAAAAAGATCTCGATGACAAGTCTTTAGAACTCGACCAGGACAAACATGACCTTGACTTGAACCTCCTGTCATGCTAGACTTGATCGCTTAAACACAAATGGAACCTTAAGCTTGTTACGCTATACTTTAACTATAATTCTCCAATGGCTAAATTAGATTTATTTGAATCTACAAGGTCAACATGCTTGGAATAGTAAATAAAAGAGAGAATATATGGTATATCATTGAAATAGCTTTTGGGGCCTATTTATAATCTTTCAACATTATACGTGCCTTAACCCCAACTTAGTATAATGCCCACGTTTTGTGGCTAAAAAATCGGGTCTTTAGTTAGGTCGAGTTTGGATTGGGTCCGACTCATGGTAAAATACTTGTATCCCATCCTATTATGTGATAATCTTGAAGTAGTGGGGGTAGTTTGGTCTATTTCTTAATAGCATTACCCACATCAGTTAACTTGAAAATTGCTTTGGTCATTTTTTGTAGTTTTTCAACTATCAGCAACCTATAAACCTCATTGGACATTTCAAATTTTATTTGACACCTAAGGATGCAAAGAGTCCCGGTCAGACCAAGTACCCGCTCCAGTTAGGACAGATTTTTGTTAGTTAAACGGGATTTAGGTCTTGTAAATTTGGACCCAATTGAGTTGGGGTCGGTTATGAGTTTAGTGAGGCTCATTTGGACCCAATATGTAAGTTAAACAAATAATAATAGACTTTTTCCCATTTCCATTTCCTAGTTTCCACCACTTGGTCATTGGACTTGTAATTTCGAGTCGTCCGTCAGCCTAAGTCTAGAACTTCAAATGCCGAGCCTGTCCTCAGCCACAAGTCCATCCATCTCTTACTATCAGAGGCTAGAATATATTTTAGATCTTTTCTTTATATATATCAGAGTCAATTACAAAAAATATCTTGAATTTTAATTAAATTATAAAAAAATTCAGTTAATTTTTAAAATTATAAAAACTAATTTTAAGGTTTGCATTCGTCTTACATTTTACACCAATTGTTAATTGACATAATGAAAATTGTTGACGTCATCAAAAATGAATGTGAAAATTTAAATTTGCCCATGAATTACTGTTTACAAAATGTGTTGAGACTAAAATGCCCTTGAGGCTATTTATAATATTTTATATTGTAAAGGGATATAATTGTTATAGTTTTTATATTAAGTAAATATCACAATTTGAGTAATATTTTAATTTATTTTGCCTATTTTCAATTTTTTTTATCTTTTTTTAATCAAAACATAGTTATTTTATTGTTCAAAACTTCCTTTAGTATATTTTCATAATTTATATTTTTCATTAATGTTTAAATATTAATAATTTGAGCAAAGTTTAAGGCTTAAAGTTTTCTCATATTATATATCATAAACTAGATAAATTTAAATATTAATATAATTCTATATTTAAAGACTAGAATATATATTTACATTCAGAATTTAAAAAAAATAGATCTATATAAATAAAACAAATTAAAAATTAAAAAAGGGTAAATTGAAAAACCTAATTTTGATAATTAAAGAAAAAAATATTTAGATAATATTTATAAATTATTTTTTAAAAAGTTAAAACATACAAAATATAAAAAAATTAAAAAATTAAGAAAAAAAAAAGTTTCTATTCATCTTATTTATAAAAAAAAAATATAATGTGTACATGTATATATATTTAGGGATGGGGGGTGGGGCAGGAGTTTTTGGTTGTTTTTTTTTTTTAATTTTTAAAGTAAAAAATTATGGATCGTCGGGTCATAATTGATAAGATGAAAGGTTGATATTTATTTTAGGGTAAATTACAAAAAATATTTTTGAAATTTGAACTATTTACAAAAAAATCATCTAAATTTGTAATTTACAAATACCCTATTGACATTTGTTTCTATTTTACAAATTGCATCTACTAGAGGAGTATTTATAAAATAAAGAAAACCTCAAAAGGGCATTTGTAATTTTAAAAATAACTGATTTTTTTGTAAGTAAACTAAACTTTAGGGGCAACTTATCCTTTATTTTGACTTGGGAGCAAAGTTGTCTCTTCAGATTTTTTTTCTTTCAAATTTCAACTTCTAAAAAGAAATAAAATTTGCAGAAGTAATTTTGACTTTTCATCAATTCCGTTAGTTTGACCAGACTTCCGCTTGTTGGAGGGGTATTTGTAATTTTAAAAATTAACTGAATTTTGTGTAATTAAGCTAAAGTTTAAGAATAATTTTTATAATTCATGTATAAATTATTATGTATCTTATGCTGATTGTAGGTAGGTTTATTATAATGTTCATGTTTCTATTTCTAATTATGTTCATTATAATGTCAATGTCAACACAAGATTCATTAGCATCATTTTAGGAAAGATTGCATTTGATTGATGTACCTCAAATATATATAAATTAATAAAAGTTAATATTGTAATCATTCAATATGCAATTCAATAAACAATGATTACTTTCATCTCCTATTATTTTTCTAACAAATACCACTTTCATTTTCATTTTTTTTTATAGATAAATATCATTCATATTAATGATGTAACAATAAATACAAGCTTAAGTAACCTCAAAGAAAACTAGATGACAATGCGAAAATTGGAATAGGCCCTGACCAACGTTTGGGAAATGCTTATTGTACTATATTATGAGCAAGGATATAGTTACATTAATTTCATATATAACATTGAAAACCATGTTAGGACCAACAAACTCTGAACCCACAAAATATATCCTTTGCCTTTTCCAATGCTAGAATTATCTTCTTATGTTACACACATACATACATATATATATATATATATATATTCCAGCTCGAAGCTATCATCTCATGAATTTCAGAAGTGGATATGAATTGCATTCAAGAAGGATTAATTCCCTCTTTAAAAAATCAAAGAAAGGTTTTCTATTGCCAAAGCCACAAGTCTCAAAATCAACTTCAACCTTTCTAAAACTTATATCTGTAAATGAATTTGTTTCAAAATCAGTTTTATCCTTGTCAAAGACCTCAACACTCGCAGCATCTTTGGTTATCCATTTTTACAAATATTTTACCCAATTCAAGTTGATCCAGAAGGAATTAAAAACTGTTATCATCGGTAAATAAATTCCTTTTCAATTTTAATTTCCAGTTACTCAGTCAGATATAAAAATTGTTCAAGATTCTTCAAATTTTTAATAGTCCATCAAAATGTAACCATTCCTCTGATACCATTCGGAGCTACAGGATAATCAAAATGTAACTATTAATTGAGACCATAGAGATGTGGGGAAAATACTGGAAACAAGAATTTAATGAATAAACAATAAATAAACAAATAGACAATAAGAAATTAATAACAAATTAAGTATAACAAATATATAAATTTGCAGAATGTAGGATAGAAATTGCAGAATCAAGATACAAAATTGCAAAACAGAAATAAAAAAGATCTGAAACTTTACTTGATATTAAAACTGAAAATTTGATCTAAGATCTTGAATTTTGTGTACTGTAGATGAACTGTACATGCTATAAATTCAAAGAACGAGTGTAAAGTGAAACCATACAACTTCTTAATTTCTAAGGCTTCTGCCTTCACCATGTGCATTTGCTTCCTTTTATAGGAGTTTTTCTTATTGTCATTCGGACTTGAAAATTTTGATTTGGAGTCGGCCATTATCATCTATTTTTGAATTTGTGTCTTCAATGCTTCTTCGGTAATTTATTTTGATAGATGTTTGTCACGTTAAGAAGTCATATTGCATCTCTCATACATCTGCAATTTATTTTGATTTGAGCTGCTTTTTCTTTTTAAAGTTATGTTTCCAATTTTTTCTATTTCTATTATGCAATTTTATATCTTGATTCTGCAATTACTATCCTTTATTTTGCAAATTAACACACACACAAACACACACACACACATATATATAATGCACCATTTTCTTGAAATTGATCAACAAACTTCTTCTAGTAGTCAATGGAAGACATGTCGTGGACTAGTATATACTAGTATTAACTTTTGGATCATAAACCATTAATAGAGAGACTGTCACTAGTGCTACTGGAATTTTTTGGTGATTTTCAATGCACATTGGAGATCTATGACTTTTTCAATTAATGTGCATTGATGTGCCATCCAATAATTTGGGACTCTCAATTTGCTCTAAGAGATTCTCCAACCTACCACCAAAAGTTACATTATCACACAAAATATGGTGTAAAGTATATATTTTTATTTTGCCCCAAATTTATTTTTGTTCTATTTTAAATTTAATTCCATTTGTATCTTATATTATATATTTAATTAATTTATAATTTAGTTCTATTTATTTAATTTTAATTTAGTTATTATTTTGAAATTATATTTAGATTAATTAATTATAATAATTAATATTTGTAATAAATTATAATAATTAAAAAAATAAATAAATACATTAAAATAAGATTACTTGCACCAAATTTAAAAGTTAAATGCAACATAAATATTGAAAACTAAAATTTTAAAAATAAAATACTACATAAACTAAAGACAATAATTTAATAGTCTAGTAGATAATTTATGGGTCTTACAATATCATCAAAGTATTAATTATATATAATTTTTTATTTAGTAGAATTAGTAGTAATAAAATATAAATAATTAAATAACTTTATAAATAACTAAATTAGTGATAATTGAAAATCAAAAAAATAAGAATAAAATAATTATTTGGTGTAGTGGGTTGGAAATCATATAGACCAAATTACATCAAATTATCAAATGAAAAGAAAATAGGAACAACTGCGAAAAGGACATCCTCAAATGATTAAGAATCCAAAATGCATACATTGCTACTAGCCTAGACCGATAAAACCCTCATCAAAATCATCTATTGTAGAGGCTAACTGTTACAGAGACTTGTTGATACTAGTTATTGTCCGATCAATGGCACCAGACAAATAAAAAAAAAACAGATTTTACACCAAAAGGTGCAAGCAATAAAATTCTAAAATTTAGTAGGCTCCCAATCTTTATCATCTCAACAAGTTCAATTCTAGAACTCATACATTTTTCATGAAGAAAACACGTGTACCACTTTACTTATCATTGTTATATTAAAAATCAATCCAATTTCTTGCAGGCCCAGTTTAGAGAACAATCTAGAATATAAGCAAGAACATTATCCTAAAGGACATTTAGTCCAAAATGTTGATAAGCCGTGTAATGTTATTTTCTGAATGAGTTCCAATAATACTAATGTACTTTATGTTCATCTTTTCGCAGCTGGCAGGTAAAACACCTAAATTAGCTATGCTGTCAGATATCAAAAGCACTACTTAAAGTTCACGATCAATCAATTTCCAACCAAAGATGAAATCTCTGTTAGCATTAAAAGTCAAAACACTTCTCTTACATTATAATACCTGATGTGGGATATAAAAAACCTATATAAATTTATTAAGTTACCCATGACAGAGAGTTTAAATGTGATCTAATTTAAGAGCCTAATAGATCGGCTTTACCCAAACCAAGTTCAACCATGACTCATAGATCTGGTTGTACATGGAACTTATCAACCATAATCTAAGTATTATAATGCATGTATACTTAATTAATCAAAAGACAACATGTGGCATATTTCTTTCCTGTAAATACTAGAAAGAACATTGTATAGAAAAAAAAGAGAAAAATTGCACATACACTTCCACACACATCATGTCTTAGAGATCTATATGATTCGATCCGACAACTCTAGTCGAATCATCTGGTGCCGTTTGTGGGAACTTCCCACTCTCATTCTTCAATAATTTGGGGTGAAAATTCCAGCTGCACAAAAGATGGTCAAATCCTCTGTTGATTCAAACACTTTGCAGGTTACCACCTCACTCTCCCAGCTTGAAACTCCAAACTCACCGCCTGGAGGATTTAACCCTGAACAAGTTGTGCAGATGAGACGTGTAGACTTGGAAGCGATCACGTTTCAAATCAGTTGTCAGGTTCTGAAAGAACAAGGTAGAGATATTCCAGATTCCTGGTGGCAGTAACCTATCGTACCGTCGTCTGTGAGCCAGTGGCAGCGACGAAGCCAAGATAAATCATGTTCTACGTCAGATGAGGAATTTAGCACATCTGTGGCGCATAGTCCTTACCTCCCTCATACTATAAGAAGACACCTATCGTATATAAGCTCTAGATATTTCAAAGAAAGAGAAGCCTTTAGAGCAGAGAGAGAGCCCGTTATCTCTAGAGCAGAGGTTAATGAAATCAGCGATCAGGTCCAACATATTGGTCGCAAAATAGATGAATTGAAGCAGAAAAGATTTACTGCACTATGCAACAAGGGATCCCCATTTTCTCTTGATATATTAACTAAGATAATGCCGCCAGGTTTCAAGCTCCTGGACCTGCCAAAATATGATGGCAATAAAGACCCGCAAGACCATCTTACAAGATATGAGCATGTGATGCAGTTATACGGGTTATCTAATGCTATAAATGCTCGAATATTTATCATGACCCTCACAGGCAAAGCCAGGAATGGTTCACAAGTCTTCCTACGGGGTCACTAAGCTCTTATGAACAACTGTCAAAGAAATTTTTTTGTCAATTCGCCAGTAAGAAAAAATCGAAGAGAGCGGTCAAGGTTTAGATAGGCTTTGATGCATAAAGAAAGAGTTTGTGATTGGAAATATTTGATAGAAAATACTTGTTTTAAAAACTGTCATCTTACTGTATTCTTGTGTTTTAAGCTTCAAAAATATATGATATGTTGAATAAAACCTGTAATTATCATCATATTTATGTTTATATATGAGTTAAGAGTATTAGAATGAATTTTGATTGGTTAGAAATTAAAATAGATAATGATATTGGAGAAACACTCAAACTGCCAAAGTAGCAAAATCTATTTTGGTGAGCTGTGAAGGAAATTGAATTAGGGGAGCTGTGTATATGTTATATAAGTGCAGTAAAAAGTTGGGAGAGATTGAATATACGTAAGGGTGCCAAAACCATTAATGTCATGAAGTGTGCAAAATTGTCAAGGTGGGAAAATAATCTATTTTAGTATGTTGTGAAGAGAGCTGAACTTAGGAAGCTATATCCATGAGTTTTATCAATTTTATGATATGGTTACATTTATATACATGTTATTTAAGTGTGGTAAAAATTTGGGAGTGATTGGATATGTTTAGGGATGTCAAAATTATCATATAACTAAATTGGATAGCAAATAAATATGAAAATATGAATTTGTCAAATTTGATAACTTAGTATATTTCAACCTAAACATGTTGCTATTGAGTGTTAACAATTAGGTACATGATATTAGAGTTATAATACTTCAATTATATGATATTTACATGTATCTAAGATGAGAAATTAAGGTATTGGAGGGACTAGATTGGGTTCTAGTTTGTAAAACCTAGATAGCTTAGTGTTTAAGGTCTCAGTATGATATTTTATACTTTCAACTTGCCAAATTGGAAATGGTGTTTGATGTTGGTAATATTACAGACTATTTTACATCTAAGATTGGAGGGGAACAATAAAAAAATCTAGACTAAGCCACCAAGCAAGTGAAAGGTAAGTAAAGATTCATTTGCAACTACAATGCATAGATATAGTAGATGTGTGAATTATACGTAATATCATAAATCATATGTGCATAGTAGAGGGCTTTCTATTGAGCATACATACATGGATATTGTTATTGGCACGTGCATGTATCATATACGCGCATTGTGATAAATCTTGCATTGCACGGCATGATTGTAAGAAAGAAAAATATTTTGTTGACCACTACTAGTGCATCGAAGTATGCATGGATTTGTAAATTCGCGTGCATGGATTTGCATGCATATGAGTATGCATAGATTTGTATGCTTATATGATTATTGACTATTGGATTACGGCGGTGTACAGAGCTCTTTTTCGGTGCATGGGATAGTAACGTTGGTCAGGGGCCCAAGAAAGAAATGATTTTGAGAGAAATATTTTGATGCATAAAATTGCATTGTGGGTATAGCATGTTGAGATGCATGACTTGATATTGTGGATTATTCTTTGACATGCATAGTCATTACTTGTTGAGCATTAACTCATATAGTTTATGCATTGTAGGTGAGTACGGCGATGTTTGAAGCATCTTTTATTGGCTGGGCGGCGGTTGGAGCTCCTACAGGTGTCTGAGAGAGTGTGTACATGGATGACGACTGATTAGGCTATTTTGTTGACTTGTTATATTTTGAGTCTATTGTATTATATTTTTAGACTGGTACTATATTTTGCTTTTAAAACTTTACTGTAAATAAGTTTGTAAATATTAGATCGTTGTGGGTGTTGTGCTTTTATATAAACATTGATCCTGCTATATACACGACGTGTGAGAAAGTATTTTAAATAGGGTTGTGCATGTAAGAAGTAATTTATCTTTTCTTAAAGTGTTACAAAAAAAAAATATTCTATGCATGCACACAGGTTTTATCATGTCAAATTATACTATATATCTAGTTGTGTAGTAATGGGGGTGTTACAAGTTCACGTGATATTATTTTTTTGGATGCATTATGCCGTTTGGAGCTAGAAATAACTTGCATATGTCTTGTAAAGACCCCCTTTGTCTGGGTTCCAGAGGTGCGGAAATTTTTCCCTTAGGCATTATAAATCTGCTAACCTCCTTGGGAACAGAGCCTTGTCGCAAGACTCTGATAATATTTTTTTTGGTAGTAGACTTTCCCTCTACATACAACATTATTATCAGTAGGCTCGGCCTCAATTAGTTCCAAGCCGTCGTATCCATCTTTCATTTGAAAATAAAATTCCCTACCAAATACGGAGTTGGAGAAGCTTGTTGTGATAAAAAAGTACCTAGAGAATGTTACACTATCTCCCTTAGGCCAGATAAAAAAAGGTAGAGAAATCTTCTAGAACTAATAGAGCTCAACCTTTTGAGATAGCCTGACTGATAGACAAAGATAAGGGTCGTGATGGTATAATGCCACGAGTTAAAGAGAATCGTATTCAGCCCAATAAAGAACATAAAACGGTGGAATTAATTTTCTAAGACAATGCAAAAATTACACAAATTGGATCTTATTTAGATCCGGCAGTCAAGGTACAACTCGTAGAATTTTTAAAAGATAATATAGATATATTCGTGTGGGAAGCTATAGATTTTGAAGGAATACATCTAGATATTATTGTTAACAGACTAAATGTTGATCTACAAGCTAATCCCATAAAATAAAAAAAATATACTTTTGGGATGGAAATGAATATGATCATTGCAGAAGAGGTCAATAAGCTTTTGAGGCTGGGTATGTGGTAGAAATTCAAATTTATAGAATGGTTGTCTAATATAGTATTGGTACCTAAACTGGCCAAAAAATGGAGAATTTGCACATATTTTATAGATCTCAATAAACCTTGCCTAAAGATCCTTACCCCCTACCGAGGATAGATCTCTTAGTTGATGCCACCATTGGATGCTCTCTATTTAGTATGATGGATGGTTTCCAAGGTTATCACCTAATTTTTATGGTAGAAGTAGATAGAGATAAAACATCTTTTGTTACTGAAAATAGGATTTAATGTTATTTGTTTATGCCATTAGGCTTAAAAAATGCAAGGTCCATATATCAAAGGTTGGTTAACCGTATATTTCGTACACTAATAGGTTCAAGTATGGAAGTTTATGTAGATGATATGTTGGTCAAGATTGGTCGAGAATCATATCACTTGGGTCACTTGAAGACAACATTCGAGATCATGAAAACTTATGGAATGAAGCTTAATCCCCAAAAGTGTACGTTTGGTGTTGGTTTATCTCGCGATCCACGGATAAAAGTTTGCCATTTTTTTTAGTATTACGTAATATTAGACTTTAAATGGATCGAGAAATGTGAAAGAGCTTTCCAAAATCTGAAGTTTTATCTCACTTCACCTCCATTATTATCTAAGCCTTAGGGAGCATAAAGTTTTTATCTATATTTGGGAGTATCTCCTAATGCAGTCAGCTTGGTGTTGGTTTGATCTGAAGGAACATAATATCACCGTGTCTATTACATTAGTAAAATATTGCAAGGAGCTGAATGCAATTACTCTTTTATTGAAAAGTTGGTACTAACATTGGTGACAATCGCTCAAAAGTTACGACCCAACTTTCAATCACATCAGATTATAGTGCTAACTCATAGCCTTTGAAGCAGGTCCTCTCTAGACCCGAAAATTCTAGAGTTTAGTAAAGTGGTTTGTAGAACTCAAATAATTTGACTTTGAGTTTAAGAGTTGAAATGCAATACAAGCTCAAGTCTTGATAGATTTTGTAGTGGAAATGGTAGCTGAAGTTCCAAAAGATAATAAAAATCATTTATGGATCCTGCATGTAGATGGATCAGCTACTTCGCTAGGGGGTGGAGCAAGTATATTATTACAAGGACCTGAAGATTTCGAAATTAAAATTGCAAATAAATTGGAATTCCATGTAACTAATAATGAAGCAGAATACGAGGCCTTAATATCTAAATTGCAGGTTATCTTGGAATCTAAAGTACGATCTATGAACGTGTATACCAATTCACAACTTGTCGCTATGCAGGTTAATGGTACGTATGATGTCGGAAAAATACCTTGGTATAATACTTGAGAAAAGTCAAACAATTAAGAAAGTTATTCTATTATTTGCAGATCCATCAAATTTCCATAGAAGAGAACTGGCGAGCAAATGCTCTTTCAAAAGTAGCAAACATGTTAGCCAGGGTGAAAACCTGTCAGATCACCTTACTCGTTTCAGATCTTCCCTCTATAATGTCTGGAAAAAAACCTTATATCTCGAGGATATGAGAAAAATCCATTATCAATGTCCGAAAAAGACTACTTGAATCAACAATCTAAAAAAGATCTTAATTGGACGTCCCAAAAGACCTCATATCTCAAATATATCTAAGAAAGAACAAACTATGTCGGATGGCGGCTCTTAAGTGGATAATAGAGAATCCCAGATCTTACAAGTCCAACAGAAGCCAAACTGGATGATGGAGTTAATGGACTATCTTTAAGAAAAACTGTTACCAGAAGACCCAAACAAAACCTGAAAGATAACTCCAAGAGCAAGTTGTTTTATAATTTTGGGAGGCCGATTGTATAAGAGATCAATTAAGGGACTCTTTTTGAAGTGTTTGTCACCCGATAAAACATTTTATGTGATGTTGGAGATATATGCTGGTAGTTGTGGAAACCACGCAGAGGGAGATCCTTAGGTTTAAAGATATTGAGACAGGGATACTTCTGGCTGACCTTAAAGAGAGACGCAACAGAGTTTGTGAAAAATTATAAACAATGTCAAAAGTACACACGATTAATACATCAACCAGCGACTTCACTTGAGTTCATTCAGGTCGCATCCATTTAATTGTTGAGGAATCGATATAATGGGGCCATTTTCTCCAACTTATGCATAAAAGAAGTTGATCATAGTGGCCGTTGAATATTTTAGTAAATGTATAGAGGTAAAAGAGTCGAGTAAGATTACTGAAGTGGTTATGATCAATTTCTTATGGATAGTTTGTAGATTTGGGATCGCAATGGTTTTAATTTCAAATAATGGAGTTCAATTCAGAGGTCAAAAATATATATCTTGGTGTAAAGAATTATGTGTTCAGCAAAATTTCACCTATGTGGAAAACCCACAGGCAATTGGGCAAGTGGAGGTGTCATACAAAATTATTCTACAGAACCTAAAGACCAGGCTTATAGAAGCAAAATCTTATTTGGTAGAAGAGCTGTACTATGGGCCTATCGTACGACCTCGCGGAGCTCAACTAGGGAAACCCATTTTACATTGTGTATGGATATGAAGTCATAATACCTGCTGAAATAGGTGAAAAAACACAAAGGGTGGTTAACTATCATCCTACACAAAATTCAGAATCGCGACGTTTGGATTTGGGTACTATTGAAGAAAAAAGAGAGCAAGCTCATATTCGACTTTTACAATGGAAAAACGAAATGATTAGAAGTCATAAAAAAATATGAGAAGAAAAAACTTGCCAAGTAGGAGATCTAGTTTTAAGAAAAGCTCATATCACAACATATATTGGTAAACTAGATCCAAACTGGGAAAAACCATACAAGATCATCAAGATCAAAGAATGGGGTATATCAATTTCAAGATCTATAAGGTCGAGTTCTACCCCGACCATGGAATGTGCAAAACTTAAGAAAATTCTATCCTTGATTATCTCTCAGATATAAATCATGTGATAAGGATAAAAAAAAATTAATAAATTCTCGTAGATTTGGAGGGGATTCCCTCAAATCTTCACAAAGTATTTTGGATGTACCTCTCTTGTAATCATATCTATGAAAAATACTTTTGCATAACCTAAAAATTTAGGTCATCTAGCTCTTGTTGAACTTCATTTTATTTATGATCATCAACAAATTAACGCAATAAAAGAATCGTGCACGATGAAAAGGGTAATACAAAAGGCATATCATTATTCACAAAATAAAGAGTTACATATGATAATAATTTATTTCAATGAGAAGTGTTAATTGTCGTTTGAAAGACAAGCTAGCAAAAAAAAAAAAACAAGGAACTCACTAAACTTAATTTGAACAAAGGAAAACAAGAAGATATCTCCATATGCACTTAAGTTAATGTTATCTTGAAAACTAGACTCTACATTCATATCTCCCCATTTTTTCCTATTAACCTTTGTTTCGACATCAATAAAAAAGCTAAACTCATCATTGTCAATAGGCAGATCTACGACCGCAGGGTAATCCTTAAGATCTGTTGTCTTAGATGGATCCAAAAGACCTAAGTCAAACCCTTGCAAAAGCTACCGACCTTTTAAAATCACGAGCTCCAGCAAATTTTACCTCACGAATTAAATCTGGTACTCTTTTGATTGTAAAACTACTCTTTTCCCAAAGCTTTCTTGAAATCCAAAGCTTTATCTCTCTTTGATCTCTCCTCATCTAATTGATTCAGGGTAATAGATAATTGCTCCTCAATATTTGCCCGACGACGATCTTTCTCCGCTACACTATTCTTGTAGGTCTCTTCATTTTCCTTTAGAGTTTTCTCCTTGGCTTGCAACTGATCTTATAGGTCAGCAAGCATTTTTCTACTGAATTACAATGCTCTTCAATAGAGATATTCTTGCTCCTCCAGTAAGCACATTATAAAGATGTTTGATGAAAATGTGTTATACCCTGCATATAAATACATGTTGATTATAAATTTATACAAATTTAATAAGAGAAATGACAATTACAGAGTTATACAAGTTTTACCTAGATCATACAATGAGATCCATACTCTTTCAACTTAGAAAAATGAACATGAGCTAAGGTAAGTTGATTCTCTTTTAGTAGACATGCCTTATATAACTTAAAGGAGTCCTATCCGACTTGATTTTTTACCACCGAGCACTTTGATGTTATCTTCCAATTAAGGAATTAGCCTTTGAACCCCCTCCACCAGAGTGAATAGAAGATTATTTAATTTGCTTATGTACTTTCTCCCACGCCACCTCATGATCTGTCAGGATCAGCTGGAGTAAAATTATCCAGATACTCTCCCATTCCAAATGCTTCTTCAAATTTACTTTCAATGTGAAGTCGCTCACCACACCAACTCTCATGAGAATCTTTAGAGTCATGTGTATGTGAATCAATATGTTTAGATTTTTTTTCCTTCTTGCTTTGTCCATAAGAATTTATGCTGTAATGAGATTTTTTATTTGATCTTGTCAACCTAATTGACCATCATCCTTACTCTTCACCTCCACAAACTGTAAGACACTTTCCACTTATGTCCGACATCTTTTAAAAGTAACCTAGAGAGTGATGCACCTAGAATTGAGGCTCCGAGACTAGGGTAAGAACCACTAGGCAAAGTAGGAATTTCTAATTGGTTGGGGGCAGACAAAATAAGAACTTCTAGAGTGGACGATGATTGTTCTTTCGCCATTAGTGTTGTATTCTTCTCCCTAATTCTGTTTGCAATCTTAGTGTTGCATGTCGCCATCTCTACAAAAATAAACAATGATCATCATACCAATGTTAAAAAAAGTTGCATATATAGTAATTGAACTACCCAATAGATCTATTTACCAATAGACGGTCCATGAGCAATATCTGCAAGATTCAATCTAGTCAACTTTGTACCAAAGAGTAGTTAGTCTCTCTACGAACCCCTCATCCCAAGTCCCTTCTCCTAGGTTCATAGGATATCGTTTGCTAAATCTCTAATCTCTGCAAACCGTCCATGCCTATCAGAAAGGACTTTAATGAATAAGAATCCTATTTCCAAGAACTAAGTGGGGTAGGAAGGTTTGTAAGAAACCTACAACCTGGTCGAGCAGTTATATAATAATAACCTCTTTCACTATACCTCTTAGATACAGTAACCGAATATAAAATCCAAAAGTGCTCAATACTAGCTCGACCCCAAACAAACCATAAGATACAAAAAGATAATATATGATGAATAGCAATAGTGTAACACCCTCATTACTACACAACTAGATATATATTATAATTTAACATGATAGAACCTGTGTGCATGCATGGAATATTTTTTTTTGTAACACTTTAAGAAAAGATATATCACTTCTTACATGCACAACCCTATTTAAAATACTTTCTAACACATGTCATGTATATAGCAGGATCGGTATTTATATAAAAGCACAACACTCACAAAGACCCAATATTTACATACTTATTTACAGTAAAGTTTTAAAAACAAGATATAGTACCAGTCTAAAAATATAATAAAACAGACTCAAAATATAACAAGCCAACAAAATAGCCCAACAGGTCGTCATCCATGTACACACTCTCTCAGACACCTGTAGGAGCTCTAACCGCCGCCCAGCCAATAAAAGATACTTCAGGTATCGTCGTACTCACTTACAATGCATAAACTATATGAGTTAATGCTCAACAAGTAAAGATTATGCATGTAAAAGAATAATCCACAATATTAAGTCATGCAACTCAAAATGCTATGCTCACAATGTAATTTTATGCATCAAAATATTTCTCTCAAAATTATTTCTTTCTTGGACCCCTGACCAACGCTACTATCCCATGCACCGAAAAAGAGCTCTGTACACCGCCATAATCTAATGGCCAATAATCATATAAGCATGCAAATTCATACATACTCATATGCATGCAAATCCATGCACGCGAACCTGCAAATCCATGCATAAAACCATGCAAATCCATGCATGCTTCGGTGCACTAGTAGTGGTCAGCAAAATATTTTCCTTTCTCTGAATCATGACGTGCAATGCAAGATTTATCACAATACTCGTATATGATGTATGCACATGCTAATGACAATGCTCATGTATGTATGCTCAATGGAGAGCCCTCTACTATACACATATGATTTATGATATTATATATAATTCACACATCTACTATGTCTATGCATTGTAGTTGCAAATGAATCTTTACTTACCTTTCACTTGGTTGGTGGCTTAGTCTAAATTTGTTTAGTATTCCTCTCCAACCTTAGATGTAAAATAGCCTGTAATATTACCCAACATCAAGCACTATTCCCAATTTGGTAAGTTAAAAGCACAAAATCTCATATTAGACCTTAAACACCAAGCTATAAGCTAACAATCAAGCTTTCACAAACTAGAACCCAATATAGCCCCTCAAATACCTCAATTTCTCATCTTAAATACATGCAAACATCATGTAATTGAAGTATTATAAATCTAATAGCATGTGCCTAATTGTTAACACTCAATAGCATCATGTCTAGGTTGAAACATGCTAAGTGATCAAATGTGGCAAATTCACATTTTCATATTTCCTTGCTGTCAAGTTTAGTTACATGATAATTTTAACATTCCTAAACATATCCAATCACCCCCAAATTTTTACCACACTTAGACAACATGTATATAAATGTAACCATATCATAGAATAGCTAAAAATTATGGATATAGCTTTCCAAGTTCAGCTCTCTTCACGACATACTGAAACAGATTGTTTCCTACCGTAACAGTTTTGCACACTTCATGACATTAATGGTTTTGACACAATTAAGTATATTCAATCACTCCAAAATTTTTACCATACTTAGATAACATATATAAGGAGACAACCAGGTCATAATATTACCAAAAATAATGGATTTAGCTCCCTTAATTCAGTTTCTTTCACAGCACACCAAAACAGATTTTGCTATTTTGGCAGTTTGAGTGTTTCTCCAATATCATTCTCTATTTCAATTTCCAACTGATAAAACTTCATTCCAATACTCTTAAATCATATATGGTCATGTAAATGGTAATAATTATAGGTTTTATTCAACATACCATACACTTTTGAAGCCTAAAACACAAGAAAATAGTAAGATGACAGTTTCTGCCACAAGTATTTTCTATTAAGTGTTTGTCATCAAAAATCCTTTCTTTGTGCACCAAAGTCTAACTAAAAACTTCCTAACACTTTTATAAGAGATATTGAAAGCTTAATAAACAATAAAACCATTCATAATAATCAGAAAATCAAAGGCAAAATCGTAGATAAGTGTTACCTATGCAGATTTTGAGGTTAACTTGATGGTAATCACTTCTCCTTTGCTTTTCTTGCTTTTATTTCAACTTGGAATCGATTTGGATCACTTGGAGACCTTAAGGTGTGTGTTTGAAGATGAAAATGGCTGAAATGAGGGTCTGATCGTTGCTTAAGGGTGAAAGGGTTGAGGTGTTAGCTTGAGATGTTAGCTTAAACTTAATAAGAAAGCATGAGGTGGCAAGTGAATAGCAAATCTGATTTTCTCCCTTATCTTGCAGCCCTAATCTTATGTGTCTAACCTATTTTTATTTGGTTGCAACCTATCTTAGTCACCATTCATTCCCATAGTTATTTCCTATGTCCGTTCATTCGATCTCCAAACCCATTTATATTCGATTCTTAATGAAATATCAAGTTTGCATTTCTAAAATCATATGCATATATGGGCCTTGTAATAGGACACTTAAATCATATTATATCATGTCTAATATCCCAAGTATGTTAATTTACAAATATATACTTTTGAAATAACTTGATCAAATCCAATTAAACCGTATAAACTTACTAGTAACACTTTTACACTTCCAAAATTATAACCTATATATCCCATCTATATCTAATATTGATCCACCTCATTTTCTTCTTATTTCAATATAAAATCAACTACTTAGATTAGAAAATTCAATAACTAATACCGTGCAAGAACTTCAGAATTAAGTTTAATATTCAAGAATATCGTATAAAATGAAATAAATTATGCAATGTCAATAGAAATGCAAATAGCATATAAAATTAACACGTAATGCATGAATCATATTTAACCATGTGAGTAGTAAGAGGCTCAGGTATCACAAATAGGGACAAGTTGAGCTCGGCAAACTTCGAGCCCTCCTAGAATGTGTTCTACTGGCACAACTAAAGAAAATTGGAGCTCTGCCTCTAACATCTTAAGATAAAAAGTAATGCAACCCGCATGAGGCTTATGTATCATATCTTGAGAACTATGAATCACGATTTCAAACTCTGGGGTAATGAAATATCTTTCTCTTAACTGATCTATATCTTGACTGGTAACAAATTTTGGTGTTCTCTAACAGCCTCAACATCCTCAGATGTTTTTTAAAGGGCCTGGACATTTTGGGTGCAGATTTTGACTTACCCACGACCCTTGATGACAAAACATGTTCCTTATCATTGGAGGATTAGATGTCGTAGCAATATTTTTTTCTAAAGCTGAACTAGAAGACGAAAGATTAGATGCATTTTCATTCAGTTTCTCAGACACAGGTTTTAGAACATTCAACGACTTCTTAGAAGAATCGCTTGGCTCCATACAACCATAATATAATTTCTCAAGAAAAATTCAATTATAAGATCAAAAATTCCTAAAGGGAACACGAGGATAAATTATAAAAGAAAAAAAAATAGGGTCTAACCTTGGTAAAACAGAAAATACCACTAAAAAAAATGTTGAAAAAACTTTTAAATCAAAATATATATGCAAATGGCCTCTTGAACTTCTCAGCCCTTTTTGTTGCAAATCAAGGCTTGATTGAAGCCTAAATATTTCCAAACCAAGAGTAGACGTATAGACATACATTCTCAAAAAGCTGCAGTAATTAAGTCATCGTTTCCTTCACCCTCCACGTGGGTTAAATTAAAACATAATAAATAAACAAATAAATAGTATGTATATATATAATAAAATGAATAATGAAATATATATACTTGTCATAACCTTGATACACTCCTCATGAAAATACAGTTGAAAATTTCAAAACTTTCCTTTTTTTCTTGAGAATGGGGAATAATAATGTGGGATATAAATACCATATATAAATTTATCAAGTTGTCCATGACAAATGAGATCCAATTTAAGAGCCTAATAGATCGGGTTGACTCGATTTAAGTCCAACCATGACTCATAAACCTGGTTGTACATGACACTTATCAGTCATAGTCCAAGTATTATAATACATGTATACTTAATTAACCAAAAGGCCACACGTGACAACTTTCTTTTCTATAAATACTCAAAAGAACAATGTACAAAAAAAGAAAAAAAAAGAAGAGAAAAATCACATATTCACTTCCACACACATCAAGTCTTATAGATCTTTGTGATCCAACAACTCTAGTTGAATCAAAACCTAGACTATATTAATTAACGAATAATGGTTTGTCTGAAGTCCAAAAATGTCTAATAACTCCACTAGGAAAAACTTCAAACACATTTGACCTTTTCTAATGGTTTACTAAGAACCCAAAAATGAAGAAATAAGGAAGTTAAATTTCTTTTGTACCCCTGCTTCCTTGCACTCCTAAAAATAAGTGTTGCTCAATATTTTCCTTTATTCTTCATGTATGTATAAGTTAACACCATTTAAATTGCAGCATAATGAAGTTTTCTTTTAACTTTTAGTTTCTCATCTAACCAGCCTTTTATTTTTCTATTAATTAACTTACCCATGTAAAATAAAACTTGAAAGAAAAGAAAAGATGCAGCATATTTCAAAATTGAAAATTAGCCAAAGTAAATGATACGTTAGTTGTATATGAGTTTGTATATCATCTCTAGCCACAATATGTTCAAAATATAGGGCAAATGATGGCTGAAAAACTAGATAATTTCATTCATCAGGCATAAAAAAAAAACACAAAATGTCAGGCCTTTACAATAATTAAAAAACACATAAACTTGACCCATATATATACATACAACATTATCCTATAGATACTCACAACAATAACCTAACTAAGTGAGGATGTACTCTAGAGAATGTGTGCTTGAATTTTATCATTTGTGCCATCTGAGAGATTTGGTGGAGCACTGAACAAGCATCACTCAAAATCTCTTCATCACTTGAGTGTATAAGTTGCTAAAGAATTGGAAGTTCAGGCCTCGTCTATACATTAAGCAAATAATGTCACATGAAATTCTCCTCGTGGTTCATAATTAATCAAAAGTATATTTATTACTCAAAGTTAGGTGATATGGAGCATCTAATTGCTACCCTTCGAAATACATGTTCTAAGGTCTACGCCATTTTATTTAGGTCAAACTTGACCCGGATCCTCCCCGTGGTGTAAAAGGCAAAACTCATCTGTCAATGCTAGTGACAGAGATACATGGTTCCGACTCAAGTATGTCATATGATTACCTCACATGGTCAAACACTATAAATACCACAACTTTCTAAATATAAAAGGGTGATTTTCTAATTTAAGTAGGATTTTCTTAACTTATCTGACCTTCATTATTGAGGTCGGAGAGTTTTTGTAGGGCTGATCCCAACAACCCTAACTAGTGTTTGTGCTTTTAGAACTTAAGATAAAGAAATGATCAGAGATCAAATTGATTTTGAACCCATAATAATTGATTAGAGAATACAATCCAATCAATTAGCCCCATTTGTGGAAAGTAAATTGTAAACAAAGAACATGGCAAGAACTCCTTAGAAAAATAAAGGGTTTCACTGTTTTCTTCTTCCCCATCTCACTCTCTACAACCAGCTTCGAGACAGGTCCTAACAGATTATGTTATCTAGATGACATAGGAAGAACTTCATACTGATGGATTCTGTGAGTAAACTATTACAAGACCAAGAGACACAGATGTCGAAAACCCCAACCACTGCATAACAGACCTTCCCACTAGCACCATGACTTTTGAGGCAACTATCTGCCCAACCTCATTTTCATCATCAAGAGCAAAAAAAGGGAAGAACCTATTTTGGAAGACATGCAACAGTCCTAGAGGTCAATGGTAGAACACCCTCATATCTTTAGAATCTCGAGAATATGCCCTATAAAGCACAAGAACAAGATTGGTGTCACTTAAAAGTGCTCTTCTATCCTTTAGGATCGAGATTAATGAAATAAGTTACCAAATTGAGCACCATGAAATGAAAAGAAAAGTAGCATCATGATCTACTATAAAAAGATAGACTTTTCCTTTTGAACTAAGATTTTGGCAAACATTAGGGATGGCAATATGACGAGTCTGGGACTCGCCCCACTATAGTTTTCATGGATTAAAATCCAAACTTGCATTGAAGTTGGACCCAACAGGTCGGAAATCTATTTTATAATTTTAAAAATATTTTTGGAATAAAAAATTATTTTATTTGTGATTTATATGTGTATATCATATAGATATAAATCTATTACATAAATAAATATATAATAAACAAAAATATATAATAACGGGATAAGTTTGGGTTAGGTCCGGGGTTTAAAATCTAAAACTCAAGATCTGTCTAGAAACTATTTACAGTCCTCAAGACCCGCCCCAAGGGGATGCTTCCGAGTTTTACCAAACCTATTGTCATCCCTATCAAAAACCTTATCCCCAAGTTCAAAATCCCAAACCTACCCAAGTATGATGGGAATAAAGATCCTCATAAGCATCTCACTACTTTTAAGAATATAATGTTACTCAATGGGTGGACACACGCTATCAATAGTCACATTTTTATCATGACCATGTATTGTTGAGCACAAGAATGGTTCACACTGTTGCCAACGAGCATAATGTGTCATACAACCAATTGTGCAGAAAATCTCTCTTTTATTTTGGGAGCAAGAAGAAGGCAAGAGGTTAGCCACTTGTTCACTATAAAGACATAAGGAAGAGAGAACCTTGAGCGCCTTCAGCAAATTAATTCACAAGCTCAAAAATGGACCTTTTTCTCCATCTTGCAAGAGAATCACTGGAGGATATGGAGCAATTGATGGAAATGGCCTAATGATACATTAATAAATAGGAGATGAATGTAATGAAAAGACGAGGAATGGGATAATAATGTTAGTAGAACTTGTGATTAAAAGAAGTAGAAAGTGCCTAAAAAGGGAAAAGATATGCAATAGAGAACGCAATCTTAAAAAGATCCCCTCGTACCATAATTACACTTCCCTATCCACTACAAGGGCTTAAGCATTAATGGCAGTTACACACACGAATATGCTTCAGTGCCAAATGAAGACAAGGGTAGTAAGAAGACAAACAAGTATTATAATTTCCACAGAGATCAAGGTCATGATACAGATAAATGTTTCCAACTTAAGGACAACATTGAAAGACTCATCAAGTAGGGTATTTAAAGGAGTTTATCAGAGCTCAAAAAAGAAAGAGCCCTCGACCCTTGATATCGTTATTTTCATTGAGAACAATCCTACAGTTGTTCAAGGACGAAAGGGGCATTTGACAGTAGGGATCGATATAAGAGGATCAATGAACCTAGAAATATTATTGATGATAATTTGCTAAAAATGAGGGAGATAGTGTAATTCACATGATTGGTGGAGGACCAATAGGTGGAATTTATCCAATGATAGGAATAAGTATGTATAAGAAGAAAGATCCCAACAACCCTTTGTTTTGGGTCATAAATTTCTCATTATGGAAAAAGTGTCAAAGAGTTTTCAACAACCATGAGCTTAGAGGAATTCATACATCCTGATAGGAGTGCACATGGGGTTGGGTACCCAATTTATCGGGTAGTAAATTTTACTACCCGATCCTGACCTGACATAATCGATTACCTGACATTTAGGTACCCGAACAAATCCGGTATCGAGTATTAGATATTTTCTTTTTTTTTCTTTTTTTATTTTTTGAATCAGAAAATGAAATAAAATAAAATGAGAAATAGGAAATGGAAATGAAATTGAAATGAAAATGAAATTGAAAAGAATATTGAAGATGAAAATGGGAAGAAAGTCAGAGAAACCTACCATGTGGCTCTCTTCATTTCTTTTTTTTCTTTCCTTCTTTTTCTTTGTTCTTCGTCGATTCTTCCCTTCTTCCCTTCTTCCTTTTTTCTTCTTTCTTTCCCTTTTCTTCTTCTTGTTCAATCATCATTGTCTTCCCCTATCAGCCTTTTTTCTTTTCATTTTTTTTCTATTTTCCTCCTCTTCCTCTTTTTTTTCTTCTTTCATTTTCTTCATATTGTCAACCATCCACCGTCTTTTCTTTTTCTACTTGAGAGTTATAAAGGGAATAGGAATATCTTCTTCTACTTGAGAGTTATAAAGGGAATAGGAACATCATCTTCTACTTGAGAGTTAGAAAGAGTTAGAAAGGGAATAGAAAGAATAAGTACTACAATGTAGTGTGTAATGGAATATGAAGAAAGAAGGTTGCCTAAATCTTAAATTAAAATTTATTGATTTTTAATATGTCGGGTATCCGATCGGGTATTCGGGTAGTTTTTTCACTAGCCGATACCCAACTCGATTTACTCAATTCTTTTAATCGGATACCCGCTATCCAATTTATCCGATCGAATTGGGCCAGGGCTCAAAAACCCGTATCCAAATGACCACCCCTATATCCTAAGATGATCCTATGGTAATTACCATGAACTTCACAATTCAAAAAGTGTTGGTCCATAATGAAAAATCTGAAAACATAATATTCTTGGATATGCTTGTTGGGTTTGCGTGATCCCAAAAAACGTATATGCAGTGGAATTTAAAATTTTTCAAAAACATAAATATATATTACATTACATGTAATTAAAACGAATCTCAGAACCCTTTCACAATTATTTAGTTGTGCGTTTTTCTTATAGTTAAAGTAAGAAAGTTTCAAAAACTCTTACTTTGATTTGCACTCCGGCTGATGTAGGGATTGAAATGATTCAAATCGTTATCCCTGCTTGAAAGTATCTTCATGTTCTTCAATTCAAAATCCCTTTGATTGAAATCTGATTCACTTCTAGGATCCCAAATATTACCCCTCTAACAATATCCACACCTTGGATGCCCACTCGCAACCGAATCCTATGCTAGTAGTTTTTGATTCGATAATTCTATCCCAAAATAATTTTGTTTGGAACAAGAACATACTGACAATTAGTGTTTTAGGTGTTTAATTTAATTCTTAATTCAACAATTAAATCAAGAATTAAACTAGATAAAAGGTTGGTGAACTTTTGGAGATTGAAAGAAAATGAGGGACGAATTTTTGGAGATGAAAGAAAACTATTTTTCTTCAAGAGAGAGGGGTTGTTTTTCATGTTTTTTCTTCTAAAAAATCTGCAATTAAAAATCTCCATAAAAACGTCCAAGAACATTGCCAATAAAGGCTACCACAAGTCCTTTCCATATAGGACTTTTCTTCATTTTTTATCTCCAACTCTTTTAGTAAGTTTCCTTATCCTATAAAAACTTTCTTTTTTCCTTATTACCTCTTAGAAATTGAATTCTCAATTCAACTTCCTCTAGGAATTAGATTTTCAATCCAATTTCCTAATGGGTTTTCTATAAGCCCACACCTAATGTGTCTAGGTCTAAATAATCAATTAGGCCCTACTTTAATTGATCTAAATTATTTATTTAATTAATTAGGTTCATCTTAATTAATTGATCCAATCAATTATTTAAATATTCCAATTGGGCTCCCTAATCCAATTAGGTTCAATCAATTAATCCAATTAATTAATTGAATTAATTCCACACTTGAATTAATTTAACTCCCATTAATTAATCACATTAATTAATATAATCCAACACTTGGATTAATTTCTAGACTACAAATGGACTTGTCCGAATTTTGTATGTGACCCTTTAGGTTCACTTTAAGCTAGTCGTGGGCTCACAACTCTTGTGACTTAGTTGAACAATTAATTGTTATAATTAATTAATCCAATTAATTAATTCTCTTGGAATTAACTCATTAATTCCAAGAACCCACAAGATATGGGAAGCACCTAACAATGCGTCATGGCTCCTAGTCTAAGGTGAATGTGCGAACCTATTTCAATTACGAATACCATGCAAGTACGGTCCTTCCATCATTTAATCTCCCGATTGAGCCTAAGGCATGGATGTTAAGTCGAAATCCTATTAACTCAATAACTATGTTTCCCTTCCTAGTAGCTTGATTTGATGATGAATAATTAGAAAATCGCACATCTAATTTTCATCCAACATTGGTCAAGGATTTTAGAGTCAAGTACAGTGGAACACATAGGAGATTCACCTATTCATCTAGATAGGTGACGGATCCTTTGTTTGTCACTCATTAATCTCCATACACGAAGATATTACACCCAATATAAACCCTTATGATTGTCATGCAATCGAAAAATATATCAAAGTACAGCATGTCATGTACAAGGTTACCATGGTACCTCAAGTTCAAGGACTAATTCTTGCATTATCGTAACGAGAAAATTCTCATTCGACAATAGAATATTTTCAATTGACAATTTTCAGGTGGGGTTGTTCAGTGTACTTGTTTCCATCAAGCACCCGCATACATGCACTAGTGTCTCCATACCAATACCTATAGAACGAGACATCCTCCTTTCGAGCCTGCATTGCATGCGCAAGTCTCAACAGGATCAATGATGTTTCATCTCATTGATCCTTAACTTGGAACGTTTTAAGATCACAGTTTTAGAAACATATTCCACGATGACCATTATATGCGCAACTATGCCCCATAATTATATGTGACATAAGAATTTTGTCTAATTCTTATGATGAATTTAAGATAAAGATTGTCATTTAAATAATATTAATATAAATAAAAATGATTCGCAAGAGTATAAGAACGGTCAGAACAATTTGCACGACGAGCACTAATCTAACAATACTTTGGATAACGGAGATGGAAGTAGCCACCATAAGGCCTCTCCATACCCCTTAACTAGTTCGGTGGAAATGAGGTCATGCCATTAAACACTATTGATCTATTGACCTCTTTAGGCACCAAGCACGGTAGTCGCATGATCATGATGAAGTATCTATTAGTTGATACTCCTTTTGCATATAACGTGATCTTAGAAGACCTGGCCTTAATCAATTCCAAGGTGGTCTTTAGTTACCACCTCAAGATGAAATTTCCTATCAAGTCTAGTGTGGGAAAGGTTTGATGCGACCAGCAGATAGTTAGAAAGTGTTGTAGGGTGTTACAACACTTCACTTAGGTGACGAGAGCACAAGACCTCTAAGAAAATCGTGGATCTACATATGGTTAGAAGCTAGAATGATATTATTTTCATTATTTTGTTGGTTCACTTAAATATAAAGTTGAACTGGATTTTTTTTTACACCCTTCTTTTATACCAATAACTATAATAAACAAAACAATAAATTATAGGCATGATATCTAATAATATATTTACACTTTTAATAATAATACAAACTCACAAAACTATGTATTTTACACATAATAGTATATATATATATATATATATATATATATATATATATATATATATATATTAAACTTTTTTATACACTCACATTATTACATAATAAAATATTGGTTATACTAATATATGATTATACGTTTATATGTAATTATGTAAAGTGTGTTTTTGTTTATTTCTTAACAATTGTATGCTAATTCATACACAATATTTGCATACTTATGTATATACATATACATGAGATAAATTATAAAACTATCCTTAAATTCTGACCTAATTACAAAAAAATTCAACTAACTTTTAAAATTATAAATATCCCCTAATATTTGTTTCTATTTTATAAATTACACCTATTGAGGGGTATTTGTAAAATAAACGCAAACCTCAATAGTGTATTTGTAATGCTTCAAAAGGTATTTGTAATTTTAAAATATAGTGAATTTTTTTATAAATAGACCAAACTTTAAGGATAGTTTTTGTAATTTACCTTATATAAGTAAATCGCGGAATATGCCTCAATTGGATCACAGGTTCCCCCATGACTGTACACTTCTGCGCACAAGGAGCCGCTTCCAAAATGATTGCTCCATACCAAACTCCGGCCGCAGGGTCCCACTGACAGCACAGTAATTGCTCCATATCGAAATTCAGTCGCAGGTTCCCATCATAATTCGAACATCTACTCTCCCGCTGAAAGCGAGAAACATGTTGATTGATCTATCAGTTAAGTTATGTCATCGGGCCAAATTTTAATTCTCTCTTGCCAAATATGTGGTTAATGTACAAGTAATTGTTAATTAAGTTTTGGCTGTGTTTATTTTGTACTATGCTTTGTGTGTATTATAGAAGTCACCATCTTCATTAACCATTAAAGTTTTTTAACCAATATAAAAATTAAGTTTTCAATAGCTTAAATTTCATTTAAAACTATAATTAAGGTTGAAGTTTAAATAAATAAAAATAAAGACAATTTTTAGCTTAATTAGAAGCAAGCCAATATACAAAATTGGGTCAAAATACAATTAAAGAAAACATTGGAGGACCTTATTGTAATTAATAAAACCCGTCAGTATAAAATAACTCATACCCAGCCAAGAAACACCTCAAATTTCTCATCTCAGCCCGCAAGCCGAAAACCCTAACATAATATTCTCTTTTATTTTCTGCGAGCTTGTGAAGTGTGAAGGCTATGGCGGTGGAGGCGGCGACGCAACCGAGCAAGCTACGGTGGGGAGAGCTGGAGGAGGACGATGGAGAGGATTTGGATTTTCTTTTGCCGCCGAAGCAGGTGATTGGGCCCGATGAGAACGGGATAAAGAAGGTGGTGGAGTACAAGTTCAACGACGAGGGCAACAAGGTAAAGATCACCACCACCACGCGCATCCGCAAGCTTGCCAACGCTCGACTCAGCAAACGCGCCGTCGAGCGCCGTTCATGGCCTAAGTTCGGCGACGCTGTGCACGAGGACGTCGGCAGCCGCCTCACCATGGTCTCCACCGAAGAGATCCTCCTCGAACGCCCACGTGCCCCCGGTAAACGCGCCACTGCCTCTATATATTTTTTTTTTTTTTGTTTAGCACCACTTTTTTTTAAAGATTTATTATTTATATGCGATGAATAAACCTGCCTACCCTTTTTATTAATCATCGTCGGCCTTATGTGGATGTATTGTTAAAGATAAGTTCTTTTTATTTATAGATCTTGATTGCAAATGTACTGTTTTGGCTAGTTTGTTGGACTATCGGTTGACAAATTTTGAGGTTTCCATGATATTGCATTGGGGATAGCTATGCGTAGTTTTTGGGGGTTCTGTTGTAGTTACTATCAGAAAAATTGGGGAAAAGGTATGTAATTTATGGCAATGTGACAGCGTCTGTCTAGCTTATTTATTGTGATGTAAATTTACAACCTGAAGGTGGAAAAGAGGGATACGAATATATTAAGCTTCATTATAAGCTGATATTCTTGTTTAGTTTTTTGAGGGTTCCTTCGATAGGGAAGAAGAATGGGGAGTGGCTGATATGATCGTTTTTCAACAAATAGTGCCTGTTTGTCTAACTTCTGGCTCAAGTGTTCTAAGAGATCAGGATGGGGTTAACGGTATCAATGTTTTCACTGCCTTTGAAATGCTCAGTTGTTGGTAATCAAAGTCATGATCGCTGTTTGATGAAGATACTTGCGCAATTATCTCTCTTATTGCCTGTGTTTTTATAGTCTTGATTATGCACCAGAAATTATATGCGCAGAATGTGGATTGTTTTTGTATTTTTGTTTCACTGGCCATGTCAAACCCATAAACAAATGTTCAGTGTCCATATCAAATGCATCAATTGGATTGATGACAGCTTTGGTGCCTAAAAAATTATTCTTTGGAATCTACTCTTAACTGGTGGTGTGCTCAGAGAGACTTATCCGAAGCTCGTGATTGCACATTTTGTCTGCTCACACTTGTTGATTGATTTTTTTTTTTTTTCCCCTAGCCTCTATTCATGCTGTTCTTCCCCCCCTAATTTCCCATTTTTAAGTTCATCTATGAATTCTATGACGAGGTGGATACCGAGCTAATTTTTATACAATCTGTTGCACCAAAATATCATGACATTGCTGTGAATTACATGGATAAAAGTACTATACTTGGAGATGTGGATTAGCATGGCAGCGTATCACAGTGCTCTCTATTAGATTTTCATCCTTCTCTTTTATTTGCTCATAGTGTGTGGGCAACAGAATAAGTTTGTTCCTACATTTGGAAGTGGTCTTTTAAGGTGTTGATAGTGGTAAATTATGATGTCTCTAAGGAGGTTGTCACTGTCAGGGTGGATGTCACCTGACACCACATAAGGTGGGTGCAGGGACTGCAGGTGAGGGAGCACTAGAGCGGCCTGTAATGAATAAATACAAACATATATAATACTCATAATTTTCTGTTAGTTAAAAATATTGAATTCCAATATGCCCTATAAACCCTTTTATACAAAATTACATTAATTAGACCCTAATAATAATTCAAATGTCTTGATTTGTTAAATTCAATTAAATATCCCAGGTCTATATATGTTCTTATTATTTAAACAACAAAATGAAAATGAAAAAATAGGAAAAGAAAAGAAATTTGAAAACTCAAAAGGGGGCCCAAATCATCTTCCCAATTATCACTCTTTAGCGGTGGGCGCAAACGTTTTGCCTTCAAGCCTCTAGTTTTTTTCCTATTTCTTTTGTACTTTATGTTTTGCGCACTTTTAGGTTTTTGTTTTTTTTCCCTTTTGCCATCACAATTTTTTATTCCATCTTCACCACTCTCTCAAATTCCACATTTGCACTGACAGATCATGACCATAACCTATAAATTTGTTAGTATTTTTGAAACAAGACTTGAGCTTCAATAAACATAATTATTTTAGTGCTTATCCTTTATTATTTGGTAGTCATGGTATTTCATCTGGTAAAATGCCTGGCCTGTTTGCTTATTTTTCATCTCAAGTTTATGTTGTGTTCGTAAAACATGTGTTTCCTTCTAATTGGTGAATCAAAAAATAGGTACCAAACAAGAGGAAACTAAGGTTGCTGGTGATCCTTTGGCTCAAATGGGTAAAGGAGGAGCTGTACTCATGGTTTGTAGGACCTGTGGGAAGAAGGGTGACCACTGGACCTCAAGGTGCCCTTACAAGGATCTTGCTCAGCCAAGTGAGAGCTTCATTGATAAGCCACCAACAGACACCAATGCCGCAGCAGGTGCTACGAAGGGAGCCTATGTTCCTCCTAGCATGAGAGGAGGTGGTAATACTGAGAGGAGTGGTACTGACATGAGACGCAGGAATGAAGAAAACTCAGTCAGGGTCACCAACCTGTCAGAAGACACAAGAGAGCCTGACTTGCATGAGCTATTCCGTCCTTTTGGTGCTGTGAGCCGAGTTTATGTTGCCATTGATCAGAAGACTGGTACCAGCAGAGGTTTTGGTTTTGTCAACTTTGTGAACAGAGAAGATGCTGAGAGAGCTATCAACAAACTTAATGGATATGGTTATGACAATCTCATCCTTAGAGTTGAATGGGCTGCTCCTAGGTCAAACTAGTTCCTCGAATAAGTGCATGGAGGCTCAGTCCTCCTGGAAGACTCGTGGAAGAAAGCTGTCATACTTCTTAGACGTATTCCTTTCCCTTGTCAATAGGCGTGCCTATTGGACATCATGTCATGGTTTTGTTTAATTACATTGAATATGTATTAGCATAAAGTGTTTGTCAACTGTTATCTGAATTGGTTGTGGAGGGGGTTTATCTTCTCACCGTCACGCCCTTTAACTTGGTAATTTATATGACATCAGTTTTTTAAGATGTTTTTGGATGTCTTGTATATCTTGGCTATTGTACTGCTTTCCATTCGTGTTAGCTGATTTATGTGTTTGCTTAAAGATAGTGAAATGCGTTTTAAGTTTTAACAGAAAGAGAAAGCAGAACAGTGGTCCGGATTATTGGGTTTGGTCATTACAGTAAACTATACGTCTGGGTCTTACAAGAGCTGATCAAAGAATGCCAAGGATAATTTGTTCAGAAGGATGTAAATAATTTTAGTTATTTATGTCTGTTTTATTTGTTTTTGGTTTCCTACAAGTGATAAAGAAAATTACTTCATTGCAATCCATGGATGTATTTCATTTGTGGGATTTTAGGATGGATGACCTTATGTTCATTTTATTGATCAATTAAAATCTTTGATTTGATTTGACAAGAAAACTATGGTGGGAAAATGATTGAGCAACTGAAATTTCAGTGATTCATGTGAAGTCTTGGATTTAATCCTACAAATAGTCAAACATACAAGTGGTGTTTAATTTGATTTAATTTGTTATCTATGAGTTGTGGTACTGGGACCTCTATAATAATAGGTTATTAAAAAATAGTATTAATAGCACTTATTCTCTAAAATAATTAAATTATCAATTTCTTTTTTTCTTTTATAATGATAAAAATCT
The DNA here is from genome assembly GCA_019321725.1 of Paulownia fortunei. Lineage (NCBI taxonomy): Eukaryota > Viridiplantae > Streptophyta > Magnoliopsida > Lamiales > Paulowniaceae > Paulownia > Paulownia fortunei. The sequence continues at coordinate 23,565,411 of CM033106.1, forward strand.
TCCTTTTTGTTCGAATAATGAACTGACCAATTTAATCTCAACTTAACAATTTTAAAAATGGTCAAATTATCAATTTCATTCTTTTGTTGGATGTCTTGGTAATATTTATACATTTTGAAATGGTGTGTTTAGTAATTCTTTTGTAGTTGAAGGAAAGTTTTGTAATATATAATTAATTAAAGGGCAAAATATATAAACTCTCCTAAACTTGGTTTATGGTCGCAAAAAATCTTAAACTTACAAATATAACATTTATCCTTCTAATTAAATATTTGAAGAAAATTGATTTTAATGTAATCAATTTATATAGTTTTTAATCTATTTTGAATATTTTGCATCTTAAATTTAATTTATTTATTTTAATTAAAAAACATTTTAAATTATAGTTTTTCAAAAGTAATAAGTAACTTAAGTAATTCAAATTTTAAAAAATTAAAGTAATAAATGAGAATAAATACAAAAAAATTAAATATGAATAAAATTATTTTGATTATTTGAATTCAAATTCAAAATAAAGTATTAACTATTTACTCTAAGTGAAATTTGAACTTTCTGGATAAAGATGAATAAGTATATTTTTGTAAACTTAATTTAAATATATAATATAAATAACTTATACCTTTTTATTCATTAGGGTCCAAAATTAATTGAAATATATCTTTGTTCAATTTAAAAAATATATACATCTAAATATCAACGGAGATATATTTATTTGTATACAAAAGAGTTCAAAATTCATTTAGATTAAATAGTTAATACTTTTTTTTGCATATAAATAATTAAAATAATATTTTGTGTATTTATTATACTCAGTTATTACATTAATTTTTAAAACTTTGAATTAATTAAGTTATCAATTACTTTTGAAAAATATAATAATTAAAAAAGAATTTGAAATTGAATTTGTGATGCAAAATATTCAAAATATACTAAAAACTATATAAACTAATTGCATTAAGAGAAATTTTATCTAAACCTATAATTTAGGGGTAATAATTATATTTATAAATTTAGTTGATGTTTGCAACCATAAATGAAGTTAAGGGGTTAAGTATTTTGCTCTTAATTAAATTTCAGTACCCTGGAAAATTCAAAATATCTCAAATTCAAATATCATTTTTGCCCCTCAATTATACAAAAAGAGTGTTGGGATTGGTTTTTTATTTTCAAATCCGCCCCACCTCGAACTTGCCTCATCTAATTTTTTATTTAAATTTTTATGTATTTACATAATATTATTTTTAAAAAATATATTTAAAAAAAATATTGGTATTATTTTTAAAAAATATATATTATTAATATTTTTAAAATTATAAAGTGGGTTTAGTGGATATAATCCGAAAATGACAAATATGGAGCGGGCTCCTTAAAAACCTTGACAGAGCGAGTTTGAGATTTTAACAAACCCGTTCCATTATTATCCCTGTATTCCACATCTATCTTCATCTCTTCCTCTTTCTCTCATGTTTCCTTACTTTTATCCTCTCTTCTTCTCTAACACTGACTATCTCCTCTCCTCACTTTTTGTTCTCCATCACAACCTTCATCTTTTCCGTTATATTTTTGCTCTCATTTTTGCTAACCCTCACTCTTCTTTCCCTCCACTCTCTCCTCTCACTTTCCCCCTTTTTTTCGTCTGTTGGCCAACCTTTTCTCTCGTCATCCCCTCTATCTCTCAAGGATAGGAGAAAATCATAATCAAAAAAGAAAAAAGGATTGAGAGAAAGAAAATAGAAAATAAAAATTAGAGGAAAAGAAAATAAAAATAGAGAGAATTTTGTTATTATTTTATATAAATTAAGTCTAATTATTTTTTAAAAGTAACTTTTTTTTTATTTTAGTATTTCAATTCTACAATACTGAAAAAAAATATTTAAACAAGTCATTCGATTTTAGTCCATCATACAATGACTTTGGGAAGGCCAAAATACTTGTATTTTTAACCTCACACGTTGGAACAATATTTTATTATTTTATTCTTGTGTTTATGTATCTCATTACTTTTACACCACTTCTGAGTTTTGAAAATCTTTTAAAGAGTATTTTGATTAGCAAAAGGACAAGGACATTTGGGCTAGGGGCAAATTACAAGGTTCACTAAAATTGTTGTTGATGTCATCATTTTTCGTCTAAATTATAATAGATGGAGAAGTTTGGCAAACATAGTAAACTTAGAAGAGAGGATTTTGTAATTATGAAAGAGGGAGAGGAGGAGTTGGTAATTTAATTATTTTAGAGATGAGATAAATATAATTAACCCTAACTAATATTATGATGCAATAATAATTTGATTATTCCACTCAAAAAGGAAAAAAATATTTTTTTACCTCTTAAATCATATATAACATGTTTGATATTTGAATTTGATGAATTAATTATATACTTCCCCAAAAAAATAATTTATGAATTTTCATTATATATTTCCCAGACATGCTATTTGAATACAAATTTGGGAATACTCTACTTGTATTCAAACCTTGTTTCCAATTTTGAATACACTCATTGATGTGATTTGAATCTAGCCTGGTCGATAGGCCTAAGGGACTTTGGGCCGTCATGGTGTGTTGGGCTTAGTGATTTGGTTTTGGGCCTGAGTGTTAAGCAGATTTGGAGATTACGTAGCTTTGGGTTGGATTAGGCCCATGGAATTACTGTTAAGATTGGTTGCAATGATCTACGCGAAGCTAATTTACATAGCTCTCAAGTACGTTTGAGTAGCTCTTGAGTAAGATAAAGCAAGTTTATTAGTGGGTCAACCAGTCAAATGAGTAAGTTAAGACCGAATGGGCTAGCTAGGTCAAGACTGAATGAGTTGACCTTATCTAACTTACACTGGTTCGATTTCATGCCTCTTTGTTGAGCTCAGATCTTACTCATCGAGCTCAGCTCTTACTCAGGAACTTAAGACATCGAAATGGATTACTAAAATAACTCTATTAAGATTTGGAGAAGGAAAAAGAATCATACCAAGAATAAACCCCTTGATAGACGGGTACTTGTCTTATCAAGATTACCTCAAAGAAGAAGTAGAATCCTTCATTCATTTTGTTATCTTATTATCCTATCTACCATATAAAGGCTTCATGTATCTTAAGGTATATTTTTATATTATGCATGTATATTCTAATATTTTATTCTTTCGATTATCATTCTCAAGCATTCACTAACTTAACCATCGGAGAATTTTCGCTGGACAACCCTCAGTATCCATAGCCCTAGTTTTGTCGGTGTTTCTAAGCATGGATTGAGAATTGGTATTGTTGATTTGAAATTTCATAGTACGTGCAATTTGATTTGCATCACTCATATTTATATTCAGAATAACATTTGATCGCCAAGTGCACCAAGTTGAATTCAAATCCTTTGGATTGGATACTAGATTCAAATTGAATTTATTAATTACTAGTTCCTTATATACCTGAATGATGGACATATGGTCCATATGTATATTCAAAACCATATTAAATAACACTTTGATCATCGAAACATATAATGGCCCCTCAAGGGCAAAAAATACTGGGGCAATGATTCAAATTGTAGAGTTTGGTTGAGGTGAATCCCGCACAATAAGCTTAGTGATTATTTTAGGCATAAACATAGTCAAATTTTTTAGATTGGAGTGTAAAATTAATTATTTTCTCAAGAACAATAGAAAAAAAATATTTTTTAGTTTTTTGGGGGACAAATTTTTTAAATTTAATAATTTTGTATATGATATTTATACTATTTTAAAATTTTTATGGAGTTGAAAAGAGGCGGCTGCCTCTACCAGTCCGTAGGCTCTATTTTTTACTTTAGTAATCTGTTTTTCAAGACAAAAATTTCTTCTCATATGAAACATTGCTGCACAAACTAAAAAAAGACAAGAATCAACATAAGAATACATATTTTAAAGAACATTTTAGGCGTATTAGAATTGTAGCATATGTTAGGAATGAATTAACTGAGAAAAGAAAAAATGGAAGAACCATGACATACAGTACAAGATATACATGGTCCGATGAAAAATGCCTTATGTACACATGTTATATTATATTGCTCTCTTATATTACAAATTACAAGAGATACACCCATATAAAAATGAGAACTATGACAACAACAAACTTATCTAACCCGTTTAGATTTTGGGGGCAATTACCCTTTTTGCCTATAATCTCAAGTTTTTTATGCAAATTATATTAAAAAAAGATTGCCTCATTCAAATTTTGAAATTGTTGTCTCAAGTTAATCAGAATATGTATTTCGTTCTCAAAGCTGATGTGTACAAAATATATACATACTAAGAAATTCCAATCCAATACCTTTAATTTCTAACTTCTGTCCAAAATACTTACAAAACAAGTGATTAGGGATGTTTGAGGTTGTCAACAAAAATTTTTCAATACTTAACTCAATAAAAAATTTGAAGAAAATTAGAAAGTATAGAATGCTAGAATGTAAAGTGCATAAAAGTAAAACATACATCAGCAATGGAGACATTATATAGCATGAGACAATAATGTAATTAAATAAGAGAAAATTTTTGTTACCTGTCTTTGATAAGCATCAAAAGACAAACCATATATTAGTTAAATAGTTTATTTAAAGTGGAATTCTTTTTTCCTTATCTGATCAGTACATAAAATTATAATAAAACTCTAAGAGATTACCAAATTTCTCGCCTGCAACTCTTGTTGGAAGAGCTCCTCGAACCATTCAGGCTAGCTCGGGTCGATTCATTCAAACTTGACTTGTCCAGGTTAACACAACAGCAGTTCAACCTATACATCACTCAACTACCACACTATTAGTCAAATCATTCAACTCGACTATAATCAAAGGCTAATTAGCTCAACCCAATCCTACTCAGCTTAGACCACCAAACTACCACAACCACTTGACCACATCTACATTAAGCCCAAGCCCAATTATCTAGCATGATGGTCTAAATTCCTTACGCCCAATCCTCCCCATTTATCTGGCATGATGATCCAAATTCCTCAGGCCCAATCATTCACATTAGATTTATGTCATATCAAAAACTAATTGTGTCTCCATTGGTGTAAAATTTATTATAATGATACTTGAAATACATGAATTACCTATTTAGTATTGCAATTACTTTAGACGTTGTTTCTCCTCCAAGAACATTTGTCCCCTAGTGTTCCTTGTGCAATACCAAAGCTATGAAGGGTTTTCCCAATCTATTCTCCAAAAGTTGCGAAACATCACTTCTAGAACGCAATCTTGCTGCCATGGCAATGGAGTGGACCTCAAGTGATCCTCTTGACGCAGAACCTGAAATGGTTTCTCCGAAAGCTCTCCAGGTTGACCAACTACTAGGTTACTGTAAGCGGCCTGCACTGCACACTTAACTTGAGAAACTGAGGCCCTTTGGCATCCTGAAATCAAAACAAACAATAGAATGAAACAGCCATTTTGCAAGATGGATCAAAGTTCATGGTAAATAACTAATGGTGCTAAGGAAATGTATCAGATCAGCAAGCGCAAATTCTGAAAGGCAATAAGAATGCCGTCAGTGGGAGTCACTACTACCTCTTTACCTGCATTAACCTCTATGAGAAGTATTCTTGGCTTTGGTTTCTTGAGACCTGACAAAGATTTCATGTCAAATTTGTATGATTCCAACATCCTCCATTGCTATAATCAAGGTTATCTACCAGCTTTCCCACCCTGCCAATTCGTAGAATAACCCATTTAGAAAATGTTTGAAACTGGAGAACTATGAAACTCGTAAAGAGAGTTGCTTTTTCCAGACACTCTATATTAAAACAATTTCGGGTATTTCACATCAAACCGATGAAAATCATGCTATACTGTTGATGTGGCAATATTTGATGTGAAAACTTCCGTAAAAATTTATCATATCAACGAGAATCATGTCATGTCAGTATAAAATAAATTTCAATATTGATGTGGCATCATTTATAATTTTGGTATGAAAATACCCGATGTAAATAACCCGTATATCTTAAAATGAGAAGAAATACCATATTTTTCACTTTAAAATCCATGATTTAACAGAAAATTAGACCATGAAGAATGAAAAAGGACACTAAAAAGTTCAAGTACAGGGAAAATGCGCATAATTTTGAACACTACCTGATCCACAGACTACATGAATGATCATGATGGATTCCACAGCTTGCATGTCTTCAGCATCTTCTATATCTGGGCTGCAAATACTCTGACAATTTTGTAAACAATGTAAACAGATTTAAATAAAAAAATTCTCGGAAACAAGACAAAATACATCGCCTAGAAAATGGAAAGTGGAAACAGATAGAAACTGTAAACTGTTCGTGTCAGCTTAGCCAAGTTCATTTTCATCTTTAAGGTTTATTTCAAGTATTCCACTCATTTATCTTCATTGTCTTATTTTCAGTTTTGGAAAAAAAATTATTTTCTTGGGTTTTGCAAATTGATAAATTTTATTGAATGAAATTCTAGTTTTTTTGTGCATTCAATATTGGAAGAATTTTTCGAGTGATATTATTTTAAGCTTTTAGTGAAAATGTTAAGTAACTTGGTAAAATAAATTAGTTAAAATTTTAATTTGACAAATTTTGTTAATTCAATTAACTTCAAATGTGTAAATTTAGTTTAATTTATTCAACTAAGAATTCTAACTGAATTAATAAATTCATTCAACACACTCTCACAAACACAAAAAAACATAAATGGCTATCGAATGTACAAAAAATTAAAATCTCTTTAGTAAGATTGATTTGAAAAGTGAATGCAAAAGAGGAATCGAAGTATTGGACTAATAAGAATAATTCAATCGTTTGGTTAGAGGGAAATAAAGCAGGAGGGATGAGAAACCCTCCCAAGCCCAATTTTGTTCTGCTTAGAGTTTGGGCAAAAAATTAAAAGTACAAGGCCTAAAAGTATTTCTTTATTTTTATAGCCCTTGTTAATTAAGACTACAATTTTCCATTAAAAAAGAAAATGACAAATTGGTAAAACAAAAAATTCTTCCACCTTATTTCATTTTACCAGATAAAGGAGAATATTAGAAATTTATTTCCAATCAAGTTATACCAAAAAATTTAAGATGAAAATATTATATATTTCTTATGTAAAATAAATTCTAACTCTCCTTTCCCCTTTCACTTATGCTTTCCTCTCATCGAAGAGAAAACCTTTAAATTATCCATATAAAGAGCAAGAAGAATTTGTCTATGAAAAAAAGTTTAGTTCATAATTTTTCAATACAATAAATTCAAAATTAATGTAGCCTAAACATCAGCGAAGCTTAATGTTGTTTCGAAAAAGTTTCACAATTATATTTGATGGAATAAACAACTTGGTGTAATGAATTTTTTAGTTTGAAAAATATGTTGGTCGGTTTTTTAGCTGTAAAACTTCATTTTAATAATCATTTTGGTATTTTTAGAAAAAGAAAGTAAAATATATATATATTTTAAATGAAGCTAATTAACCAAATATTTATTGCCCAAAATTCTCACATGCCAAGAACGTGCTAGTTTTTACTTTGCGCCTAAAATGGCCAAGCAGGCAGTCCTTCACATATAATCGATGTACTATAAAATCTTCATAAATCATGTAATCTCGATGATATTATAATTCTAAGTAAAAAAATAATCTTGGAATTGCATAAAATTCAAACTATCATCAATTAACCAACACCTCAGTTACACGACAAAAAATGTAATCCTAATTATTCCTTAAGCAAGAGGAAGTTTACCATTGACCTTCTTCCTTTGTACCATTGACTTTTTTCTATTAAATTTTATTCTAGATGCATATCATTCATGTTATATATATATATATATATTTAAAAAAATATTATATATATTTAATATAAAATATAAGATGAAATAAAGATTTCAAATTGAATTCAAGAAAAACGATAAACTGTATATTTAGAAGGGGAAAATGAAAGAGAATATTCAGTGGATAAAAAGAATGTGAGCCTAATTTATGGGGCCAGAAAAACATGGATCGGACCTCATGATCCGCACTTTTCGGGTGGGTTTGTGAAGCAGAATGAATTTCAACTTCATTTTCCAATTTATTTATAGAATAAACTTTATCTTAAATTTCAATTTACACTAAAAATATCTTTTAACACTTAACTTTCTTCATTACTTTTTCACTTCACCTCCACTCCATGTTTTCCCCCAAAAATTCTTTTCTCCCTTCACAATCTACTCATCTGTTTTTCTATATGTATAAATATATTAATACACCGAATTTTCAAGGTTCGCTTTGAAGTGAATGCTTTGCATTTCGAGTAAGCCCCAGCACGTTTTTTTTTTTCTTTTTTTCCATCCTATTTTATCTACACGTTTTGCTTTCCTTTTTTGGGATTTTGATCCGTTTTGAGGCGTTTGAAAATGGGTTCTGCTCTTTAACGTAAAGCATGTTTTTTTTTTTTTTTTTGGGTTTTTTTTTGTTGCCCGAGTGAAATTATAGGTTGGCTTAACTGGTTTACTTTCGTGCTGCCAAAACTTTGACATTTACTGCACTCATTTGTGATTTGGGTTTGTAAGTTTGTTACTGGGTTTGATATTATATATGTTTGATGCGATTGAAGATCTATTTCTTGATATTTTTGATGGGTTGGGGTTGAATTCATGGGTTTCTGCCATTGGTGTTGATGCGTGATGTTTTATTTTTACACATTTCATTTGAACTAAAGAATGGATTGGTCTTTAAAGTCTATTTTGCTCATGAAATAGAGATGTACTTTTAGACGAATTTAGAGTGTTGATGGTTTGCCTTTCATAGGGTCGGTATTACTGGAAATATATTTGACACCTTTTTTAGAGTAACAATTTTTCGTAATGTTTTTTTCAAATGTTAAAAGTGCACTCTTTTTAATTCTTATTTGTTTGTTTTCCTTTTTGGATTCTATCAAACAGTGGAAAATATATCCTTCTGGCTTCCTATTTGTTTCTCTCATATCTCATGTTACTCCTACGGATTTGATCTACAGCTATAGTTTGTGGTAGCTGCAATATTTTGACATAATTATTCTTGTTAAGGAAATATTCCAAGACACATTTATTCGTGTCAAGGAGTCATGCTTATGCCGTGTTTGAGAATATGATTATGTAAGATTCAGTTTAGAACTTTGTCTTGGCTGATACGATATTTGGTCAACCTAACCATTTTCCTGAACAAAAATTCCAAGACTGAGGTTTTTCTTTTACAGTGGATTATCTGCATTTTTGCCTGAAAGAAAGCTAAAATTCCTGTTAACTGAGGAAATTGAAAAATATAAATTAGAGACTTGGAGGCCGGAAATGTAATTAACCACGGAAGTTTTCTAAACAAATGTTTAATAAATGAGTACATCATGGTGAGGTTTTGTAATATGCTTAATATCTGATAGACAATATAGGTTTAGTTTGATATTATGGAGGAGTATACAGGAAGAGTAGATGCAAAAAATTATGCTCAACAGCTGATACTTTCCTAATTATCTGAACCACGATTTCAAGACATCGAGGTAAGGAAAATAAGGAAACAGATTACAGTTTATTCGTCTTTTCGGTCATATAAAAGGACTCGTAAAATTTATTAGAGCCTTTTTTCTTTGAGGCATTGACGATTCTATTTTGTGTTGGTTTTTCCCCTTAATAGATTATGTAACCGAGTTTGTTGTAGAAGATCCATGTCACCATTTAGTGTTAACAGAGGATTCAAGGTGAGAAATTTAAAAGCAAATAAAGGCTTTTCTAGTCTCTTGTATCTCTCTTGTTTTGTAATTTCCTTATAGTTTACCCTTGATAGGCTGAATTTTTGTATTAGTTTTAGCTGAAAAGTTATCTTTCAGTACTCAATTTCATTTTTGTTGTAATGCTTCTTGGACAGTAAAATTATTTCAGGCCCTTCTGCTTTTAAAATCCTGTTTTCCACCTTGAAAGATCAGCAGATATAATTCAATAAACAACTCTTCGCATGCCATGTCAGATATTCGTATTTGGAGTTCTTACACAACTAAAAATTGATCCTGGAGGTTTCCTGCTGTAGCAATGGCTCTTGGTTTTATATCTTAATTTGTATGAATGGCTTTGGATGTACTAGTAAATAGAGAAATGAGTGAATTGAGGAATTATATATCTATACATGCAGTAGATATTTGACAGCTGAAGTTTTTTGGATGGAAAGCATAAATGCTTGACTTATGCTCAACTTAAACTTAATAAATGAACATTGATCTTAGTATTGGGAGCTTGGCGTGCAACTTTATATTTGTTATATGATTTCTTGGTCTATCATTAGTAAGTTATCAGTTTCTTGTGGAATTCCTTGTATGTAAGCTGGAGTTATTTCTCCATTTTATATGGTATTTTATCCCAAAGAGTATTCTCAAGATATCTGATGATTTTGAGAAATGCTTTTTTTGCTGCTAAATTCTTCTGAATTTATGTTCTAAAGTGGCATTATCAAGGGAACATCTTGTTAATGTTGGGCATGTGTGTCACCATATGATGATTAAAAATTTGGCATACTAGTTGTGTAATGGAATATCACAAGTACTTATTATGTTTAAACATTATTTTTAATGGAGTTTATTGTGCATCTGTATAATATCCCTCGTAACATCCTCTGCAGGTTAAGACATCTTATTTATTTCACCACTTTGGATCTGGGACTGTGGTCGCTCTTTGGTTTGGATGAAAACAATTGCAATGTGCTTCTCTCTCTTGCAATTTCCCCGATGCAGAATTCATTCATTAGGTAATTCCTGGTGGGAAAGTTTTTATAAGTTAGGTAGGAGTAGCGGAGGCAGTTCCAGTTACAGGGTTCTTTGCTCAAACAACTATGAGCCTGAGGGAGGACACAGCAGGAGGTGGACTAGACGAACTATAAATACAAAAGCAGGAGGAAGCAATGAGAGCTCAATTAGCAACACGAGTATCAGGCATGAGATCATTCCTGAAATAAGCAGTGAGTCAAATAGTTATAAATTAGAAACAACTAAGGTACAAAGGAGCAGAAAAATAGGTATCAGAAGCAAGATCATTTCTGAAAGTGCAAGCACTAAATTAAATACATTCAAAGTAGAAACGACAGAAGTAGAATCAGATCAGTACTACACTGACTTGGCCAAACTCGCGACAATTATTTGTTTCGATATTGAAACCACTGGGTTCGGCAGAGAAAGAGATAGGATAATTGAGTTTGCATGCCAAGATCTTCGAGGGGGTGAAAACAGCACTTTTCAGACTCTAGTGAATCCGGAACGCGATGTACCAAATGAACAAATTCATGGCATTTCAACCCGTATGGTAAACAGATATGATGTACCCAGGTAATTTGTAAAACATTCACTTTCAGTCCATAGCAAATAACGCTGCTTCTTGATTTAATGGTATGGTCTACAAAGATTATATTGAACAAACAGTGTTGTTATCATGGTGTGAATAAAATTTATGCTGGTTTATATTATGTATCTTAAATTTTTCGTTGCTAAACCCTAAGCCTCTCTCTTGTTATAAATCATGTGTGCACATCTGTGCTTTGTTTTTCTTTTACTTCTATCTCTGTTTTTCTCTTCATGTCATTTTTATTGTCTTCTCTTTACATTTTTTTTTCTCTTTTTGTGGCATGCATATTTTAGCTTGCCATCAACATTTCTGTTCCTTCTGTTTGTATCTACTTCTAATTTGATTGAAATGTCTCTCTCTTCATGTTTCACTGAGTTTGATTCTGTTAGAAAGACCATATAATTCTCAATTCAGATGCATGATTCCTGTCAATTTTAGCTGAAAGAAATAAGCTTTTCTCTGAATGAACATATGCACAAATCTTATTCTAGCTCGCTTTTGTAGGATGAAGGACTTTATTCCTATCTTACTGCAGTATGTCAGAAGCCGCCAGCTACCTGGTGGAGTTGTGGTTTTGGTATCTCATAATGGACGCACTTTTGACGTCCCCTTTCTGAAAAAGGAATTTAGTCGCTGCTCTTATGAGATTCCTCCAGATTGGTTGTTCGCCGACACCCTTCCACTGGCTCGTACAGTGATGAAGTCTAAAGGTTTTTCACTTGTTTCCCTCTTGCTCTATACATGTCCCTATGTCGCGTATCTGCATATACAAAGTGATTGTTAACTTAGTTGTCATTTGGTTATCAGGATCAAAAGTTCCTTCAAAGATATCATTGCAAGCCCTCCGGGAGCACTATGGCATTCCATTGATCGGGCCAGCACATAGAGCCCTATCAGACGTACACTCATTAGCACTAGTTCTCCAGAGGTTGACATATGACCTGAAATTGCCAATATCTGGCCTGATCCAGGGTTCCTTTAAGTAGGGCATGAAAGTCAATTTAATGGAGAGGAATAGTTCTGGCTAGTTTCTAGGTCCTAGAATCATTTTGTTGTAGCAACATCATCTCATTCTTTCGAATGATCATATCTGCTCAAATTAGATTGTTTCAATGTAAAGCAAGCCCTTGTGTTGTTTTAAGTCCGAATAACAGTCCAATTGTCTGGGAGCGGCAAGCATGGTTTGTGAGGTGTCTTCTCAGCCTGGGCTCATTACATCCAAAAAATGTCTTTAATTTGGTAGAATGTGGGATTAAAGCACGATAGCTGTGCTTGAAATTGGCTTGGTTGCTAGGGTTTATGTACGTTTGGTAATCATACTTAAATTACATTGTTCATCATCTTCTGAATTCCCAATCAATGTGGTGGTCGAATTCTTGAATCATCATGCACTTGAATTCGTTAAAAAGGGGATATGTTAGGTACTTCTGAAGGTTGAAGTAATGATGTAGTTTCTCTACTGTTACTATTGACAAAAATTCTATTGGATTTGTGAAAATTCAGGGAAAAAAGTCAGGAAAATGGAGACCTGAAGCATGAGAAAGGAGAATTCAACTGCCATATAATGCTTTCTTCACAGGTGCTCTAAACTAGATACGACCACAGTTTAGGACTGTTGGTTTCAAACTGTCTGTTCCGATTTGAAACCGCAAGGATCGCGATTTTTTGACTTTAACAATAATCGGTAAGGCCAGTTATGGTTTGGGTTCCGGAATTGACGGGTCGGTTTCGGTTTTGGTTAATTGTTGGTTCTGGATTCGGTTATGATCCTTAGATTTTTTTTTTTAAATTTTGAACTTAAATTTGGAAAAAAAAAATTGTTAATTTTTAAATTTTTTAAATTTAAATTTGAAAAAAATATTATTATCTAAAATTTAAATTATTAAATATTTTAATTATAATAAATTTTATAAATAAAAAAAATGCTCAATGAAGATTTAAAGAATATAGAATAAAGAATGATTAATTGAAGATGAAAGGAATAAAATATGAAAAATAATTTAATAAAATAATTAAAATAGTATAAAATATAGAATTGAAAAATGAATAATTGACAGTAGAGAATTGAGAGTTGAGAATGTAGAATTTTTTTTTATTTATGTGAAGTTAAAATAATTTTGGGCCAAACACATGATTTATAGTTCAATATTTTGGAGTTTGGGCCAACCTTAAGGTTATTTACCACTAATATGTAGTTCAAATTGAAGTTTTAAAGAATATAAAATAAAAAATTAATAATGGAAGATTAAAGAAATAAAATATAAAAATAATTTAATGAAATAATTAAAATAAAATAGAATATAAAATTGAAGAATAAATAACTGATAGTAGAGAATTAAATAACTGATAGTTGAAAATTAGAAAATTGAAAGTTGAAAATGTAGAAGTATGAAACAAATGAAAAAAAAAAATTATAGAAAAAAAATGCAAAAAAAAGCAAAAAAAATGAACTGCCAGGGTCATGCTCGACAGTTCCACAGGTTGAATTACCCTCAACCCGTAATCGGATCGTAAACTCACGAATCGATTCAGATTGGATCCAATTTCGACTCTATCCAACCCAACTTGACTCGACCTTGATCACCTCTACTTTTAAATAATTGTGCAACGACAGCAATTTGAGGGTATTACTTCTGTTATATTTACCCAATCTGAACATAAGCACGTATCATAAGGATGTGCAGAACAGTTACTATTGACGCTATTGTTTCAGAAATGATAAAACTTACACAATGAAATGGAATTCAAAATTACTAATCTTGTTTTATATATTTTAATTAGAAAGAAGGTAAAATTTATGAAAACCTCCAAACTTGACCTAAATACATAGATCTTTGCTTGAGATTTATCAAATCGTGTTACCTCCCCAGACGCTCATGATTGTTAGAAAATTTCTAAAATTTTCATCGATTCTTATTGTCCAAAATAATAATACCATTCTTGAAGTTTGTTCAATATACAAATAGACCTCTTGTAATTTATATAGAAAGAAAATGAAGAAAATAGCCAAAAGGTTGAAGTACACTTTTACCCTTCAATTAAGCATACTATAGTTTTTTGGAGTGGGAGTGGGAGTGGGGTGGGGGAGTTAAGCATACCATATTCAAATTCATACAATATACAAACACAAATGTCCAAAATTGTCAACATCACATTGGACCTAGTTTGTCATTTGATTGTTCATGACAACAGGGCCATGGTGCTTGTTGTTGTAGTCACCGTCTCGCCATGGTTGAGACTTAATTTGGGCAATAGCATAATTATTTACTATATATACCCCTACATGTTTTTAAATAATTCCCTCAAACTTTTCATAGTTGAAAATACATAAAATAAAATTGGATGTTACACGGATGTTATTATTATTTTAGAAATTACATATAAAGATGTATGTAATAAATCATACTAATTATTTGTATTGCATTGTAGCTTACAACGTATATTTTAAAAATAATTTAAAGTATGTAATTAAACAAAGATCATTGTCTTAGTTGAAAAGTAAATTGAGGCTTCATTACATCAATTTTGTGAACAACATTACAAATTGGAATAGAATGTATATAGTTAGTTTGACAAGGTTTAGTACTAGTAACTTGTGCACTTGACAATCTAACCCTCCCATGTATATCAATAAAGGCAACCTTCTAGGATATTTTAGCGTCTTAGAAATCATTATTTCTGCATTACCTTCAAAGGCACTTCTATTTTCATATTTGAGGCTTACAACACTAGAAAATAGTTTGAAGAAGCCATTTTGATTTTCCACCTAAAAAAATGTTAAGATATAAAAAAATAGAACAACCAATGGCTAATATTTGGCATCTAAAACCTATTTTTCGGATTCCAAGCGTTAGATGCTACAAATAGTATTATCTTACAATTGATCCCCTAACAAATTTCAATTTATTACAAAATAAAAACCTCTAAGTATTACTAAGGGCATTATTGCCCATAAAAAAGTTAGAAAAAGTTCAAAAAATAGTTAGAAAAAATCAATTAAAAACCAATTAAATTTTGGACGATGAAATCATTTTCCATCCAAAACTTTAATGGAAGAAGGGAAGATTTTGATAATTTCAAAAGATTAATGAATATAGTCAATAATTTCGCTATTTACACAAAAAGCTTATCTTCATCATCGATTTTGCTCAACTCATAATCATCATCAAATCATATTGACTTTGTATTTATTGTCGAGATGGTCTATGTCTGCTCCTTGTGTCCTCATGCTTCTCTTGTCCTTTGCAACATAAGTAGGGAAGGTGGTGATACTCTATGCCATCCTCCATGTCAGTGTCCTCAATCTCAACTCCACATTATATATTATATGAATATGCAAATATGAAGGTTAATTGTAAAAATATGCAAAAAGAACCTCTTCAAATTCCAAATCCAAATGGCGTGAGTAACCTTTATTAATTAACCCTAACACCTTTTAGAAATAATTACAAAAACATTTGACCTATTTATAAAAATTATCTTTCTAAGTTCATAAATAACAAATACCTATTACAACTATATTTTGAAGTTTGTTTCTATTTTATAAATATTCCACCAATAGGTGCAATTTACAAAATAGAAATAAATGTTAATGGGATATTTATAATTTATAAATTTAAGGAGTTTATTTTTATAAATAGACCAAACTTCAGGAATGATTTTTATAATCAACCCTAACTTTTAATAAAAATTTCTCATCATGTGGACTAACATTTAGACATATCCGTGAACTTGTAGCAGACCTCAAGGTAAGTATGGTAATTTGACTAATTATAAGGGAGGTTTTGTATATAAAGCAGACTCATGAAAGGTTAAGGAGGTTTTTGTAATTTTGTCAACAAAGACTATTAACATAACAATCCACGAGAGGTTCTTTATAACCCTTTTTCATGGTTTCTTGGAGGGATTTCCCTTGACAAAAAAATTGATTAAGCAATCTAAGACTATTTATATTTCAAAAGAAGAGAAATTTAATATAATTCAAACCAGTTCTGTTCTTGAACAAAACCCGTCGTTTCATGCATCCTTTCATCGAATAGATAGAGCTATGAAAGAGAAGATAGAGATGCTGGTGCTGATCTTCAATAACACTTTATTTTCACTTACATTTTCTTATCAGTCTTGATCAAGTCTGAACACAAAGTTGAGATAATCTAGAGAAAATACCAAGATTCAAATTCTCTCTCAAAAATTCCACCAATTCTCCGAAAATTTGTGCAATGCTCTCTACTAAACGTAAAATTTCCATCTCAATTTAGGTTAGGGGGGAGCAGGGAGAAAGCCATGATTGAGTTGGGTTCAACTAAACAAGACGTTTACCACCAAGCCAAAAAAAAGCACACACACAAACACACAATTTGGGTTTTTAGTCCCCACAGGAGTAACTAGACACCAATGCCAATCATTATTCAAGTGCATGTATGATGTGAATTATGAAGACCTAGTTTGGACCTTCAACAATGGTCTAGCAATGTTTTTTTTTTTTCCCACTTCAAGAATGAATCCTTACATACAGAAGATTTCACCTCATCAACTCGAAACAGGGCGAGCATTGTGAACAAAACTACAAAATCTTCCTGGGAAAAAAATAGTCAATATCACATCCTCCTCCAGACTATACAAAGTCCCAGGAGCAGTCTATCATTCCATTGAGACATTTTTATACTCCCTCCCAACTAAAAAATGGTAAAAGGAAGAAAGAGACGGTGAGATATGGGATAAATTGGAATTTTCAACATTTAGTAAGATAGCATCTATAACTGGGGAACTGGGAAATCCCACTCTCACTGTCTATGATATCTGAGCCTGTCTTGAGTGTATAACAGTTTCTGGGAGGATCAGAACCATAGGAGAACTGTGCATGGAGATGATGTGTTCATAGCTTAGAAGATTATCACCTTCAAAATTAAGAGAACGAGCATAACAAAGCACATGATGACGAGAACAGTGGCGCACATAACCATGCCACCTTGTTTTTGACTTCTCTCTGCCTGCATTTCCGTTTCATTTCAACACAAAATTAACCACAAATAGTCCATGATCCAGAAAGGTAAACCAAAATGTGTTTAAGTAAATAATCTTCACGAGAAAGGCAGTAAAAGTACTAAAAAAAAAAAAAAGAGTGTGAACCTTCTCGAGCTGTTTCAGGCCCTCTTCAACTGAGGCTGCAACATTTGTTATATTGTAATCGATCCTGTCAACAATAGTCCCCTGCTTGGAGACGCAAATTTAACTAAAATCCAAAATCTATTACATGAGGAGCTATTGAAAATGGCATATAGCATCCAACCTGATCAATCACCAAAACTGACAAATCCTTCATAATTTGGGCGAGTTCATTGACTGATTCCACCACCTAGAACCAACAAAAATGCCAAAAGAAAATAAAACATCTGGTCATTGTGCACACTATAAAAAAACCTAAAACTATCAACTCACCTGCTGAATTTCTCTCTCCCTTTCTGCAGTGAATGCCTCGCTTTTCTTTAGTTTGGCCATTTGATGTTCACTGAATCCCTAAACGTGATATTTGCAACATATTTGAGGTTAAAGCATGCATCCATGACATAAATGAAGAAGATTGTACGTAGCTCAAGCAATAATTTAGGTAACACAGCCACTTTGACAGTCAAAGAAAGTAAAGAAGCAACCCATAGATAGATTTGGAGCCTCTACTATGTTACTCAAATTTCTAAATTGGTGGACATGGTGGAAAAATAACTTCAAGAAGTTAGGTGATCCTCATAAAGAACTCTCTTATTAGGTCAGGGTTATTTCCTAGATGAATTAGAATATCACCAAGGGCCAGCCCCCTATTCACAGGTCTGCAAAATTTATAACCTCAGAACCCAGGTTTAGGTGGTGATCTCTTTTGGACCCTGTTAATAAATCAGTCTGAGAGGGAGATTAAAGCCTAAATACCATTTGCAAAAGGGCAAACTCATCTTACTCTTGTAGAAACAACCAGATCAGGATATAGGTGTTCCACTTTTGTTAAAGAACATATTAGGTAAATCAGTGTGTTAATTTTTAGAAAATACCAAGGTCAAAACAAAAAATACCATTTGTGTTTTTTTGATGGTAGATCTAGCTTACAGCTAAAAGTTGACAAGCGGTTACCCATTTGGTGTTATATCAAGCATGTGGTTGGTATTTCTTAGTATTGTTGCACTCCATGTAACATGTAATGAGTTGTATAAGCAGCCAGTTCAGAGATTTGAAGGTACCCCTTGAGACTACTCGCGTCAGGTCTAAAGAATCTTTTGTACAACTCTCGTATATTCTTAAACAAAAAATTGCAACTTCTTGAATTGCAACCTTGGTTTTAGTGATGCTACATCTAATAACACGAATGTAGGATATATGGAATAAATGCATCCCTAATGTAAACGCCTCTAAGGGCTCTGGTTTACACTCACCATTACATATGTGTGTGTGGTTTTTGTCTACTTATCTGAGCATGGAACTAAAACACTATAGATAAAAATTTACATCAAACACAGAAGAAGCTGAATCCACTTACCATGTCATCCAAATCATCGTCCTCCCTCTTAGAATTGCTCCCAATTAAGTTCATTTCCAAGTCAACCCCATCAGGACCCTAAACAGAATGGCAGGACGTTAAATGGCAATACATAATTATAAAGCATTGAGACATGATAAGGCTAGCAGCTGCTCAATCTCCAATATGGCAGCATTAGGCAGTTCACAAGGTGAGACCTCAAAAGAACACTCCCAGTTATGATGAAGAAGTGCATTAAGTCACCGAAACAGAACTTGATGTCAAGATAGCTTGACATGTAAATTTGATTAAATGGAGTGCAGAAAGGAAATTATACCTCTTTTTGCTGCCGAAGTCGTTTCAAATATGTGGACTGTTTCCTACGTAGCTCCATTGAGAGGGTCTGAAGGTCAGTAGCTAAAGACCGCTGTCAAAGAAATAATATGCTCTTAGCACAATCTTCCATACCGGAAGTATAAAGATTAAGAATGATCACTAATTTTCCAGCAGAAAGAAGACAGAACTGCCAAAATTGTGAGGTGACCAATATTATATTACCATCAGGAGCAGCACTTAGTTCATATATGAATACCAGATTTATGAATGACAGAGAGCCAAAGTCACCACAGTATTTCATTGTATTCTATTCAATTTCAGCAACTCAAAATAAATTTTCTTCATTGCATGGAAGAGGTCCAAACAAGGGAAAGTAGATGAGGACGAAAAAATCAGCAGCTAGGTCTGTTCCTCATTCTCATCAAGGATTTAAAATACTTTAATAAATTCCTCGATACATAGCAAATGTGCACCCATCAAGATGATGTTTCTTTTGCTTGCATCAGAAATTAATTTTATCAATTAAACTGAGTTATGTAGTCTCGGTGCCTAAGTGCTGCTACAATTGTTTGTAGTCCTATACAATTCATGAAACAGAAGATTACTACAATTGTTTATAATCAGTCGTATACAATTCAGGAAACAGAAGATTATCAGATCATACCTGGACATTTTTCCTAATATTTGAATCCTCTGAAGGCCCAGCAGCAGAGAGTCTTCGCAATCTTTTTTCGGATTTTTTTAAAAGATCAGTTATCTCTTGTGTAAGTGCCTCAATCCGGCGCTGATCTTCTTTACCATCTCCAAATGAAGGCATTAAAGCCTTGGCATGAGCCTTTGCTAACTCAGCCATCTTTCCCCTCGCATGTTGTATGTTAGCTGCTATTTCTTCAGATACATCCACCCAAGCTGGTGGTAAACCAACTGCAACAGTACCCCTACTGAAACAAGGAAAAACCTTAGAACCAGGGCCCGGGGGTTGGGGGGGTTGTTCGTCTTAGCGTATAACAGATACATCAGGAATCTTTGGATCAGACTCTGAATAGGAAACTGTTATTAAGTAAATAGATAAGAGGAGCTTAATTAGTAGTGACATAATTAGTAGTGACAATTCTCTATATCTTTTTCTTATTCTTCTTCGTTTTTTTTAGTCTAGTATTTCCTTATGTTTTCATCTAACCAACTTCTTATAGGAGGATCATCAACAGAGTGCTTGAATTTGTTTGTTTTCAGTGAGAAACATGATACAAGTGCTACGTGTTCTGCTGTGCAGAAGCAATTGCGCTACTGGCGGACCCCAGTTTTAAAAATTTAAGTTATACTGCTTCTATCAACTATAGCTTCGCAGGCGCTCATTCCTACAATTGGTACGTTGGTTCGACTTCCATTTGCTGGGTAAGGGATTGTTCTGGTTCTGCTGCATGGTAGCACTGGCCCTAGTGGTAACTGTTGGAGAGGGAATTGCAGGCCTGTGGGGCACCAGTTGCCCTCAAGCCGGGACCACAGTCAAAATGTGACTTTTGGGCTGTTGTACGGTTTAAAGATTTTAGTTTCACCATTGTTATATTAGCTATAGTTTTTAGCACATCGCCAAGCACTTGGTCCTAAGTACACCCAATTATGCTCATTAGGAAATTTCTGTGAAGAATCAGTCCAATGATCAAAGTAGACTATGTGTACATTTGATGTTATCAGAGGTTCAGACGTACGCGCAATAACAAATTTCCCCCTAAAAAATGCAATAGCTACTTTTCAATTCGCAGGCAGAAAACTAAAGAGAGCTTTCTTCACTGGTGAGTTGAAGCAGGAAAAGTTGAAGGCCTCTTTACTCTCTTAGCTCTTCAATTTTTTTTCTGATTAATTAATCATCTTTAAGAAATACCAGTAGCTACTTTTAATCCTCCGTAAGCTCAGACAACATTGAGCTCTATCAAGTCTCTCTAAAATGTTATAAGCCTATTCCTTTTCAAAACCATTTAACTTTCTATGCCTTTGTGTTTGTACTTTCATATTAATTTCATCCCCTGCACTGTTAAAGAAACAAAGATTCCAATTCCTATTTGCATGAGTCATCAGGTTTTGTTGACCACCTTATTTCCATGACAGTTTTTATCCCACTGAGATTGAATAGTCGTCCAGTTTACTGTCTAGCTGGTGGAACCATCTGGCTAACAATTTTAAGGGGGCCCATCTCTTTTTTGTGGCTTACATTGATAACCTATGATGCACGGATATGAATTTGGTGACACGGATGCAAAACTATATGAACATGGGCTTAGGCAATTTTCAAAAAGTTAAGAATACAATATGAGTGGAATACGTGCATATATACTATACATATATATATATATGTATTGACAATAATAATAAACAATTATCAATGTTTAGAACTGGATTTTCTGACCTATTAATTTATTTTTATTGTTTATATTTAAAAAAAATGATCTTTTTCAAGTATAAAATAAAATAAATATATATTATTTAAAATAATAATTGATAATGTATTATTAAATAATAGTAATTGATAATATATATATATATATATATATAAAAGCAGAAAATTAATATTGAAATAACAATAAACAATCACTCATGTCCAGAACTAGAATTTCTTGGTTGTTCATGCTTTAACTTGTTCTATCTATCTTTCTGTTTATGTAATAAAAACATATTTTTAAGTATAATAAAATAATATAAACTTATATTATTGAATACCGATGATGTTATCCATCCATCTATATATATATATATATATCAAATTTTCAAACATTAGAATGTCAATAGTAGGAATATAAAATACAATTACATGTTCAAACTAATTTAATTGGTTTTTAACCTCATAGTGTCATTTTAGTTTGTATGGGTTTGATCATATTGTAATTGAAAATGAAGAATAAAAATATTATTGAAGATGAGATATAAAAGAAATTATTCAGAAAGATCTAAAATAAAGTTTAGAATTTTATTTGCATTTTGAATTCGACCCCTATTTTCTATAAAATATCATAAAGTACCCCATCTTAACCACAGTGCATCGGATACCCCATAGCTTTATTCGATACGTATCATACCGTATCCGAGTTGTATCCATATCAGGTGATTACCCAATACTGCAGGACCATTTTCAGGGATATCGGTGCATCATTCATGATAATTCATTAAAATTTTGAAACAAAAGAGAGTACCTGTTATCAACTTCCCATGCTTACCTTGAAAGATAATTATACATTCAGCATATCTGGGCAAAGATGCCTCACAGATTTTCTAGAGCAGAAAAACATGTTTATGCTTCACTTTCTTCCATATTTGGTGAATCTCCGAATCCAAAAGATGAATCATACATATCATTTCACTTCCATTTTGGGCTTCTCAAGCAGTTGAACACCAAAATATTACCCTATAAATTGTGCTGCTTTTTTTCTTTTGACAAGACACGCTAAATAGAGTTGAGCTACTAGCACAAATGTTTCTTTTTTATTCACAAACTTTTTCTCATCTTAGTATATAATAAAGCAGAAACAATGAAGCTATCTAAGCTCGCTCCAACTACGTGCATGCGGACAACCTAATTGAGCTCAATTTTTCCATTAAAGAAACTATATGAATTTATCAATTTAAAATTTGAATATATCTAAGGGAGAATAAAAAATACCCCTCAAAATAAACTTTTTATATTCAAAAACCCTGACACTGTTAAGGTTAAATGATTTTTCGACTCAACTACCATTGTCTTCTTGTATTAAGAATTAATAAAAATGGTTTTTTTTATAGAAAATTTTCCTTTTTGAGTTTTTCAAATTATAAATAATATCAAACAAAACTAAAAGAGATTTATTTTTTAAGCTAATTAAAATGTTGTATTATTAAATCAAAACAAATTCAGATGTTCTATTATTCACATAAAATGATTTAATATTTCATATACAGAAAACTAATATCGTCATTATACAATTTATCAATTTAGAAATCCCAAAAAGTTCTAGCAATAGAACTCAATTCATTAATTTCTTAATGTAAAGAAGCCCCAGGGATATTTAGTCTAAAAATCACAAAATCTTAATGATGTTGGTGTAAAAATTAATGGTTGTTTTTCTGGCACCTTTTTGCATTAATGTATGGCAGATACCACCACCAACATTGATATTTTTTTTTGGCTTTTTTCAAATGGAAGTCATTAATATGGGGTTTTTGAACTGAAAAATATTTTCATGGTTTTTTTAATATAATATTTTATTTTAGGGGGATTTCAGTAATTTTTCCTAATTTTAATGATTTATTACCTTATCCAAACGAGTTCAAGATTCTCTTAGATACAGTAGTTAAGAACTTTTCATTCAAATTTACATAAATATCCAAACTTTTATAAATGCATATTCATGTCATCATATTTATACTAACTTTGATAGTTGTGATTATAAAAGATATATATTCCTCTGCTTACCAGAGCAGTTGTTCATGTGATTTAGAAACATCAGGCATAGTATATAAGCAAACAGACACACATAACCATACAGAGGTATCAATACATAAGCATTAAACATGCATGCACTCATGCAGACATGCTCACATCATATGTTAAAATTTCAATCTACTATTATTGCTTGTAATGTGACAGTAATCAAACCCAAATTCAGCTTTTCCTAGCACCACATAAGATTCTCTGCCAGGACTTATTGCTTCAACTGAAAACCTTTACACTCAAACATAAAGCTAGAAAATAGAGATTTGGACTCCCCATTTCCCATTTTGTGTGAGATCATATTATCGAAAACAGCAAAAAGTTCTCACTGAATGAGTATATTTTCCAACTTCAAGTGACATAAAATGACCCCATATGTCGCCTGAAATATTTTATCAGTGACTTTCTATGGGAAACAAACTGTTCCAAAGAAATATGACAGACTTTCCATTACAGCCTTACAATGTTTTTGTCTTTTTCTAATATATGTTTATAAAGTGAAAGAGAAGGGAAAGTACACTTTTCATAAGATACCTTCAGTTCATTAGGAAATATGAAATTCTTGAGGAAATAATGAAACTCACAACCATTTGGGCTTGGAGTCCTTCATTCCAAATAATTAATATCCATGTCAGATCATAAAATAGAACTAAGCATCTGTCATAGTATTCAAGTTTGTGAACCAATTAGAATGGCCTATCAAAATCTGCACCTAAGTTTGGGAAGCAGAACTGAGGGAATATCACAGTAAATTGGGATATAAACAACAATGCCCCAGGCCACAATATCCACAATCAGAAACTGAAACCATTCTCTGCCAATATGCTTTGCCATGCCATTTTGATAAGGCCATAGTGGTTATAAGTTCTCCAAGTAACTCTCACTTTCCTCTTGACTAGGTACTAAGTCCAACAATTTAAGCAAGTCATGGCAGCAGACATCTGAAACATTCTTAAGATTTCACATGCAGAAGAAAAGGAAACGTTCAGCTTTTTCCCTTCTATATGAATTACTTAAACTGCAAATAAAAAGGCTTCCAAGTTTTTGCAAGGATTCAGGTCTTCACAGAATGTTACTCTTTTACCTAATATCTTTTTTTTTTTTTTTTCAATTTTTCATTAAAATGGGACAGCCATCGTAACAAAACTTCATCATATTCTTTTGTGCACTTTCCACTCAAGTTCTGGATGTGATAGAGGCAAGAACTATTTTTGATATCCCATATTATAGAATTTCTCCAATCAGACAAATCAATATCACCCAGTTCATTGCCTCGACAATTGGCAACATTTTTTAATCATCTCAACAAACAGTGGGAACTAAATTCAGAAAATAGAAAGGAAAAAAAAATCAGATAACAATTTCAAAGTTTCACTACAGAAAGCATACTAGCAATAAAAGTACCGATTAAATTAAAGTACCTGGAGGTTCCGGGATCTTCAGTACTTAAAGGAGCGTAAGATCGGTTAGGGTTAAGCAAAGACGTAGTCGACAGCTCGATCACAGGACCTCCGCCGCCGCCGGAGCTCGACGGCGACGAGCCCGCCGGAACCCTGACGCTCTTCAGTGCATCCCTATACCTTCTATACAAAATCGTCCTATTCCTCGTCGCCATTAATTAAAAAAAAATTAAAAATATTTTCACAAAATTCCCCAACACATGAACAACCCTATAAGAGTCAAATCACGAAACTGCTTTAATTTCAAAATAGATCTACGAATGACGAAGGGGGAAATGGTTAATTAGGTCGGCCCGATTACAAACGGGTCGGATATGTGATCGACGGAAACCGGGAAAAATGTTCGGGCTGAACTTCGGGCTGGGTTTCGGTAGTGATTTTCTGATACGGGAAGTTACAGCTAAAGGAGGAAGAAAGAAAATGGAAGCCGGGTTTTAGGTGGGACCTACTTTAGGTGTGTAGAGTGTGGGGCCCTTGAGAAACAGAGGTGAATTTGGTGAAATTGTTGGGGAATTGGGAAATAGTTTGTGTAGATGTCCAAAATTTACTAATAAATCTATTACAAAGAAGCCTCATTAATTCTATTACATATAATACATTTCTTTCAATCAAATTTTAAACAAATCAAATACAAAAAATAGTGGGAGTTTTGACAATAGTTAGGTTTGGGTACGATTTATCAAAATTCAAAACGCGTCTTAATAAATTTGTTTGAGTCCTAGAAGATTCCGACTCTGTAAATGGACCCACTAAATTTATGAATTATTTTATAATTATAATAATATTAAAAAATATATTTTTTAAAAATAACATTACATAAATATATATATATATAATATAAAAAATTAAATGAGTCAGTGTCAAATCTCATTAAAAAATAAAAGTTCAAGACTCGAACTAAATCTATATATACGATTAAAATCTGCATCCAGGCTAAGCGGGTCTACAGTGGATCCAAAATAATTATCTTTATGTTTTACACCAAGAAAAAAGAAGTAAAATAGATGTATAAATTATTAATGTTTTTTGATGATTATATTTGTGATGAGGGAATAATTGGAGATGGGGTGTGAATAGTCAACTCCCCAAAATGACCTCTGAATTGGAGCATTTGAGATGCGATGAGTGGACTTAACTTGAATCGTTAAGGGAAGATTTTTCATTTTAAAACTATCTAACAATCAAGTTAAAAGAATTAGAATTTTGTAAATGACCAAAAATTTACCATTTACATTTATTTTAAAAGAATATTTATAGTTGAATGGAAGACTACTATAAAATTGTACTATATTTTTAGTGAGTATTGACAATTAAAATTGGAAAGTGGGTCAATTTTTTGTCTCATGTTTTTGACAATTTTGTCATGTTTCTGTTTTTTAGTTTTTATATTTTTGTTTCTCTTTGGGGGAAATTAAACCAGTTTTCCCCCCAACTCCTAATTTTATGTATATCAATTTATACAATCATTTTTGTGTGTTTATTGTCTTTGGGATTGGTTTGTCTTCTAAGATCCAACCAAATGAAGCCTTTTGAACGTATGAAACCTTGTAATTATACACTTTTAAAGAATTATGTCTTTATTTGGACATTATTTATTTAACTTATTGAATTTTGCACCCACCTCAAAATCTTTATCAATTTTTGTCATTGTAGTTTTTAAAATTATTCAAATTAATTCAATATGAAAAACTTATAAATTAATGGGATAAAATATCGCATATATTTAATTTAAGATGAATTTAATTATTATTTTTA
Organism: Paulownia fortunei; assembly: GCA_019321725.1. Taxonomy (NCBI): domain Eukaryota; kingdom Viridiplantae; phylum Streptophyta; class Magnoliopsida; order Lamiales; family Paulowniaceae; genus Paulownia; species Paulownia fortunei. The sequence continues at coordinate 23,592,228 of CM033106.1, forward strand.
ATTATAATTACAAATAATAAATGTAGATTATCATTTTAAAAACTCACGATTTTTTTGAAAATAAGATTTTTCTTAGACGGATATGATGGGATAATGAATTTTATTTTGTTTTTACAATATATTTACAAACTTAAAATCGTCAAGACATTCATGCATGCATACAAAACTATAAAATACTATATTTTGTCATCAATGAACTAAAGTCCAAATAGCGAACGATTATAAAATACTGCCAAATATCTTTTTGTACATACTTATTTTCCTTAATTAGTTTAAATTCAGAAATATAGCATACAATTAGTATTTGTTATTTTAAGTGAAAAAAATGATATATAGTTATTTTTACCCAAACACTGTCCAAAATTATGCTCAAAATCTCATCGTTGATTTGGGAGTAAATTAATTAAAATCAGACAACATCGACACGTCAGGCTGTCAGAAAACCAAAATCCGGAAAGGAAAAGAAGAAAAAAAAGGCCAAAAAAAAAGAGAAAAAGAATATAAAAGGTGTGTGGAAGACAACTCTCTACTTCCTTTCGGTGGATTTTCATTTCACCTTGCAAAGGCAAGCCCTCTTGTCTCTCTCTCTCTCTCTGTCTCTATCCTCCCACCTCAACACCATCGTAATCTCATTCACTCCTCGCAAAAATTCACAAATCAAGAGAAACTCCGGCCAAAAATTTCACTGATCAGTTCTTGAGAAGAAGAGAGCTCGGATTTGCTAACAATTTTTCATTTTTTGAATTTTGAGGTTGAAAAAAAGTAAGCCATGGATGCTAATTCTTGGGCTGCTCGTTTGTCTTCTGCCTCCAAGCGCTATCAATCTGCTCTTCAAACTCGATCTGGTAAACGCGTCATCCTCTTGTTCACTTTTTAATGTGTAATTTTCATCTGGGCTTCTTGTTAGTTGTTGAATTAATTTAGTTTTCGTTAAAGATTGCATTTTGATGGGCTTTACGAGTGTAGGTGCTGTAAGTTTCATGTCAAAGATTGATTATTTTTTTAATCTAGGGTTTGTTGAATTCACTAATCTATATGAATATTTTTTGAAACTTTTGATTTAATGTTGGAGTTATGGATTTTGAAATTAAATTCCTATTTCTATTATGTTTGGCTTGCTATGAATTTGTGTATATGGGCGTTGTATATGTGAATTAATGATTTAATTTGTGTTTAGGGTTTGCTACACTTTACAGATAATGTTTCTATTTATAAGTGAATGTTAAATGGTTTTCCTGTGTGTGGCTTTGTTATATTGACCTTGAAGATTTGATTGTTATCTGGGACCTGTGAAACTTACGACTGCGTATGTGTTTATGTCACTCTTAACATTTGGGTTTGATGGGTTTTTTGTGCGTGTGCTTTGTTGTAGGAATGAAATGGGATAGTTTTGATGCAGAAATGCTGATGGGGTTTGAGGAAATTGACATGGATGATGATATAAGGGAGGAATATCCGTGCCCTTTTTGTTCGGATTATTTTGATATTGTGGGACTCTGTTGCCACATCGATGATGAGCATCCTGTAGAAGCCAATAATGGGGTAAAGTTCTATTTTTTCCTATCTAATTATTTTATAGTTATGAATGAATCTTTAAAGTTTTTACTGGACCGTTAAAGATGTTTAACTGCTGCATTATTTAATGTGCAAAGCTGAGATTTATCTCACTAGATATTCATTGATGACTCCCTTATATAGGCTCATCAAAGTTTGAGAACAAATTGATTTTGCTTGTTACGTGATATATGGAGATGATACTTTACGTGTGTTTTGAGGTATACTTTTCTTCCTTTTAGCTTTGTGTGGGAAAAGGGAGAGAGATGAGTCGATTCTCAGTTTAGTAACTATGGCAGATATAGGGTGCTCCAGATGGTTAAGGAGATCTTACCAAAAGTCACACGACTTTGCCGCTCTTTTCATGCCCACTCTATTTATCTTTCTTGTGATGTAGCCAATATGTTGCTACTCGATAGATTTATTTTCCTTGATCATTCTTAAACTGTACTTTTGTTAAAGAATTTCTCTCTTGCACACTTGGTTTGATTTTCACTTTCTCTTGTTTCAAGGCATATGTTATCTGATAATTATTTGGATGTTTTCTGTTTCAAGTGATATTGACAGATATTATCCTTGCAGGTGTGTCCAGTTTGTGTGATGAGGGTGGGTGTCGACATGGTAGCTCATATAACCTTGCAACATGGGAATATCTTTAAGATATCCTTTTATCTTAGTTTGCATTTTAGCTGTTTTGTACTTTTCTTGAACTCATCATTCGCAGTTACTGAATCATTTCTATTTTTCTCCTGCGTTCTTGATTCTTCAAATTATTGTTTTATGTGGTCTTATTATGTATCTGGCCCCAAGATTTATATTGGAATTTGTGAATGTTGGAAACAATGTTGCATTACATGCAATTATTTTTTTGGTTATTTAAAGTAGCTTTAAGCAGAACTTCTTGAAATTTTAGGAAGTGCAGGATTATGTTAAGCTCAAATTGCAATTTCTTTTCATTCATACCATAGATACCATTACATGCTCCATGCTCCATGCTCCATGCTATAAGAACTTAACCATGTACCATGAGTTCCTTGACTAGAGATCACATGCAGCGCAAGAGAAAATCACGAAAAGCTGGTTCACATTCAACTCTTTCTTTGTTGAGGAGGGAGCTGAGAGAAGGACATTTGCAGTCCCTTTTTGGAGGGTCTTCCTGCATAGTTTCTTCAAACAATGCAGCCCCAGACCCGCTGTTGTCATCATTTATTTTGCCAGTGGTTGAAGATTATGAAAGTGTTCCATCGCACTCTTCATCTGAGCCGACATTAGTCAAGAAAAGCACAACAAATACCTTTTCAGAGAGGTAATCAATCGCTTCCCTGTCTAAGTGTTTGCTCTGGTTGTATTGCTCTATCACGTGTCAGCATCCACTGGCAAAAGATCCTCTATCACCCTTTTTATATGATGTTTGTGTCACATTAGCGTGTTTATTGACAAGTGTATATGTGGACCGACAAATACTTAAATTGGACACTGTTTGTCACATTAATGGGTTAATGCATGCATATATGTGACCAAGTATAACACTGAAAGTGTGACAGAGGTCTGCACTGACATCCAGTTACCTGTGCAACGATCCCACTCTAAATTTTGCCACAAATGAAAGTTTGGAACTTGTATTAATCATTATAAAATGGTTAACATTAATTGTCAATTAGGATTCAGATGCTTCTTCTGAAGTCTTTCTTTGTTGTGGATATTAGCTTAATTTGATGGTTCTTCAAATTAAAAACAACATGGCACTATTGTGGTTTTGTTTGGTAGCTGCTAATCTTTGTTGCCTTGCTTTAAGTTTCTTTATTACTGCAAAACCTGATGTATTTGAACACACTTAATAGTGTAAAAGCCTTGAAGGTGCTGCCTGTTAAGCATCTGATTTTTTCTCACTTTGCTAGAGAAAGTAGATATGCGTACGTTACTGCATATTCTTGGAAAAATGGGCAGTTTATCCTCTGTTAATGCATTATAGTGTTTACTGGTTTTGTTAAAATTCGATCTGGTGAATAAATGTTAATATTAGGTTAGGTACTTATAAAACGAACAAGTAGCATGAATTAGAGCTGCAAAAAGAAGATGTTTGTGATAGACATAGTAGGCTATCCTCAACTATTTTCCTTTTGTTTCTTCTTGGCTTTGTGTCCAATCCAACTCCACTCCATCTAGAATTGGTAAAGATTTAAAAGGTCTTTTTTTTTAAGTTTCTTATTTGATCGTAGACTGGTTTAAACTCTGATTCAACTTTGAGTACAGGCTAAAAGAATACTAAGTATTTGCAGTGTGGTTCACCTAAAATAAGCTTGGGCTCTTTGATTTGAGAATTGAGATATCTGCCCCTGTTCATGTGTTATTCGACATTCTTCTATTGCACCCATTTTTCTCATCACACTTCCATGTGTGTAGCTACATTTATGGTAAAAGTGCCCTGATCAGTGAGAAATAGGAAACAATGTATTATCTACGTCATCGAACAAATGAATTGTGGGACTTTGCCTCATTGGTCCTTCCTTGTGGGTTGTTTGTATCCAGCTCAACACAGTTGATGCCCCCAGTGACTGAATCAGCTCATTTAACCTCAACAAACATATTAAATTTCAAATTAATGGATAGGTAATTCAGTAGTTCTCTGTAAAGATGGTAGGGACCAAGTTTGCCTCTTGAAAGATGAATTGTTTCTTGTCATCCTTCTCCTTTTTCCTCCTCAACGAGTATGATAAGTCTTCTTGTTATTTCTTGATTCCGCCTCCAACTTGCATTTGCTCCTTAATGGGGCGAGACAGACACATCCCAATCAGTTCTCTTTTGCCAGCTCCTCCCTATATGGTCACTCTAGATTACAATTTAAGGGGGTGAGGCTCTGGGGTGCATCTGCTTGTGGAGTCCTGCACCATGATGCGCCAGCAATTTCTTAATACGTGCTCTAACATCAGTCAAGTCTGGAATCGGATTTATCAAGAAATTAAACTGGAAATAGAGGTTGGTGGGGTTATCGCGGGGTAGTGCGTTGCTGGTATATTGTTGGTTAAACTGGTGGCACTGTGGATGGTTGTTGATGGCGTATGGTGTCAGAGATTTAGCGAGGGTGGGGGAGGAAGGGAAGAGTATGTACACTTTCCTGGGGTGGGTGCAGAACAATTTATCTGTTCTCTTTTTGCCTTCTCCGTGCTATATGGTCACCCTAGATCACATAATCCATTCCTACTAGCTATGGGGGCCCAAGCTGGGAACCTAACCATTGAAAGAATCTGCGCCTTTCCAAATTCAAACTAGGGACCAGATCAACATAAAGCAAGCACCTTCTGTTGTGATGAATCCAAGAATTTGAAATGCTTCAGATGAGCGGCTTTAGCATACAGAAATTTGGACTCAACTTTATCAAGGTGCTACAGTGAAAATTTGGGGTTAGTGGTGTAATGTGGGAGGCCTATGGCCTGTCATGTTACTGGTAAGAAAGTACTGTTGGCAATGTTGTAACTTGTTAATGACACATATAGTAGTAAAGACAATTGAGCCGAACAATCAGGGAGAAAGATTCAGAGTGAAGGAGGGAGCTGAACATGTCAAGGTGGGGATGAAGGTTGACAATGATGGAGAAAGGAAAAAAAGAAAAAAGAAAGAGAAGGCATGTAGATATGGCAAGAGAAAGAGAAGGCATGTAATATGGGGAGAGCGGAAGTGTGGAAATGAGGAACAGTGATTCTGCAGGACATTATGGTTTTTACTTGATTTTTTTCCTTAATTTTATTTAATCCTTGTCTTTCGAAAAATTAGAGTGGTAGCAACAAGATGAATTGGCTTTCGAACCCTGATTCCTACCATAGAAGTTAGCGACAATGATCATTAAGGTCCATCACAAGACCTGATACATTTAGTTTAAAATTATTGATTAATTTACTTGTTTTTAGACGCTTTAAGTCTCTGCGGCTTTAGAATAAGAATTTTTTTGTTTTGGTGCTCTTGCACTCCCCCTTCTTGACTTAGGGTATACCCTATTTTGCAATGTTCTATCAATAGACAAATAAATCCTCCAGCTTGTAGAATGAAAGCTGAATTGTTATTCAGTGTAATTGAAATTGTATCTGGTTATATAATGTAATTATGTTTAGATATCTGGCATGCTCTTATTGCACTTCTAATTTCTAATATTTTGGGCTTTTGTGAAATTGGTTATAAGCTTCCACACTTCATCTTATTCGGTATTAAAGCTCTTTTGAGGTTTGTCTGGTTCTTAATCTCTGTTATTGGATTCTGTTATGCAGAAAAGTGCAGCAGCCTCCCATGTCTATCAAAGATCAGGAGGAGAAGGCAAAGAGAAGTGACTTTGTTCAAGGATTGCTGTTGTCGATGATGCTTGATGATAATTTATAAGTTCTGCAGTGCTGCTAGGCTTGTGGAAGTTGGTGGGAAACTGCAAGATGGGCAGCCTATTTGTGGCAACTGTGCCCGTGTATTGAGATGGAAAGTGAAATAAGTCTGTAGCAATAAATGTAATTTATGTTATGTAGAGTTAGTGGTAGGTTGAAGAAGATTGTTGTATTTTGTTTTGGTTCTGGTTCTGGTTTTGGTTCATGCTTTGATGAAGATGATGATAAACTTCTTGCATTATCTCATGATTTGCATCTTTATTGATTTCGATTTCGATGATGATGGTAGATTTTGTTGCAAAGAAACATGACTTGTAATAATAATAGGAGATGACTGCCTGAGTAGCCCCAAAAACTATAAGAAATCATTAGAGCTTTGTTGCAGCATGAAGTTAGGATATTAACAAATTGACAAGGGCAAACATATAGAAAAGAAGGGGGGAAAATGTCACTTCAAGAAGAAGAATGCTTGTTTTGCCTATTTTAACGTACTCTAGAATAGCTAAACTTGGCGTGAAGCGATCACGCCAAGTTTGGTTTAATGTGCAAACGGAACTCAAGCAAGATTTGATTAGTTGTGTTATTTGATAGTGGGATTTAGTTAAGATTTGATCTATCGATCTCAAGTTCAATCTCCAGTAATTGGGCTCATTTTCAATTGTACAATAACATGTTATTTTGATGCATTGATGTTGAAAATTCTGTGTAGAAACATACAATTTTGCGTGAGTCCTTGACTCCTCCTAGCTAGACAAGATAGGAGTTTTGGAAATTCTCTTTAAGTGGTTCAATAGCAACTAGGAAAAAAGCTTCTTATTCATAGAGCATAAAATTTGAGAAGAGGAGGAATGGACAATTAGAATATTAAAAGAGCATGTAAATGTAATAACAAATTTCACGAAAATGAGCATTTATCCCCAAGTATGAAATGCATATTGGCTTATAAGTATTAAAGGAATTAGTTTATTATTTATTTAATTGTGTATTTATGTAATTATCTAGTTAGTTTCTTATTTAGATTTTGTAAATAATTTGAATTGACAACAAATCCCATAGATTAAGTAATTAGTTAGATTTAGAAACACCTATCTCCTTTGATGAAATTCATGAAAAACTCATTAACAAGGAGGCGTCTCTCCAACAATCACAAGCACCACCATCATCCTTTCCGGCTTGCCAATCATGTCAATCACCTTAACAATCAATCCTAGCGACCATCTCCTCCTTCCTCGCGTCCTTCCATAACTGGTTTTCATAGTCAAGGACAACAATCCAATGCTCCTCATAATGATTGACCTTCACCACGTCCATATCTTGGGTATTGCCAAGGATGTGGTGCTCAAGGGCGTTCTGCGATGTTCCATTTTTCGACTTGTCACCGCCCAATCCTCATTGGCTCCACCAGCAACACGTTGAGACCACCGACACCCCCACATGGCTACTTGATTGTAGGGCGTCGCATCATGTCACCGCGGACTTGAATAATCTTTCACTTCACACTCCTTATTCAGGGTCTGAAGACGTTATGATCTGCGACAACTCGGGTCTCCACATTACCCATACCGGTTCCACCACTCTTCCCACCCCAACTCGTACTTTTAATTTACACAATATCCATTTCGTGCCTAACGTGAAAAAGAACCTTGTCTCTATTTATCAATTTCGCAATACTAATCACATTTCTATCGAATTCTTACCCATTGTTTTTCATGTGAAGGACCTAAGCATAGGGGCAATCCTTTTGATGGGCAAAACTAAAGATGGCATCTATGAGTGGCCAACCTCATCTCCAAAATTGTCTTCTCCGCTCATTGTCTTTTCCAATGTCAAGACCACTTCGTCCAAGTCTAAGTCATCCATCATCACCTATTATTCAGCATATTATGTCAACATTTTCTTTACCTTATTCTATGTCATAAATCTCTCATTGTAATGAGTGTTTAAGCAATAAAAGTCACAAACTTCCTTTTTCTACAGCTACAATTGTTTCATCTCACCATTTTCAAATCATATTTTCTGATGTTTGGACCTCTCCCGTTTACTCTATTGATGATTTCAAGTATTATGTTATTTTTGTTCATCATTTTACACGTTATGTATAGTATTACCCTTATCTCTATAATGTTTTTCTCTGCTTCAAAGCACTAGTAGAAAATTACTTCAAACACTCCATTGTTATTCTTTACTCTTATAGTGGTGGGGAATATCAAGCATTAGAACACTTTCTCTTTCTTCATGGAATTTCTTATCTTACCTCTTCTCCTCATACACTTGACATAATGGTCTCTCAAAACACCGACATTAACATATTGTTGAAATCGGTCTTTCTTTACTCACTCACGCCTCCGCTCATATACTGGAACTATGCCTTTGCAACTATTGTGTATCTCATTAATCGCATACCTACACCTACACTTTCTCTTTCCTCTCCTTATGAGTTTCTTTTCCACTCTTCACCAAACTACACAAAGCTCCGTATCTTAGGTTTTTTATGCTATCCATGGCTTTGTCCCTATTATAATCACAAACTTGAGTCTTGATCCATCCCTTGTGTGTTTGTTGGGTACTCTTGGACCCAAAGTGTATATCTCTATCTCGATGTTTCCATTTTCAAAATCTACACATCCTGTCATGTCAAATTTGTGGAATATGTCCTTCCATTCACATCAAACTCATCTTAGTCGTTCAAGTCCAGAAACACTCCCAAATTAGTTTCTATTTGCGTTATTTCTTCCTATACAATAGCGCCACTCAACACGCTCTCAACAGTCTCACCACTGGGCTTGGACCTATCTTATTGCTAATTTTTGATCAACAGTCCCATATCTTCAATCAATTGCACACCATCTAAAACTCCACATCCTATAACCGAACCTCCAATTCTTCTCTGCCAAACTTCAATTGACCAAGCCCCTCAATCTGATCAACCAGAACAGTCCAATGACACCACCAATAGCCCACAATACCCACATTTTCCTCCATTACCACTTTCTATAGACTCCCATCCTCCAAACCCACCCACGAATACCCACACCATAACCACTTGTGCTAAAAATAATATCCATAAACTCATCTAAAAACTTAATTTTACTGCTACCATTACCTCAAACCATCACCTTGAGCCGCATACAATGACCCAAGCCCTCAAAGATCCTAAATGGCATCAAGCTATATGTGAGGAGTATGATGCTTTTATGTGGAATGGAACATGGGAACTTGTCCCACTTGATTCAATGCAAAATTTTATTAGTTGTAAAAGGATTTTTAGAATTAAACATTTACTTGATGGCTCTATTGACAAGTTTAAAACACAACTAGTTGCTAAAGTGTTCCATTAGCACCCTGGTGTTGACACATTCAGTCTGATTGTCAAACCTACTATTATTTGCTTGGTTCTCAATCTTGTTGTTAGTTGTGGGTAGTCTATTCATCAACTTGATGTCATCAATGCCTTTTATTGATGTAATTTTAATTTGCATCCATATTTATGATTAGTTAGAGCCCTATTTAGATAAGGATGATGATTATCAAGAAACCTCTCATAATTGGACTCAAAGTGTGATACAGATAGAGAGAATTTATTTTGTTATCTCTCCCTACCACTATAAAATATCATAATGATACGTAATTTTATTAATAAAAAAATACTATCTCTCTCCTCCATATTTTCTCTCTATGTTTGTTCTTGGAGTATCATCAAAATTTAAAAATCTCCAAGGGTTTAAGGTGTGTAGTTAGAAATTGGTGAATGCTCTAGTAGTATTCACTGGAGCATGAGGGATTGTGGTGTTATTATTGGGAGGCTTGTAGGCGAGTTGTTCATCCGTGAATCAAAAATGAATTTCTGCTGCTGAGGTAATATTGATTCACTTATTAATTATATGCGATTATAAATTTGCTTACAGTAGTATCAGAGCCATTAGGGCTCAACCTCGCCTTTGTGATTTAAATTTAATCATTAAAATAGACTTTGAAGATTATATATATTATATTTATACGTATAGATGCATGTTTAAATTTGATTGGTGCATAATATTGATGTCATGTTGTAAAGCATGAAAAAAAACTATTAAATTGATACATTATGGTATCAAAAATGAATTAGTATTGAGAAAGATATTTTTTTTGCTGGAAAATAGTGTCCGCCGGAAAAGCGCTGGAGAATGGCTGCCACTAGGCGTTGAATTTTTCTTTTATTTAAAGAAAAAAAAAGAAAAAAGGAAAAAGATTGTTGTTACACCACATGGCGCAGCAGGAGACAACAAGGCTAGCAAAAAGCTAGCGTGTGCCAGCTACCACTGGGCGCCTGCCAGCTGGCGGCCCAGTAGCGTGCGGGGCTAGGGGCCCGCATATATAAAAAATAATAATAATAATTTTGCCAAACGGGCAAAATTTAATTTTTTATTTTTCTGACATATTTGAACATATAGAATTTATTTTTAAATTCTAGAATGATATTTTTTAGGCTTAATTTTTTATTGCATTTTTTGTGATTATATAATTTTATCCAATGCGATTATTTGTCAATATGCATGAAATAGGAGTTGACATTCTGGGTGCTCATGTATGTTATGTTTTTATAGGTATTTAATTTATTTGAGAGATAATTAATGGAAATGGTGGTAATACGGTATTTCAATTTTAGATTTATGTAGTAGGTCTTGAAAATTGTAATTTTTTTTGGCATGTATTTAAGTTATTTATTCTTTTTACCTCTATTAATTACCATAATTGGAATCTATACATAATGAAAGTTCCAATAGGAAGATATTATCAAATAACTCATGCAATAAGGTAATCATGATATTGTCTTATTATTGCAAATTATCTCTTAACATCAATACTTATTTATAGGATCAAGCATTTATACACACCTTTGTCAACAATAAATCAATATTTCACATTAGCAATCAGTGGAGTAAAACCGTACAATAAGTTAAATGAATCCAAGTATTTGTTGTGCCATTAGAGATATATAAATCAAGAATTACCACAAAACATGTAGGGTTTAGATCAAAAATAAAAATAATAATACAACATACTTAAAATATTTTTTATCCTTGTAACCATTCATCTTCCTCCATCAAGAAGTTCACCCTTTTTCCTCAATAAAATAAAATTTAGAAAGATATAATAAAAGTTGCAAATACTAAAAATATAAGAGAAACTAGAGAATGCATTTCTATTATTACTAGAAAACTTATAATACTAGAAAATATATAAACTAGATAACTTAGGCTAAAGAAACCCTCTACCCCTTCTTCTTACAAGCTTAATACATAGTATATTTATAGTACTTGGAGTAAGTTAGAGACCAAACAAATAATGGATGGGTTAATCAAGTGGTATGCTAGTTGTCAAGAGTTGGTAAGTTGTTACACAAATTTCTCACCTATTGAATTAAATTACATTTTTCGATCAGATACAACCAGATTTTGAAGATATGTGAAGAATCAAAATTGTAGATCTTTTGGCTCTAATATATTTTCATATATCTTTTGTCAAATTTGATGGTCGGATGAAGGAGATATTGTCAAATTACCGAATCATATTCAAGAGTTGCCCTTTAACAGCAGCAGCAATTTGCAGCCTATGTTTTTACCATTTTGACATATTTTCACACTATCTTAAATTCAACAAACTTGTTTATTTATCTTTTGGATATAACATATCCGAATTTAAGCCTAAAATAAATTTGGGCTCAAGAGATATAACCCAATTGGTAAAATAAGTCCATACTGGGCTGAACTCTGATTTGAATTTTGGTGATCCATTTTATGCAACTACTTGGACGAATTTTCTGCTATCATCAAGATTGAATTGGATTGAGTTTCCAACAGAAAAGTTGTACCTTTATCTATTGGTTTTCAAATAAAATAATCTTCAGATCCATAGGGCTTTTGATCATGAAGTTATGCTCAAATTACAAAAACTGCACAAGTTAGGAAACATGCTTTCATTTATTTTCTAATACAAAATATTAATAAAACAATAATATTAACAAGAATAAAACAAGAAAAGTATAAAGGATTTGATACAATAATATGTTAAAATATGCACTTATCAAATTCCTCCACATTTAAGCCTTACTTGTCCTCGAGTAAGCCTAAAACAAACATAAACTAATCCACCACGATTGCATTAAGCATATGCAACAAGCCTTTAAACTCCTAGGTGGCCCATAGAGGACGAGTTATAGTCTCGTGATGGTTTCCAGCAGTGATACCTACAAATACCTATAATAACTATCTTCCAACTTTTATTCTCATGAAGTAACAAAGTAATATAGAAATAAAATCAAACAAATGTTGAGTTTAACTCTTATTCATTCAAAAATCAATACATTTCCACAATAAGCATACTCAAGTGTGTGTGTGGACAGTTAATGTTAATAGTGATGAAACTATGTATGCTTCAAATAAATGAATTATTATAAAACCTTACAAAAACTATCACCCAAACTTTAATATAAAAGTTAAACATCATAGTCTCTTTCTTTGGTGTAAATCTCCACTACACTGAAGGCACCATACGAAATCAAAAGGTCTTCAACAAAGGTTGTAATGGGGCCAAAGGGTGGTGATGTAGCTAAGAAATAAAAGGACAGGATGCAACAAAGGTTGTAAAAACTTCATGAAATTAGAGACATAGAATTTATCGATGAAAAATTCTCAAACTCCACAAATTTCACACTAGGGTCTATTGTTATTGAATTGGACCCCTTTTATTCATCTTGCAACATCTCATTTTTAGTTGCAACTTGTAGCACTTTGTAATTTTTTTTTCTTCTATTTTTTTTATTATTGTTTTTTTTTTGTTTTAAGAGAAACTCCCGCACACTTATCTTCTATTCCGACCTGAATTTTTTTTGTAAGTTCAAGCTATCAATTGAATGTCTCTAAACTCCAATCATTTTTAAAATAAGGGTTGGATAATAGTGTATTTATGTTAGGTGAAAAGATATGATTATAAAAAAAATATTTATTTATTGTAAGGCTCAAAGTGGTTTACTAGGGGGATGTTTTCTTGAAACATTATATGGGGAACAACCTGATTTGGCGATGGTACTAGAAAGCCTAATACCTTAATCATTTTTCTAGTGGTGCACTATCAGTCGTTCGCATCGACAGACCAAAAGTAAAAGTTCTAATACTCAACCCCTACATGTTGAAGATCCAAGTGATGATTAGAGCAAGGGCATTAGAACTATCTATTTTGACATGATTGTCTACACACTGAATAACATAACTATCTGTGCAAAATAAAATTTGAGTATAATTATCGCAAAAATATATTAACTAAATAACAACATCAAAATCTAAAACAACACCCATCATCAATCAAACCATATTATCATGCTTAATTTTAATCATTGAAGTTGGAAGAACCTCTACGATTAAAAATAAATAAATTTATAATTAACAAACATTTGTTAAAAACTTCACAAACCTGCCATGTTATGCAAAAAATAGGGATGCGTTTCCAGAGTGTTACAATTACTAGAATCAACTATTCCTTCTCCCAACCTAATCGAGATATTATCCCCAATGTCAAAAATAGATAGGAAAGTAGAATTTGAAAGATATCACCTGAAACGTGGCTAATAAAGCTGAAACAAAAAAAAAATACATACTATTAGATAAAATCATTAACAATAAGTATCACAGACTGAGAGTGAAATTCAATTTGCATTTTCAACCATTGTTCCTATTAGACCAATCTACATTGGCCAAGGCTGGATCAGGTTCTGGCACATATGTTAGAAGTTGATCAATCGGCTGGTCAGGTGTCGCAACAGAAATGATGATTCTTCTCGCAAAAGTTGAAATAAAATATTTTTTCATAGCATGATCTACAAAAGATAGCAAACCATCATAAAAACCATTAACATTAAGAATACCTATAGGTTTTTTGTGAGTGTTGAGTTGTGCCCAAGAGATAATTTGGAATAATTCCTCCAGTGTATCAAAACCACCAGGTAGAATTATGAATGCATCCGCATTGTTTAACATGTTAGGCATTCTGTCATGAATATATGATATTTTTAGCTCATCTTCAATGGTCATATACGTGAATGTATATGTAGTTGTGATTGTGGCTCACATATTCCTCTAGTTTTATATCCAGTAATGGCTTAAACGCCCCATATGGGTCGAGGATATGCTTCTTATCCAGTTTTCTTATAAACTGACAAACATGGTCTTTTAATGTCAGATTCTCAAGATTATAAAGCTCATATTCATTTCAAAAATGATCCCATAAATCAAGAATTGCACGTTGTACCAATCCATATGAATGCGTCTCAAGAGTCAATATAATGTAATCTAAAGACTCCTTACTCAACCCATTCATAATTAATTTAAGTTTATTTTCTCGATTTTTAAAGACCATTCCTAAATAATGATATTTTATGTTGCAAGTCCATCTAGCACAAATATGACAAATTTTTATTTTTTTTGCACTTAATTTTTTTGAATATGTACTTTTATCAAAATCAGACATATATCTAGTAAGCAAATCTGAAAACTCATGTGAAAACTCACATGTCCTTACCTTTGCTTCAATTATCCATCGTATGTCCTCCGAGATGCCCTTGTGCATAAGCATCCTCAATCTTTCAATCTTGATTTTATAAATTTTCAAAATTACATTTGTAGAAAGAAAAGAAAATCGTTTCTTGACAGTTAGAAAAATATCTCCCATTTTGAAAAAAACAAGAAAAGAGAATGAGAAAAGCAAAGAAAATTTATACAAAGATTTTATTTATTTGAAAAACTGACAAGTCCAACTTTTATAGCCATGAAGTACCGTTATCCTCCATTTAACCGAGAAAAGAAAAAAAATAAAAAAAAATAAAAAAAAAATAATGTCAGAGAAAATGAGTATATACAACACTAATCATAACAAGGGTTAGAAAGAAAAAGAATTTCCTCTTGTGAAAATTGATTTTCTAAAATTGGTTTAACTCTTTGTCCATTTACTTTGAATATGTTACCATTTCTAGAATTCTCAATATCAATCGCCCCATAAGGATATACTTTTTTTACAACAAAAGGACCACTCTACCTTGATCTCAATTTTCCAAGAAACAAATGCAATCGAAAATTATAAAGCAAAACCTTTTGACCAACCTCAAATATTTTTCTTGAAATTTTATTGTCATGAAAATCTTTGATTCTTGCTTTATAAATTTTAGAATTCTCATATGCATCATTTCTCAATTCTTGAAGTTCATTGATTTGCAATTTGCGCAATTTTGAAACTTTATCAAGGTTGAAGTTAAACATTTTAATTGCCCAATAAGCTTTATGTTTAAGTTCAACAGGTAAATAATAAGATTTTTCATAAACCATCCTATAAGGAGACATGCCTAATGATGTTTTGAAAGCCGTTCTATATGCCCAAAGTGTATCGGTAAGTCTAAGAGACCAATCTTTACCGTTTGGATTAACTGTTTTCTCCAAAATTTATTTTATCTCTCTATTTGCAAGTTCAACTTGTCCATTTGTCTGATGGTGATAAGGATTTACAACTTTATGTATGATTCCATATTTTCTCATTAAAGTTTCGAAAACTTTATTACAAACATATTTTCTCCCATCACTGATAATAGATCTAGGAATTCATTTCTATTACTAGAGAATAAGACATAATAAAAGTAGTAAAGACTAAAAATATAAGAGAAACTAGAGAATCCATTTCTATTACTACTAGAAAACTTACAATAATAGAAAACATACAAACTAGATAACTTAGCCTAAAGAAACCGTCTACCCCCCTCTTTTTACAAGCTTAATACATGGCCTATTTATAGTACTTAGAGTAAGCTAGAGGCCAAATAAATAATGGAGGAGTTAATGAAGTGGTATGCTAGTTGTCAAGAGTTGGTAAGTTGTTATACAAATTTCTCACCCACTAAATTGAATTATATTTTTCGGTCAGATACAGCCAGATTTTGAATATACGTGAAGACTTAAAATTATAGATCTTTCGGCGCTGATATATTTTCATATATCTTTTGTCAAATTTGGCGGTCGGATGAAGGAGATATGATCAATTTACCGAATTATGTCTAAAAGCCGCCCTTTAACAACAACAGCAATTTGTAGCCTATATTTTTACTATTTTCACATTATCATCTTATCTTCAGCAAACTTGTTTATTTATCTCTTGGGTATAACATATCCGAATTTAAGCCCAAAATAAATTTGGATTCAAAAGATATAACCCAATTGGTAAAATAAGTCAATACTGGGTTGAACTCTGATTTGAATTTTGGTGATCCATTTTGTGCAACTAGTTGGACGAATTTTCTGCTATCATCAATATTGAATTGGGTTGAACTTCCAACAGAAAAGTTGTACCTCTATCTCTTAACTTTCAAATGAAATAAACTTTAGGTCCATAGGGCTTTTGATCATGAAATTATGCTCAAATTACAAAAACTGCATAAGTTTGGAAACATGTTTCTATTTATTCCCTAACACAAAACATTAATAAAACAAGAATATTAATAAGAATAAAGTAAGAAAAGTATAAAGGATTTGATATAAAAATATGTTAAAATATACATTTATCAATGATAATAAAATATTATGGAAGCAAATTAAAAAAAAATACAAAATGCATCTACAAATAAAAATGGCATTTAATGAAAAAAAATCCGACAATGACATTTGCGTACAAGAATGTGCCGAGAAGTTGCATAGTAAAAATAATTAGTTTAAAATACAATCAATTTCAACAAAACTCTAAAACGTTAATTAAAATTAAATCAAATTAGCCTTGAAAGTAATATAGTCTAACTAAGTCCTAATTTGCAAATTAATCATTTATCTATATTTTCATTTGTTTTCATGTAATTTATTGTATCTGTTTTTTTAGAAATAATAACACATTAACATTATATGTAATATTATAATACATGCAAACAACAATATAACAACCCAACATTTAAAGAATTATAATGCCACCAAAAAACAATGAACATAATTATGTTATTCTTTCTTCAAAAAACATGTAATAGAATGTTCCTACATATGCAACCCACATAATACTTTATAGAAATTTAAAGTAAGCAAAAAAACTTTCCCAGTGTTCTACGCACTAAAACCCAAGATCTAAAGACAACATAACCTTAAAAAAAATCTTACCCAAGATCTAAAGACAACATAACCAAAAAATATCTTATTCTTTAGAGTGAATTTTGAAACAAAATCATAACGTAGAAAATTTATTGTCCTTATTATAGAGATTGAAAGTAATGGCTACATTTCCATTGAATAAAGATGAGGTGTATATATATTGGTTTCCTAATCGTAATCAAATATTTTAAATCTAGCTAATTACCTATTCTATGGTATTTGCTGTCAATTCAAATTATTTACAAAACATGATCAAATTTTGGTTTTCTAATCTTAATTAATAATTAGTTAAATATTCTAAATCTAGCTAATTACCTAATCTATGAGATTTGCTGTCAATTCAAATTAATTATAAAACCTAAACAGAAAACTATCTAGATAATTACATAACTACACAATTGAATAATTAATAAACTAATTCCTCTAATATGCCCCTCAAGATGGAGCTCCTGTGGAGAGTCTCCAATCTTTTTCTTCAAAAGTTGAAAACGAGTGCGTGGAAGAGCTTGGTCCAAGACATCGGCTAATTTATCTTCTGAGGACACATGGGTGACATGTGAAGGTCCACTTTGTAATTGATTCATAATAAAATTATAATCAATCGCAATATGTTTCATGTGTGAATAATGTTGGGTAATCCCCGATAAAAAAAAAAATAGAGTAAAAAATAGAAGATATGAAATAAAAGCCCCCAATCCTATTTTTGAATGTTTGGCAAGGTGTCAAACAATTGTCTCCTCATCTTGTCTCTAAAAGGGCTTGAGGAAGAGTTGCAAAAAATACCAAGCAAATACAACAATCCAAGTTAAATAGCTTAGATATAAGATAGAGAAAAAAAATAGAGAGCAAGTGTAGACATTTAGGGAGAATAATTTGTGATAGTCAAATTGTGATAGGTATGGAATACAAAAGGATTGAGAGATTATTTTTTTGTAACTATTAGAATGGTTGTACAAGAGTCTTCTTTTCTTGAGTTTGGGCATAAAACTCAATGGTGTATTTTTCTTATACTGGAAAATTCTCTATTAGTGAAAAATGAAAACTCTTTTGGACGTAGGCAGATTTGCCGAACTGCGTAAAATCTCTGTGTAATTTTATATTCTGTCAATATCATTTTTTTGTCGTCATCCTATTGGAATGATTTCTCGGATATTCCTAATAAATCAAATCTCGAATTCCCAATTGCTTCCGCTGTGCCCAACAAGTGATATCAGAGTTATTTGATTGAGACTAATATTGAGATTTGATTTATTTGGATAGACGGTGTGTCAATGACAAATACATTCAAGGTGCAACAATTTAACGGCAAAGGGAATCTCACTATTTGGCAAAGAAGGGTGAAGGATCTCCTAATTCAACAGGGCCTAGCAATGGCATTGAAGGGAAAAGAGGAAAAACCAGAAGGTATGAAAGATGCATAGTGGGAAGATTTGGAATCATGCACGATTCGGCGTTGTATTGGGAACAACATTATCAAAAATATTGTAGATGATGATTCTGAAGACTTGACACCAAAGTTGTGGGCAAAATTGAAGAACTTGTATCTCGAAAAAAATTTATCTACAAAGTTATTTCTAAAGCAACAATTTTATAGATTGAAGATGCTGGAGGGTGAGAGTCTTATGGATCACATAAACCAGTTTAACAGACTGGTGGATCAACAGCAGAAAGTTGATATGAAAATTGAGGAAGAAGATAAAACCTTTTTACTTCTTACCTCACCCTCGAATTCATATGATGGTCTAGTAACGATGTTGTACGGAAAAGATACACTGGGCTTGAAGTATGTAAAAGTATCATTGTTGTCCCATGAAAAATAAAAAAAGGCAAACCAGGAGGTAGCACAAGAATCTGCTCTGGTTGCTCAGGGCATGAATCGGAATGAAAGAAAATATGGTGGTGGATCAGTGAACAGCAGATCAGGTTCAAAGGCCAGGGGAAAGGGCAAGGACTGTTTTGAATGCCAAGATGAGGGTCACTTCAAGAGAAATTGTCCTTACAGAAGGAAAAACAGAGATGGTGAAGGTGGCAGCAGTAATTTGGCAATAGCAGAGATATACGATGAAGATATTCTCATAGTCTCTACATATATGGAAACAGAAACTCTTGTGGATGTAGGCGGATTTGTCAAATTACATAAAATCTCTGTGCAATTTTATATTCTATTGGTATCATTTTTTTGTCGTCATCCTGTTGGAGTGATTTCTCGGATATTCCTAATAAATCAAATCTCAGATTCCCAATTGCTTCTGCTGTGCGCAACACTTTGTACTTGATCCCTAATAAAATGATAATCAATCGCAATATGCTTCATGTGTGAATAAAAGACAAGATTGGAAACATTGTCACAATAGATAACCGGAGCAGTAGGAATAAAATTGCCAAGTTCAGTTAGAAGATAACAAATCTAACGTAACTCAGTAGCTATAGCAGTGACAGGACGATATTCAGCTTTAGTGAATGAGCGTGCAACCGTGCATTGTTTCTTAGAGGACCAGGATATTGGATTGTGACCGAGATAAACTATATAAGCATTGGTGGAGGTGTACCATATCACCGGCCTAATCAATATTTGAAATGGCATGAAGAGATAGAGATGTGTGACGGTGCAAGGCAAGACCATGATCAGCTGTACTAGAAAGATAGTGAAGCAAATCGTTTGACAGCATTCCAATGACCAGTAGTAGGTCGATGCATAAATTGAGACAAATATGTAATATTAAGGCGAGTGAGGCACAAGTGTTTGAGACTACCAACTATTATTCTGTATTCAAAAGGATCTAGCAATGCAGTTCTAAAAAGAACTGTAAGTGTTGGCTCGGTAGTAAGTGTAATGGTGACAGGTTTGGCCCCAGTTATATTTGTACGAGAGAGAAGATCTGTGATATACTTCCTCTTAGAGATAAGTAAGCCATTAGAAGTAGCAGCAATTTCAACATCAAGAAAATAAGTCAAATCACCAAGATCTTTGATGGAAAATCTTTTGCCAAGAAGACCAATAAATCATTGAACTGCAGTAACATTGCATCTAGTAATAATTATGTCATCAACATACACAAGGAGATAGATTAGATTACCGTTATTGTTGAAGACAAAGAGTGATGTGTCTGCATGAGAGTTTGTAAACTTAGAGGCTATAAGAAATTGTCTTAGCTTATGGTACCAAGCCTGTGGTGCTTGTTTGAGGCCGTATATAGCCTTGTTTAACTTGTAGACATGTGTGGAATTATTACGATCAAGAAAAGTTGGTGGTTGTGCCAGGAAAACATTTTCAGATGGATGACTTTGTAGAAAGGTGTAAGCAATTTATAATCACATATAATTAATAAGTGAATCAATATTATCTCAGCAGCGGAAATTTATTTTTGATTCATGGATAAACAACTCGCCTACAAGCCTCCCAATAATGACACCACAATCCTTCACGCTCCAATTAATACTACAAGAGCATTCATCAATTTCTATCTACACACCTTAAACCCTTGGAGATTTCTAAGTTTTGATTATACTCCAAGAACAAATGTAGAGAGAAAATATGAAGGAGAGAGATAGTATTTTTCTGTTAGTTAAATTACGTATCATTGTGATATCTTATAGTGGTAGGGAGAGATAACAAAAAAAAATCTCTATCTCTATCACACTTTGAGTCTAATTAGGAGAGGTTTCTTGATAACCTTCATCCTTATCCAAATAGGACTCTAACTAATCACAAATATGGATGCAAATCAAAATTGTATCAATATCTCCTACTCATATATATTTAACTCGACTCATTCGAATCACATCCCCATAATTCTCATCTCATGTCCATTTTTTTATACAGGAAATAAGGCGTGCGACTAAGTAAGAAATGAATAAGTAAAGAAAAGTTATATTAAGTCATCACCTAACTAACATAACTTTATAACTCAAAACTCGCTATGTACCCCAAACTATGTGGTCGCACTAGATCAAGTATGTTTGATCCCTCTATAATGAGTAGAACATGCTTGACTCTCTCAACTATGTATCTATGCTCATGACTATGTCAAACATATTTTTAACTTAGTCGACTGGCCTATGAGCCATAGAACAAAAGTGCATTACCAGCTTAGCTCTTTCTCGGCCCCTTATGTTAATCAGTTTGGTCCTGACAACTTTCTTAGTCACGCTCTGACATACCGGATCAAATATGGTCATTGGAAACATACTAAAGTAGCGTCATCAAGCTTACACCTCATGACATGGTCCAGAGTCCCAAAGGATACGAAAAACATATTAAGGGCTCACACAGTGACTAAGCATGGATCCATTCAGTCACTCTACTTATAAGGTCGTCTCAAAGCACATGTAGTATGAATACATGCTATGATGGAGCTTTCACTCAATTTGGGTATGCCACACTCATAACATTATACAAATCTTAGTCCAGTCGCTATCCAAGCGCCTGATCTGCATACCACCATAAGTCACTCTCCAAAGTGTCATGTAGTAGTTCGCACATTCAGCTATAGACATGCTTTTATGAAGTTTTGACATACTTCGTAATTGATCAAGTATGATCTCATCTTGGCCTCATGCCAAGGCAACTATAAATTAAGCTTTAACCTTTCTCGCTATTCCAAGTATCAAGGCGATCATTCTCTCTCTTCCTAATGGTGCGAACATGATATATGAGTCTCATCATGTTTGCTATCAAAGCGCCAGGGTGATTGCCCATGTGAGTGGGTCAATCTAAGTCTGGTGACATTCATAATAGACTCAGTACACTAACAAATTTAACAAGAACAAAAATCTCATTAATCAACAAAATATTCTTACAGGCCTTTAAACTTAAATCCTACGAAGTCTCATACTACTAACATGCCTTTGGAACACATCTCTTCTCAAAGACTTAGTAAAAGAATCAGCGACCATATCACTAGTAGGAATATGCCTAAGAACTACTTAACCTTGCGCAATGCTCTCTCGAATGAAGTGATATCTGGTGTTAACATGCTTAGTCCGACCATGATACTTGGGGTCCTTAGCATATGTCAATTGTGATACCCAAACCTCTCATTACTCACCTGACCAAATATGATTCATGCATTATGTGTTAATTTTATATGCTACTTGCATTTATATTGATATTGCATATTTCATTTATTTTATACGACATTCTTAAATATTGAACTTAATTCTAAAGCTCTTGCACAGTATTAGTTATTGAATTTCCTAATTTAAGTGGTTGATTTTATATTGAGATAAGAAAAAATTTAGGTATCAATATAGTAAATAGTTCTAGGTTACACGTGGTAACCTTAGGAGTTCGAAAGATGTCACCGAAAAATTTATAGAAAGTGAGTTAGTTTGATCATGAATTTTAATATTATATGTATATTTAAATCATACACTTGGGACAACTAGACATACAATACTATAATTTAAATTTTATATAACTAGGTTCATAGGTTTGTAACACTATTGATGCACAAACTTATCAATCGGGAAAGAATCGATGATTTTTCGGGTCACTTCTCTTGACACACATAGTGGTTTTCCTCAACCATCATAAAGCCTATCATAATGATAGCTCAATGAAATTGATTGTACCACTATCTAGATGATTGCTTCAGTCCATAAATGGAATATTTCAAGCAGCATACTTTGCGCTATTGTCCCATTTTTTGAAATCCAATAGGTTGATCTATATAGATCTCCTCGTCCAACTCTCCATTGAGAAATATTGTCTTAACATCCATCTAAAATAATTTTAGATCTAGATGGGCGACAATGGCTAATATGAGGTGAATAAAGACAAACCTCACCACTGGGGAGAATGTCTCTTGATAATCTATACCCTCTCTTTGGGTATAACCCTTTGCCACAAGTTGAGCTTTATACTTGTTGATTGATCCATCTGACTTTCACTTGACCTTTAGAACCCATTTGTTCCCAATGGTCTTGCATCCAGATGGAAGATCGACTAGCTCCCAAACATGGTTCTTAGCTATCGAGCTCAACTCTTCTTTCATAGCAGCTATCTACTCATTTACATTTGGAGAAGTCACAGCCTCTTCATAAGTGGCTGGCTCATCAACATCCATATAAGCACACATGAAAAATTCCCCTTCGATCTCATAACGCTGACGTGGTATATTTCCATGTTTGCTCCTACGCGCTTGTGGATTTGAGAGTGTATTTCTAATGGGTCACTCATACTGAATTTAAGGTCGCTTGGATTATCTCCATCAATTACTGAATAAGATTGCGAAGCCTCATCCTCGTTAGGGATTGGAGCGCCATCTTGAGGATCTTACAACTCATACAGTTCAAGGGCCCCTTTGACTTCACTAATGGTTGGAAAAACCTCCTCAAGGAAATTCACATCACGAGAGTCAATCTCAATCATTCCTCCCTCAGGGTGTTCACCATACATCACATAGCCCTTTGAGTGACCACAATACCTTATAAAGATGTGTTTGACCACTCTAGGGCTAAGCTTCCCATGCTTATGAGAAGTGTTGTGAACAAACCCAACTGACCCCTGAGGGCACAAGCTTTCTAAACTAGGCTTTCTGGCATGCCACATCTTATAGGGTGTAGAAGGAACTGACTTAGAAGGCACACGGTTCAATTCATACTAAGGCGGGACCTCGGACGGTGGTGCAAGTTCTATTACTGAGGTAATCAGCGCTCACGTTCGTGACGGCGGCTCACGCAAGCTCGGGCCGGAACGAAGCAAAACCCCCGAGCGAATTGGAAAAGTGGCCGGAGCGGGCCCGAGACGGTCGATTTTGGACTCGCAGAACCATCTCCAACGGGGCAAGCTCTACTGCCCCCGCCGACGGGCTCCGAAGGAGCTTCGCGCGCGCATGCTGTGCGTCGCCTAACTCCACCCGGATCAGAAGATATGCCCGTTTGAAGTCATCGCGCCGCAACCGACGCCCTTGCCTCTTGCCACAAAAGAATAAAGCGCGGATTGCCTTTCAGGTGCGATCATACCAGCACTAATGCACCGGATCCCATCAGAACTCTGAAGCTAAGTGTGCTTGGAAGAGACTAGTACTGGGATGGGTGACCCCCTGGAAAGTCCTCGTGTTGCACTCATTTTTCACCACCCCCTCCCTCTTTTCTTTTTATTTTCTCTTCCTCTCTTTTGTCCGACCGTTGTCTCACATGCTCCGTCGTTCCCCATGCCCCTCTCGCTCCTCGGTTTCCATCACTTTCGCACTAAGGCGGGACCTCGGACGGCGGTACAAGTTCTATTACTGAGGTAATCGGCTCTCACGTTCGTGACGGTGGCTCGCGTAAGCTCGGGCCGGAACGAAGCAAAACCCCCGAGCGGATTGGAAAAGTGGCCGGAGCGAGCCTGAGACGGCCAATTTTGGACTCGCAGAACCACCTCCAACGGGGCAGGCCATGTTGCCCCCGCCGACGGGCTCCGAAGGAGCTTCGCGCGCGCATGCTGTGCGTCGCCTAACTCCACCCGGATCAGAAGATATGCCCGTTTGAAGTCATCGCGCCGCAACCGACGCCCTTGCCTCTCGCCATAAAAGAATAAAGCGCGGATTGCCTTTCGGGTACGATCATACCAGCACTAATGCACCGGATCCCATCAGAACTCTGAAGCTAAGCGTGCTTGGGCGAGAGTAGTACTAGGATGGGTGACCCCTTGGGAAGTCCTCGTGTTGCACTCCTTTTTCACCACCCCCTCCCTCTTTTCTTTTTATTTTCTCTTCTTCTCTTTCGTCCGACCGTTGTCTCACATGCTCAGTCGTCCCCCATACCCCTCTCGCTCCTCGGTTTCCATCACTTTCGCACTAAGGCGGGACCTCGGACGGCGGTGCAAGTTCTATTACTGAGGTAATCGGCGCTCACGTTCGTGACGGCGGCTCGCGTAATCTCGGGCCGGAACGAAGCAAAACCCCCGAGCGGATTGGAAAAGTGGCCAGAGCGAGCCCGAGACCGCCAATTTTGGACTCGCAGAACCACCTCCAACGGGGCAGGCCCTGTTGCCCCCGCCAACGGGCTCCGAAGGAGCTTCGCGCGCGCCTGCTGTGCATCGCGTAACTCCACCCGGATTAGAAGATATGCCCGTTTGAAGTCATCACGCCGCAACCGACGCCCTTGCCTCTCGCCATAAAAGAATAAAGCGCGGATTGCCTTTCGGGTACGATCATACCAGCACTAATGCACCGGATCCCATCAGAACTCTGAAGCTAAGCGTGCTTGGGCGAGAGTAGTACTAGGATGGGTGACCCCCAGGGAAGTCCTCGTGTTGCACTCCTTTTTCACCACCCCCTCCCTCTTTTCTTTTTATTTTCTCTTCCTCTCTTTCGTCCGACCGTTGTCTCACATGCTCCGTCGTTCCCCATGCCCCTCTCGCTCCTCGGTTTCCATCACTTTCGCACTAAGGCGGGACCTCGGACGGCGGTGCAAGTTCTATTACTGAGGTAATCGGCTCTCACGTTCGTGACCGTGGCTCGCGTAAGCTCGGGCCGGAACGAAGCAAAACCCCCGAGCGGATTGGAAAAGTGGCCGGAGCGAGCCCGAGACGGCCAATTTTGGACTCACAGAACCACCTCCAACGGGGCAGGCCCTGTTGCCCCCGCCGACGGGCTCCGAAGAGTGGATCCCTAATTTTCAATACTTTTATTATTTCGATTTTTCTTTAGTTACGTCATACATTAATTGTTTATATATTTTGATTCACATAAACTCTATCTTTTTATAAATTTAAATTTAAATTTTTCAAATAGCTTCTCTGTAGATCGATCTCGAGCTCACGATAAATTTATTATTTAATACAACTTACAATTGAATTTGCAACTTTAAAGCTGTAGCAATCATAAATCTAATTCATATTATTTTTTTCTTTTAAATGTTGTATCTTGTCCACACAATTCAAATTTCTGTTATATCAATTAGATGTATAAAGAATTATCCAAATGCCAAGATAAAGTCAAGTTCCTCAGTAATTCCAATTTAAAAAGATTGATGAACTTATTCTTTAACTTTTATTTGGTATTTTTTTAAGATTTAGGTTGTTTTTGTAACATGATTCTTACTGTATTTTATTTTCTCTTTTGTTACTTTATTTATCAGTATCTTTTTATTTTTAAATTAATTAAAATTGATTGCTTGTAAGCTAATTTTTTTCCCACTTATTTCTAAAGAAATCTAAACTATACATATCTTTAGTATCAAAATTATTTTACTTTGTATTGTAAGGTCCTATAAATATATTAATCCTATTTCAATCTCAAGTCTTATCGGCTTTATATAGATTTAAACTTAGTAATTTATCGCAATATTATTTACACTCTTCTTCAACTTCTCATTAAGCACATTCTTCTATACAAATACCATTATTTTTTTTATTATTTTTTTTGTTAAATGGCATCGTGTCTTTGTTGTATTTTGTATTTTTTAATTCACTTTCATAATGTTTTATTCACATGTATCTAAATGATATTATATATGTTTCTTAAATAGTATATATTGTCCTTACAATTAAAAGTTTCATGTCACATATTTTATTTATTCTACCCCCATTACACTGTAATAAAACAAAAATTGACACGATAGTGATAAACAAAGAATTGTTCAATATTAACATTAAATCTATTAGCTAGAAATTCTCTCGTTTTGGATTTTACATAGGCAATTCCAATTTAATAATATTGGTGATTTTTTATTTACAAGTTTCTGATATTTATTCTTTGATGTTTATCTGCTTTTCTTTTCTTTTTTTAAGCTTTTAATTATTCTTGTAACATTTTTCTACTGGATTATATTTTCTCTTTTGTCATTTTATATACCACTATATGTTTATTTCTAACTTCTCAACATATAAGTTCAATTTCTAATGGTACCAATCAGTTGATTTACTAAATTTGAAAATATAATTATACAGTTGTAATTTAATTTATTGTCAACCTGCTCATGTATAGTTAATTTAGAATCTTACCATCAAATGTTATCACGTATGCGCCTAATGAATTAATAATCTCCTTAAAATATTTAAAATCCCTTTTAGTAACACAGAGAATTGAAATATTAATTTTACCTTTGCTACTTTAATTTATCTGGATTTATTTGATCTAAAATTACGTTTAAGTAACTTAGAAGAATCTAAATATTTTCTTCTATTAAATGATTTCAATATGCTAAATGGTTTCCTTCTCTAATAAAGCTTTGTTCTTCCGTAATTAACCCTATTTGTTATTAAGTAAGAGTACTTAAGTAAGGATATTGATATTTTTTTCACAATGAGAACAAAAATTTATAGGATTCATATTATTATATATATTAACATACAATTTTGTACTTTGTTTTTCAATTTTTTTTCTTTTTCTTCACTAAAATTCAAAGGATGTCTTGCCTCTCATATTTTGAGAAATCAAAAGAAGGGAACATACTTGTGATTGGGTCTTCAAATGGGACACACAATCAAGAAGGAGAGGACACATTTATTAGTGGATGTTTGCTAAAATATTTGCAATTCTTTAATGCCATTTTTTATGGATTTTTTAACGTGAAAAAACCTCAAGGTCTATAAAAAAAAATTGCAAACAAGAGGGGTTTATTTTAAATTTAGTCATACTTCAAGGATAGTTTCTATAATAGCAAGCATTATGAAATTATCCAGCGATTACAGTTTTTATGATAGTAGACAACAAGAAGGGTTACCGTACTCCTGAATCAGAAGGATTACAACACATTCCGTGTTATTGCCTCCCCCGTTGAAATATATTTAGAACCTTTTCAATGCTCTTGTACTCCACCTCTTGACAAAAATCAATATAAATTTTTATTTTAAATTTGATAATTTATCTTATATTCTCATATTATATACAAGCGAAGTTCATAATTACATAAACTTCTCTTAAAATTTGATCTAATTCCCTCAGATTTTCAAAATTATGTTTGCCTCCCATGAAACTAATGACCGTTGGAAAACTCTTTAACAATTTTTATAAAAAGACTCTTGTGCTCTTTGTTAATATTATATAAACCTCACTTGAGGTTTATTTATATTATAGGTACATCTCCTCAGGTTTGTTATATTACAATTTATATCTCTTGAGATTTTTTCATTTTACTTTTAGACCCTATGGTTTAGCCTAATAAAATAATAACATATTTTAAATATTTATAAATACTTTTAACCATAAGTCAAGTTAAATGCCCAAATTCAAATTCTGACACTATACTTACATCTAGATATAGATTTGAGCCATTATTTCTTCCTCTACTCACTCATAACCATCATGCTTGTTGTCAAACCATAAAAATTGATTTACTTCTAAGAGTGGGGGTTTTGGTCATAAGTAATTGATTGATTATTAATATGACGAGGGCTAAAGTATTGTGCTGGTCATTAATCTTTAAAGCTAGAAGATAAGGAAATTGAAAAGTTAAAATGTAAGAGACATGTGTAATTAATTTTTTAAATACTAATAATTATAATTAAAGTAATTAAAATGCTCTTAGTAATATTATGTTTTCCAATCTCAAAATTTTATCATAAATTAGAAATAGTAGTTTTCAAGAAAAAATAGTACAAATTGGATAAATCTCAAAGAGATTTATGTAATTACGAAAAACTTTTTAGTAATGATTTTGTAAATTTGGACAAACATTTGGGGGTTTATAACTTTTTTATTTCACAAAATAATGCCCTCAATGGTATATCACCAAATTAGGATTATATGTAAGATAATAACAAACGTTCGGGAAGGCAGATGTAATTTTAGAAACTAGAAGGCCTACTTGTATTTAAACCAAAACTTAAGGGAGGTTTATGCAATTATTCTGAAAAATTGCCAAACCAATCAATCAATTAAAAAAACAAAATTATATTTTCTTTTTTGCTGATGTCATCATTTTTCATCAATATCTTTAATAATTGGGTTTATTTGTTAGACAACAAAAATATTAGGGATACCGAATCTAATTATTCAAACCTGTTAGGGTATGCTTATATTTACACCAAACTTCAAGAGAAATCTATATAGTTATATTTAAAATATTTCTTTAAAAATACACTTAGTATTGATGTAGTCAAGGTAAGACGATTGTACTTTAATTTTTCTCGTAAATCTTTATTCTGATCAGAAAGTGAGTGGTAGATGGAGTTCTGTTTGCGACACACAAAAACGGTTAGAGGTGCACGGGATTAGCAAGAAATACTCTTCTGACACTTGAGTCAGTATTAAAACAAGGAAAAGTGGATGCCCAAATATAAATGTCAGTACATTTGAAGGATGAACTATTTATATGAAAAAATTGGAGGTGCAATCCTTTGTGGCAAGATGCATAAATCATTTGAATTTCATGAGTTGTGCCTTATGATTTTCATGAACTTTAACATTTATTTACTTGTTGACGTCATAAACTTAATCTATTGAGTCTCGTGGACCATGAAGTATAAAAAATGAATTACATACACTTGACGAGCATCATTGGGAAGTAATATAAGATTAATAACAATACCATGGCAAATCAATGGATCTATTTTATTTAGTCTTCTTCTCTAAATTGATAGAGCAATGTGCTAGCATCAATTATTATCAATGTCGAAGAAGAAACTGAAAAATGACGAGCATTGTTGAAGAAATACAGTATAACAGTTTACAAGGTTGCCAGATCCTTAAATGACAATTGCAGAAAAAATCCCCAACCCAATAAATAGCAAGGAAAAGTGTACACGCTTTTGCTCGTGGAAACACCTACCAAGAACAAATGTCAGCAGCCAGCTAGTCTATTTCTGTTAGTTAATATCCGTGTTGAACAAAATCAAGTAAATCCTAGTCTAGCAAAACGGTGGGTCCCCAATCGAGCCAGCCGACTGAAAGAATGTTGAGCCAGAGCCAACTTCACTCCTTGCAAAGAAAGCCTAACCCATGGACAAGACGGGTGTACGTTTTTTGCCTCACCACATTCCTGACGAACCAATGGAAACAAGATAAGCATTAACCTTCAATTAGACATGTCTGTCCGACAGGCTAATCTCTTGGAGTGGTCACTGATTAAGCATCGTGTCCGTATGGGACATACTCCATTCCGATGGGGCTCAAGTCCACCTGCAGCTAAAATGGTGTGCGTAGAGGTCCTTGAAATGTCCTTGAAGATACTGTAGCCTGTATCGACATAGTTAGCAATTCCAATTGAACAAAAAGAAAGGATAAGTAGTTGCATGGATGAATTCAAGGAATCCACGAGAACATTAGTGTGTGATCGATACAAAAAATTCATGTGAAGACCTCAAGAAAGTGAAGAGTCAACTATGTAAGCTGAGGATACAGTTGCCTGTACCATGGTTGAACATAAAACAAGTGAAAGCTCACCAGAAGTAACTTCTGAGCTTCTAAACTTCTTTTTGGGCATTGCAAAACAAAGTAATGAAATAGACAGCATGAACCCAGTCCCCATAATACAAGAATTTGATTTTAGGACAAGGTAAGCAGTTGTTATCTAAGCTATAACTATTAGGCTTTTAAAGTAGGATGTTATTTTCTTGAAAATGTGCAGACATGCAATCATTAAGTAAAAATTTAACTTGGCTACCCAACTCTAGATTTCTGAATAAGCTCTTTAAACGACTACTAACCATTAATTACACTTGTTCCTTTTCTAGGAAGAGTGGCTCACCTCTCTAAATTGATACGGCGACGTGTTAGCATCAGCCCCAGTGTTTGATGTGCCACTGCAAGGATGGAGTTGCTGATGACCCAAACCCCCACCAATCCTTGCACTGATCCCAGCAAATTCAGTTTGTGATAGTCCACCAAAAGAGTGATCAGTGGATGTAGAAGCTTGATTGCGATGTGCTTCCCCCCTCAAACTGCTTAATCTTGGAGAAAAGACTTCCCTACTATACAATGAAGGCGTGTTATAGTCCGGTAATCTTCCCTGGAGATAGATATTTTGCGGTGCAGTCCTTGCAGTTATAACGGTGTTTTGAGTTGCTATCAGCCCATCCCTACCAATCGATGAACCGAAAAGATTGATCCCCGATGCTGGGGCCACACCATCACTCCTGTCGGATTGTCGACTCCTATTATTAAGAAGTTGATGTATCTGTCGCTGTATTCGTCGTCTTTCATACAGAGTAAATGCCCCAGATCCAGATGAAGGCGAAGTAGCTTGAAAATGCCCAATAGAATGCCTAGGTGATTGAGAGTGCCCAGTCAATGGAGTGTCGGGTACATACACCTCATTAAGATCAAAGGTTTCGCGAACAACAGCAGCAGGCGATGAACCAACCGACAAATTGTAACTTGCTCCGTGATCAGGAATAGGATTCAGAGCTTGAGCATTTGAGGAAGCAAGAGCTGTTGGCCTACAGCCATCACAGTACCAATTTCCATCTGGTACCTCACGTCCTAGACCAACACAATAAGTGTGCGCAGGCGAGTCACAGAGATCACAAAGAAGCATAAGTGCATCATCCCCACCTTGCTGACACTCGGTACAAAGAACATTCTCATATGGATCAAGATAGCCCCTAAGCTCCTCTTCAGATGGCTGATAAACCTGCCAATAATAGTGAGATAAGTAGAGGCTTAAAAGAAACAACTACAAAGTAAGAGTTTTTTTTGCTCTTATAAATTTAAAAGATGATTTTGTCCCAATACCTGATCACGCTCGGGAACTGGAAAAACTGCATCCCTTAAATCATGCCCACCATCCGCTCGTGCAGTTCTACTGATGGTTGCAAACCTTTGCTTGCAAAGGGGGCAGCGAGATTCCACCTTTGACCACTCCATGATGCAAGCAAAACAAAGTAATGACTGCAACAATTTAAAACTCCTCTGACTGTTCTCTTCCCCTCTTCGGATAGACAAATCCCACAAACCTGCTTCCCTACCTCAATCTTCATGTCTACCACCTTTTGCTTGCCCTTCCTTCCTGGGCGCTTTCTTTTTGAAGGCAATAATTCGTCCTCTTTAATCATCTTCAAAGAGCTTGAACTCCTCAGACTCGTGGTCAACCTTCTGCAAAATTCACTAGCCTCTCTAACCTGTTCTCTCTCTTCTTCAGACACGGTGTAGTCATAATCAGATGATCCTGAGCTCACAAAATCTGAATCAGAATTCACATTTGATTTCCTCCTCCTGCCCCAACCCCATCCCGTGATCATTTTCTTTTTTCGCGAAGTAGGGTTCTCATCTCCAAACTCCTTAAAGAGATTAGATCTATTTTTTCTCCTCAAAACTCGTTTCTTAACTGGCTTCTTTCTGGTTGTCTTCAAAACCTCCCCTGGAGTAAATTCCTCATCATCTTCGTCATCAGAATAATCATAATCACCATCTTCCTTTTCTTCTCGATATGAAACTTTATCTTTCTCTCTAGGATTCTCATTATAAGGATCCCCAAATATCTCTGTTTTTGAAACCTGGGATTTCTTTCTCGGCTTTTCATCAACAAATTCATCCTCTTCTTGTCTATACAAGACCTCAATATCATCATCTTTCTCTTCTTTATATGATACCTTATTTTTCTTTCGTTGCCTAGCACCAGGAAAAAAACAATCGTCATAATCCTCTCCTTCTTCTTCGCTGTAAACTACCTTTTTCTTTCTTGGCTTCACAACCGCATTTTTCTTTCTTGTTTGAAAAACCTTTCGCCCTCTAGGCCTTCCAACCTTCTTAACCTTCTTTTCAACCCACTCCTCCTCTTCTTCGTCCTCCTCAAATTCCCCTAAACTCTCTTCTGATTCATCCTCAGCGAGAGAAGAACAGTAGTCATCCTCTGACTCATCAAACTCCTCATCTTCATCCACCTTATAATCTTCATCAGACTCATCTGAACCTTTTTTCTCCAACCGGACTTTGTTCCTGGCCTTGCGCTTGTATCCAATTTTGCTTCCCCTTGCCATCTGCTCATGCATCCCACAAAATTCGAAGAAATTATTTGAAATTAAACCATATAGCCGTCCATAGTTGTAATATACAGGATGTTACCAAAATGAACTGAATCTAGCTAATAAACATGCAGAATCCACATTTCATTTCTTTCTCTTATAAGCTTTCACATACATATCCAGATTGCTAAAATTATACTTATTCTTATTTCAACCTTCCTCGTTGCAAAACAAGCAAGACCAAAGAAACAGATCAATAATTGATTTCTATAGAAAGTACTCGTCCAGTAATTTACATACCACGAGCTGGAAATCAGTTAATCTCCCAGAAATTGCAAGATCAATATTTCCTCAATAACTAGTCTATGAAATAATGTCAAACTAGCAAATCGAATAATCAAGATTCTCAATCCCTTTTCATTTCTATAATAGCTCAATCAAATAAGCTAAATCAAATTACAAAAAACCCAAACTAAGCCCCCAAAATGTTCACCTGCAAGCTCCTTTCCACCCCCACCTCCTCCCAACCCCCGAAAAAAATAAATAAATAAAATAAAAATAAAAATAAAAATAAAAATAAAAATAAAAATCCAAAACTAACCAAATCGATCTGATTTGTCCCTGGAACGATAATCCAAAAGAAACCCTAGATCGAAATCAACTCAGAGTACAATCATTCTCACCCTTCAGTAATTTATTCAAATTCCAATCAAAATATAGCCAATATCAAACAGCAGAAAAATTTAAGAAAACAAATAAAAGCATAAGTTGACAACGTAATCCCATCTTCTGATATCAATTTCATCTCAATGAACACACAGAATAATAATTACCATTGATTTCGAAAAAAATCAAGCAAACACATCTCTGACAAGAAAAAGAAGATAGCAAATTAAACACAGAAAACAAAAAAGAGAACACACGGGGCAAATTTCAAGTTCTAGAGAGAGAAAGAGGGTACCAGCGTGGGAGAGAATGCTGAAACAAGCAAAACAAATTTCTACAGAGTTACTGCTTTCTCTCTCTATATATATAGGCGTAAATAGAGACGTTAAATAAATGGAGGTAAAAGTTAAATTTTGGAAGCAAAGAATTTATTAGTTTTGTTATATAATGCTCACACTTCAAAAAAATTGAGCCGTACTCTATTTAACACTTGACAAATAAAAAATTCAATCAAATCGTAACTATCTCTAAAAACAAAATATTATTTATATTTAATATCATTAATTCAATCTGTATTTGTATTAATTATATTCTTCATTTGAGTAATATTTTTTTGGCAAATTGTCCCGAGCCTATGCTTTTTTCTTTTTCTTTTTTTTTTTATAAGGGAAGCCTATGCTTTTTTGAATCCAACATTTTTTGACTTATGCAATAACTATGTCCGACAATAACTAAATATAGAATATCTTAAATAATATACATAAAATAGTTATAAATATTATAAATTTGATAATCAAAATAACTTATGTTATTAACTAATGATGATTTAGCTAACTTATTTTTATGTCTTATACTAAGTTGTGTTTAAATAATATAATTTAGTATAAATTTCTTAATATCTTAAAGTACAATACTTTCATATATATATATATATATATATATATTATATATATATATATCATTGTTGAACTATTGCAATTTTTCATTATTTATTTATTTATTAAAATTAATTATAATTACCTAATTAAGATTGTGCCCTCGTTGTTTCTTGTTTTTTTATTTCTCAATGTTGGTGTGTTTTAGTGCCCGTGTCATTGTGTCTATATTCGTACAACATAAGTCTTGTTCAATTATACATGTATTATAGAATTAAAGAATATTTTTATGTAAATGTTGTACAGGTATATCATTCTCCAGTGGTTTATACCGAGTTATTGAACTGAAATTTATAAATGGAAGAATCGTTTAATTTAATGGGTTACACTACTCTGAAAGGGTTGTTTTTTTTTTTTTTTTTTCATTTTTTTTTCATTTTTTTTTTCATTTTTTTTTGGGTGGGGGAAACTCGGAATTTAATAGTTGGCTTTTGCAACTTTGTAAATAGCAGGTGAACCGAACCCAAAACTTTTTTTGACTTCATGCTCATGATTTGATTTGGGACCTGTCCAATGCTAACAAATTGAATTCAAATCCAATTATTGAATCTAATTTTTTTTAATAATTAAAGTTTGGCTGAGATTTAATAACTTTTCAATATATTGCATCTGGACAAAACAGAAAATAAATTTTTTGAATGAAGATCCAAATTTGAGTGAAAAGTAATGATCCAATTCATAATGGATTCAAAAATAATATACTTTCAAAAAAGTTGTAATATGGTTGCAAATTAGTAGTAGATATAAATTTTAGAACATCGTGGACTTGAATAGCTAAGACTTTGAGATTTTGGGTTCAAAATGTATTAAAAATATAGATATTTATTTATTTTTAAACCCCAATTGTTTGGTGGGGAATATTATCTGAATTGGTAATGTGATAACTAATAATTTGGTTATATTACAGTATTTCAATTAGACAAGTCATCTGAATAGGCTAATGCAATAAATTTCAATTTTTATGTTTGGTTCTTGTATAAAAAATAGTAAAAGGAATCTATAGTTAAGTATAGTTGACAAAAATGTCTTTATTCTCTATATATGTGTCTGTACATAGATAAAGTTAAATACTACGTATGTATTAAGTTATAATAAATTTATCCATACATTTATTATTTTTTCATTAATATTATTACTTAGGTTGACCATTTTTACACATTACTGACTATTTAGATAAAAAAAATCATCAGTAATCTAATCAATTATTTGTTATACTATTACTTACAGATAATAATTATAGATTTTAAGTTAAAATCAATCACCAATAATTAGCATAACAATTAATGCATTTTAGTTGATTTATAGTTACATAATAAATTAATACTATATCAATAAGTTTAAATACAATAGTTATTAAATTTATTAAAACTAATAAGTATTAATATGTCATCTAAATTAATAATATTCACTTACTAATATTATACTAAATAATTAAAAATATTAACTTGTCAATATAATTATTTATATTATTAAATAAACAAAAATTGATATATCATATGCAACTATTGTTTTAATTAAATAATTAAATGTTAATAACATCACACCTATTAACATGTTATTAGATACAGAATATAGAAAAATATAAATATATAGGTATTAATATAACAAACGTATTTATACTTACGCATGTGTATAATATTTGTCAATAAATAATACATTCGAACTTAATACTAGGATTTCACATTCAATCATGCCTATTAAATAAAAAATATATTTGCACACACACATTCATATTTTTATATATGTAATATAGACTATATATGAACGTCTTATATAATATTAGTGTCATATTATTAGAGAAAGTAATTACAATACTTTATTAAAATTGGTATTGTGACTACCATAATCACTGTTTTTTTTTTTATTACTTAAATTTACTTTAGTATATCAAACATAACTTTTGCCCTTCTTTGATTTTATTTTCGATTGTTTTGAAAAAATTATTTTAAAAATATAATTTAGTTGTGGAAATTAGAAAATGTGTGGTGAATAAAAATATGTTTGAATATTATTGGTTGTATGTAGTATGTCAAAAGATTAGTAAAACACTATTATTGGACGAACCAAAAATTTGACTATATTCTTTTTCAAAGAATAACAAGAAACTTGAAAATAATCAAAATTTATTTTGGAAAGCTATTAGAGAGCGAGAAAAAAATAAATAATTGACTTGAATTGTATTTGGGATGAAGAAAATTGAAGGGGGTTTATTTATAGATTTTTAGGTATTTTATCGTTATTAATCATGTCTTTTGATTACAATCAATTTGAACCATTGGATCGCTCCCTTAAGATATGGTTACGATTTAGTGATTCACATTTCATCTTTTCATAAAAGTTCACAATATTTACTATGCACTTCTTATATATGAATAGATGTTTCTATTCATCGTATCCATCAAATTTAGTGAACAATCATAACTTTTTATATGCACTCCAGTGATCGTTCATATTCATAAATTACATTTTCATACTTAAAAGTTTTTTAGTAAATTGGAGACATCTTTTTAAGATGGAAAACTTTTTATTTAACCGAAAACTTTCCATTCGTTCCATTTTTTTCCAACAAATGTTTTGTTAGAAATAAATGATATGATATACTTTAAGGCATATTTTTTACTATAAATGTTTTGCCAATATTGTTTGTTGTAATTAATGAGATATTTTCAACTATAAATATCTTACAAATTTTGTTTTATTGTAGTTGTGAGAGTATATTAAATATATAATTATAATGAATGATTAATATTTAAAAAAAATAAAAATACCATTTCTAAAATTTACAAATGACAGACCCGTTTCATTTTTGGAAAACAAAAATATTAGAATGGAAGTGAACCAAACAAAGCCTTGGTTTCTGGCAATCAGACTCCAAATTTAGATAACTTTTCCGAACAAAACAAACGTAGCCTTATAGTAGTTGATATTACAAATAGTTGGTTGTCGTAAATTATTTATTGATAATTATTAGTGCTTTATTAATTGATCACATAATATAAATGTATGTGATTGCTTTATTAAAAAAAATAAAATCCAATTAATAATAGACAACAGTAATAGCTGTATCAGAATTTTAAAACGGCTCACTTCCGCTCTTCACTCCAATTATTTTGATGGTTGATCCATTAAATTTTTCAATAAATTTATAACTCCAAACTAATGGGTTGGGGCTCCAATCAATCATTGATAACGCTACTCTGGCATGCTGACATTATCACGTGATTTTTATAAGGTAGCTTTTCGGTTTTTGTAAGGTAGAGTTTGGGTTCAAGAAAACCAAATGAGATTTCTTTTTTTAAAAAAAGTGATAATTATCTTAATAAAAATTGTACTATATGGAAATCCACTTTTTGTTAATTTGCTTTAAATCGTATGTAGGAAAGAAACTAATATATTTTTAGATCTAATTAATTAGATTAATTTGTGCATGTCATAGGTTTCACCACAAATTTGCTTGCATTTGATTAATTAGCCAACTAAGAAACATTTTGACAAAAGAATTTCAAATATACAAATATCAAATTAATATAGGAATGACCAAGGTAATGCCTTGAAATTATAAGGCTTCGATTGAATGGCGAAAAACCTTATATCTGGATAATTTTTATAAAAATTCATTTGTTTGGCCATTTTTTCCAAAAAATTCCTCAGCCCCAAATCTGCCCTTTTTGTTCGTACTCTAATTTCATTTTCAGAGAATCGTAATATCTGAAATATGGAGATTTTCCATTTTCAATCATGAATTTTTACTAGTCATGAGATTAAGCAAGATAACTATTATTAATACTTCCAAACCTCTAATCATCCTCAGTCGCACAAACCATACAATAGGTGAAGGCCCACTTGCAAGAATGGTTTTCACTGGCAATGTGTCTAGCTCCGACGGTCACTGTATTACATCATCTCCTCCCAACAAATGAAAGGTACAAATTGACACCCATATTGCCGTTGTCCTTTCTCTTGGTATCTTGCCTCTCATTTTCGTGGCCTTTCCTCTTTCCAGATACTTCATGCTTTACTCCAGTTGCTTACTCTTAACTCTTATGCACTACTTAGCTCACAAGAGAAGTTCCTCTAGGATCTTAGGAGGTTTTCACGTTATGGACTCTTAAACCTCCCCCTCTTAAGGTTCTGCTATATTATGCTGGAAAAGGAGTTCATAATTATTAATATTTGAGGCAATCTTTGAATACTTTTAGTTTATTTAAAAGTGTGAGAAATAGTAAATGGGTTAACGGGTCGCTCATAAAAATTGACATGGCCCATAATTTTCAAAAAATTAAACTAATTTTTGTTGTGAGTGATTTTCTGAAAACCACCCCATAACCAACGTAAAAGGGAATTTCTTTGAAACTTCTCACTACCTTTTTTATAACAACAAACAAAAAAATCTTTCTCTCTTTCTATGAAAAATTACGTAAGAAAGAAAAGTGAGGAGAAATAGGGCTATTGTGATCAAAATTTGAAGAACATCATCATTTAAGAAGACATTTGAATTGTAGATCAAAACCCTTTCCATATATTATTGGGTTTCATCATTGGGTTTGGATGAAAGTGAGCTTTCAAAAATATAAGAAACACCATTGATTCAACCATAGCAAAAGATTCGAATTGTGATAAGTTTTTCTTAAATTTACCTCATGTTTATTTTGTTTAATTTCCATCATTGATATCAGAGATATATATGGTTGAATTCCTAATGTTATTTAACTCTGTTTAATTCATTAAAATATTTTTTTATATCATTAAGTATGTAATGTAATCCGTATGATGAAAGTTTGATGAGTCTTTAATGGCAAATCTTGATATGCTTCATATTACACCATAAATGTTTAATAGAAGCATGCTTATACATGGTAGAAATAATCTGAAAAGTTTCATAATGATTTAGTTTGTACATTATGAGATATTTCTTGTCAAATTTATGACTGTAAATTCAATTTCAGTCTATATGTGTTGAGTTTTGTTGTATGAAACTTATATTATTGGATTCTACTCGTCAAGGGCTTTCCAACCATATATTATATATGAAAATCGATCTTAAAATAAGTGAGATATGACCGTTTGAAATTTATGTCGAATTTAAGAATTTTTGAAAAATTCTAAAAAATGAGAAGAAGTTGATGAATAGTATTTTCTGCTTAATCTCACTCTCGGTGTCGGAGTGTGTAGTACATACACCATGACACAATGCTCCAAATTAAAAACAGACACCACCATTAGATTCAAGAGATCAAAATAGAGGGGAGTAGCCAATAAAATATTGCCGAAAAATCTGAGAAGGCGTGCGTGTACTACACGCGCCACCGCAAGTGAGTGGACTGTGCAGAAGCCCAACCAAACATGTCCTTAGTACAGTCCCGGCGCGTATAGGCTGTTCTGATGGCTTTTTTTGGCTAGAAAAATATATTTATGCTCAAAATTTAATTTTCTATTTTTCTGTAAATTAAAATTAATTTTTCAGTTGATAAAAATATTTTTACCGAATTTTATATTATTAAATTTGGTGAAAATTACAGAAAAATATTTTATGAGCTAGAAAAAAAATTCTAAATTTTTTTCTGTAAATTTTGAAAATTCATTTTGAGACATTGGCTACTCAATGGGAGTATTGGGACACTTATACATATTTTTTCTCAATTTATGGAGTATATAAAGAAATATTTTTGTGTGATAAGTCTATAAAATTGAGTATAGACTGTTTTTTTATGATTATAAGTGTCATGTACTTACACAATATGACATGGATATTAAGATTGGCTTTGTGGCCAAATCTAATATATTTTTTCCAATTTTGATTATTTATGGCGGTTGTTGGGCGGGTGTGAATAATTTTTGGCTAGAAGCCGAAGTGAACGTTAATTAGCGTATAATATCTTGATTATTTTGAAAGCCTCAAATGAGATAATCGATTGTATGTTAACATGTTTATTGGCATAAAATAACATATTTAATTTGTACCATGGAATTATGCATTGTCTATGATGCTTGAAATTTATGAATGCATGATTATGTTGGAATTTATGAAAATTATGAATGCATATTAATTTTGAGTTTCATGCATTGAATATGATGGTACATTTTTATCTCTTTATGTGAATAACAAGATATGTTCTTGTACGTATGATTACATTATGCTATGTAGTCTAGTGGGAGTTCTAAGGTTGAAAGATTTTTAGTAATTCTCACCTAGAACTTATGAGATTTTGTACTATGAGATTAAATTTATGATAATGAATATTTTGATATAGATGATGATTAAGAACTATGTGACCTTTCGAATCCGTGTATTATGGTGAATTATCATAAATGTTAATTTGTTAAGTACGAAATCAAATGTATATATGGCATATTTATGATATCTCTAAAATTAATGACAATGGCAACCAAATCTTATGGTTACTTATACGGGAGAATTTATTGGCAATAGTTGTGACACTAAATGCCAGTAGAATTAGTATACGAATAACTAAGTTAAATGCTCTGGAGAGCATTAACCAAGTCATGTAAGAATTGGTGTGAATCATACTACTCAACAAAGGAAAGATCAATGAGTTTACCAAAAGTGGAAAATAGAGTACACTATTTATACTATTTGGGTAAACTATATGATTGATGGTTTCATATGTGAATGAGAGAATCATTCTATTAATCTATAGATGTACCCAAGAGAAATATATAGGTGTAATTGAGAATTGAGACATTAAATAGCTAACAATAGTTTGACAACAAACACTTTGTGCATTAAATCGTGACATTTAAGGGTGATGTCAAATACATTTAGAGTTTATAGTCAGCTAGCAATGTCTTCGTTGATGAGTAGTAAATTCAAGCTTAATCATCTCTTTCTAATAATAGGGAATATCAGAAAGTTAAATTTGATTTACTCAATGTAAAAAGGCTTTCTTAGATGATGTTTGCCATGTTAAGCAATTGGATAAGTGGCTAGTTGCTGTTAAACTAATAGCTTATGCCTTTTGGCTGAGACTAGGTTTTAATAGGGCTTCGAGCTCTTAATATAACTAAAATCAGGACAAAGATAAGAATATAAGGAGATTGGAAATTATTCTAAGAAGAACAAACCTAACCACTGATTGAAGTGAAGTGGTATAGGATTAGAAATGCTATAGTAACCATATTATTGGTTTATTTTACTTGTTAATGCATTGAGTTGAAAAGATAACACTTAATGATAACACTTAATGACGTTTCTACAAGTGTTATTTACACATGAAGCACTATGTTACTAGATTTTATCCTATGTGAATTATAGATTTATAGTAATTGAATATTGAGAGGCGTTTGTATAATGTTGTCAAGTTCACTTTGGTACAAAAATGGATATATGTAGAATTAAATTGAAATCAAATGCGAAATAATTAGTACTTGCATGCTCGGATTACAAGATGACCATTCTATTATTCTACAAAGTATCCAATGTACAAGAATTTGTAGAACTTGATTTTTAAAAATTGTTCTTCTAAGATTATTTATTTTGCTTGAATTTGTGTTGTGACTTAGTTAGTATCCACTAAAAGACACTTACTACGGTACTAAACATTTTGAATGATTAGTATGATGAATTACGACCAATGTATGCTTAATTACTACATTGATTGTTTTGTTACAATTAATATCTATTTTTTAAGTAATGTAAACACTAATTTATGTATTCTGTGTGCATGATCAAGTCATCAAGGATAGCAACATAAACTGGTAAGAGAAGACTCATTGAGTTTATCTTTTACAGTTGATTGTCGACTTGTGCTATAAGTTCACATTGAAACCATTCAAAAGACTATAGAGTCGAGTTATCTTTGCTATTAATTCTTATAGATTTCTGTGATCAGATTAATGTGAAGGTTATGGAGGCATGAAGTCTCATACTTCATTACATATGTAAAATATTCATGTGGCTTGGTCATATCTATTTGAAATCTCATAATCTGAAATAGTAGAATGTTTTAGAATATGAGAGAGAATCAAATTGAGGTAATTTATTATTCCTCACACACCTACATAGAATGGTGATTTAAGAGAAGTAATAGAAAATTATTTTGATGTAACGAGATCTATGAAAACTCAAGTTAACTTATTTATTTTTTTTTGGGAAAGATCCTTTAGTTAATTGGAGTCTACATCTGTATTAGAAAACCTTCATGACTGATATTTTCCATTCCATAAAAGTTATGGATAGGTAGATGATCAGGTCTAAGCTGCCTTAGAAGTTGAGAATTGATTGTCTCTAATTATAAATTTTCAAATGAATTTGAAAATTAGATCCTTGAGATAATAAAAGTATATCTTGAAGATATACTAACCAGTATAAGGGGAACATGTTCTAAGTGAACAAGGAGATGGAATTATGATTCATATTAGATCACAAAATATCAAATTTTTGGAGAGTAATTTTTCTAGAAAGGAAAATCTTAAAATATTAAATTTTGTTTGAGTTAAATAATTCAGATGGTGGCTATGTGCTTGATAGATCACTTATGATATAAGAACATTTATTACTTCCTATTTTGAGTGGGAGTAATTTTATCCAAATGATCAACCTAAATTGAATAAGAACTTTGTGCAAGCATAAAATGATCTTCAGAAGATGATGTAGAGTTTAATATGGTGAGACTTTATCGTATCCTACAAAGGCAATTGAATTGAAGCAATAGAAAAATACTATACAACTATAAAATCTATAAACATGTGTGGCAATAATTGCTCTCATGGCAAAACCACCACCAAATGCGGCATTTGAATTAATGCACTATTTAAAGATTTGAGTTGGTGAGTTGTTATAAGCTATAATTTTTGGCTCAGCAACAAATGCTCGATTCTGCAAAATCATTCCAAGTTTGGAATTTTGGTTAACCTTTGGATCAAGGCTATTGAGAATTAATGTGTTCTCAAAATATAGCAAAAGACTGATATAATTATTATGAGGTGTAAAGTTCGCCTAGTGGTTAAAAATGTTATACTTTTGAAGTCAATTTATTTTTTCACTGATGGTGATATGTGCCTTTATTCTATTTTCTTGGTTATTATGGATATCTAAATTTTAGAACTGTATCAAATAGACTAAAGATTGCATTTTCAAATGGAGAATTGGTCCATAGAAAATTATATAACCCATATGAAATGCTTAAAAGATTAGAAGGCCAATAAGATAAAATTTGTGAACTTAAAATCATCATGACCTAAGGTAGTTTTTTTTAAGAGGATGGTATATGAGATTTCATAACGTGGTGATCTCATAAATTTTCATCATAGAGATGAAAACCCTTATTCTCTCGTGCAAAAGTATATTAAAAGGTTTGTGTTTCTATCTCTTTATTAATGATATCATATTAACTACGAAGATAAGAAGTATGTATAAGTCATTGAGATATGGTTATTCTTTAACTTATGAGTTAGAGAACATGATGAGTAAAACTCAATACTTTGTATTAAAATCCATGCAAATCGTTCAAAAGGCATCTTACTTTGTGCTAAGGGCCATATTTGTAGAATTTTTAGAATGATTTAAAATATAGAATTTTAAACTCATAAATACCTATGTTATGAAATTTCAGCCTTAAAATGTGTCCAAAGACTCAAAGAGAAGTGTCTAGACCACTATATCTCAATGATTGTTGTTTGGAGCTTGATGTGCATTGTGGTCAATACTTGCTCCAAATATTTGTTATGCCATAGATCAGCAAGTATCAATCCAATTCTATTGAGTAGCATTGGATAATAATGATGAGAATGTTTGGATACTTTATGAAAACTGCAGATGGTTTTCTTTTGGTATAAAGCAAAATTTTCTTTATGATGGAGAGAATACATATATATTTGGATAAGTGTAAATTTACCTCCGAGTTTGCTTTTTTATTTGGAAAATATGCTAGCTCTTGGAGGAGTAAGAAACAAATATATGTAACATAGTGCACAGTTTGAGAATAACTTGTGTATATATATCTACAACATGATATTTTTGGTTAAGAGGATCTGTACCATTTAAGAGTTGTAAGCAGTTATGTGGGAGCTTTGATAATATATTGAGATAATTAATCAGTTATTGCTTACAGTACTAAAGATCCAAATGCATTAAAACCAAACACATATTATAGATTTGTGAAAGATATCATTGTAAATAAATAAGTATGTCTATGCATTTCATAGTTGCTTCCCACTTAGCCTCAACCTATAGATGTATTTGTGGG
Source organism: Paulownia fortunei (assembly GCA_019321725.1). NCBI lineage: Eukaryota > Viridiplantae > Streptophyta > Magnoliopsida > Lamiales > Paulowniaceae > Paulownia > Paulownia fortunei. The sequence goes on from CM033106.1 coordinate 23,636,931, forward strand.
CTATGTCAAATCTCTAGGATTGTGTAGAATATAATCTTTTTAAACTTTAGAATGTTCATAGAGTTAAACCCATAAGTTTAAGATATTGGAATGTTATGTATGTGTTCACAATTATGATGATATACATTCAATGTCTAAGTATGTCAGACAAGTAGAGAATTACTCTCACATGAACATTCACCTCTGATGTTGAGTTGCATGCAGAGATGCGATATTTATGATTTTATTATGTATAAAATCATAAAGAATATGTCGACTTGATAAAAGATCAAGATGAGATTACTCTTATGAATTTGAGTAATTGAAATGGATTCTCACTATCTATTAAACTTATCTTATGACCAAATATGAGTTTTCTTGATATTAGTGATTTTGTAGGACAAAAGAGAAGAAAACTCAGATTAAGTGTTGGGGTACATTTGAACCAAGATTTGTATGGTACATTATTTTTTAAAATATGACATACACTTCCAAGAAAGAAAGAAGCACCATAGCACATGTTTCATACCATGTGTGCCTAAGTGACCACTGGGTAATGAGTGAAAAGATCCCTACTTCCTCATTATATGAGACCCAGAGGTTTGTATAACCTCATTGTTTACCTTTATGACTTTCAATTATTTCTCAAAATTTTAATGTAGTATTGCTACTTTAGCATGCTCCCAATAGCCATGGATGATTCGATAATGCGGGACATATCTAGGAAAGCAGTTATTTTGAAGTTAAGAGATCCTAGTGGGAAATGAAGATTTTCTATGGCTAACACCTAATATCTATTTACTGGCTAAACAATTATATGAAACTTAGATATTTGGGACATAATTGTGAATACATGATAAGGTATTGGAATCAAGTATGCTCTTATATTGTATGAGGGATCAGAAATATTTTGATTGGTGTAGCAAAGAAGTCTAGGGTATAGCGAGATATTTTGTCCTTGTATTTTTTTGAGAAATTGAGTTGTTATATATATCCTTAACCGGTGTATAACACTAAACTTTTCTTAAAATGCTTGCTGGTCACACGATTCATTTGCTTGTATGAAATTAGTGGTGTATAATTATGATCACAATAGACGAAGGTCTAGCCCTCATATGCGAGTGAGAGAAGTAAGAAATAATAAATGGGTTAACGGGTTGCCCATGAGGACCGATCCGGCCCACAAGTTTCAAAAAAATGAATTGATTTTTGGTGGGAGTGGTTTTCTGAAAACCACCCCATAACTAACATAAAAGGGAACTTCCCTAAAACTTCTCACTACCTTTTTTGCAACAGCAAATAAAAAAATCTTTCTCTCTCTCTGAAAAAAAACGTAAGAAAGAAAAGTGAAGAGAAATAAGGTTATTGTAATCAAGATTTGAAGAATATCACCATTTGATAAAGCATTTGGATTGTGGATCAAAACATCTTTCGTATGTTATTGGGTTTGAACGAAAGTGAGCCTTAAAAAATATAAGAAACACCAGTGATTCCACCATGGCAAAATATCTGAATTGTGATAAGTTTTTCTTAAACTTACCTCATGTTTATTTTGTTTAATTTTCGTCTGATGTAGAAACTTGTTGTGGATTTTAGTGAACGTTATTATAGACAAGTAATAAAGTGATGAATAAGTATCGTTTCCATGAGAACTGTTGAATTATTAAATACCAAAATTTTGTTAATTCTAATTTTTTTAAATAAACAAAAGTGGATGTTTATGATTACAAATTAAGTCTAACTAAACTAACTAATAATAAAAAATAACTAATGATGAAATTCAAAAATTTAAAAGTTTAGGGTTATGATTTCATCATAATTAATTCGAATTGAATAATTTATCTTATCAACCTCATTTTATTTCCCAAGTGATAGTTGAATCCCTAAATTATCAATTAGCCTCTCCCAAGGTTTAATGAAAATATAATCAATTGTTAATCCACTATATTCTTATATGAATTACAACAATCAACAATTCATTAGATTCTATAGAGTTTCAAACATGACTACACAAACCATATAAGTACATTCCTATCTTACATGCAATTTATAATTTTATACACATAAAATTAGACACATATATCACCTTTTAGGTCAATATGATTAGCAAATCATTCAATTAGTAGCCAAGTAATTGAAAGTATTAAGAATAATATAGAAAACTCAATTTAAAAATAAATCAAAAATTGAATGGATACAAATATTCAAAATATCATAATTAGATATATCACAAACCTAGAAAGAGGAAATTAGTTCATGTTAGAAAAATGAATAACTTAACAATATCCATGCACATAATTAATGAGAGAGAGGAAAATAAAATTAAACTTAGAAGTAGGATGAGTTTCATCCCTGATAGATGTCTTTTTTTCAACTCTTGGAAGAAATCTTTCTTTTTCTTTCTTGGCTTGTTTTCTCTTCTCTGTCTCTCTAAAAAATCTGAATTGAAAACTTTTGGGATCTTAGAAATATGATGGGAGATGCCGTAAAGAGGGTAAAATAACGATTTTACCCTTAGTTATCTGCTGCCTATTCTGTCTGAAGCAGTCTTTATGGTGCCTAGGCGCTACATTTGCTATCCAATATCAATTCCTGCAGCTCTATGTCCTGGTTTTTCACCACTTTGAAGGCTAAACTAGCTTTTGGTGTCTTCATATGAATTGTAGCTCTATGTCCTGGTTTTTTATAGTCACTTAAATTAGTTTAATATAAAATATGTGAAAAGATTTATGCTTAAAATACCAAAATATGTCAAACTAGAAAGTTTTAGTCAAACCAGAAAGTTTTAGTCAAGTACAAACTCTTTAACCTGATTTTTCTCATTGAAATCAAAAGAAATAATTTTTTAAATAAATATAGATGTTATATAACTATCTCTTAGATTTCTAATGATTCAAGAATCAAGTCAAAATGATATTAGAGTAAAGAGTTATGATTGAAATACAAACATTGCCATTAATAGCACCACAAATCGGATTATTCTAAATTTTAACTAAGTTTTATATTTTTTTCATTTTCTTCTCATTTTTTCCATTACTTACAAGATTTCAAACTAAATATATAAAAAGTAACATAAACACTCAAAATCTAATCAAAAAGTTAAACAAATAGTACTCAATTAACGGGCATAAAATCTACTTATCAAAATTGCTAGGTCAACTGCTCAAAACTAGTAATTGTGCCGGTGGGCTATTGGTTGAACCGCATCACAACTTTGTGTGATAGTGTTGTGATGGAAAGCTAACAATAGGAAGCGTTGCTTAGGTCAAGCAAATCCATCTTCGCCTTGAATTTACCTAAATGTTCTTGTGGGTCTCCATTCTCGTTTGGACTTACTCAAATGGGGGGTCTTGACACGAGGTGCAATGACTTCTTTTAGCATAGTAGTGGCAAAGGAGCTGCACCTAGAGGGAACAATTGCTAATGGCATAGGTTGGTACTCTTCTGTAGTCGGGCGCCTTTGATCTCTATAGGACACTTGATGGGTAGCACACGTTCCATGTGTAATCTTGCTCCTCTCTATTTGAGTCGTATGCCTTAAGGCTCTCCCATGATCACTTGGGGGAAAACTTGATTACTGACTTCTTCTCTCTCATGAGCTCTCTCACCACACGGTGCTCTCAGAGGTTAAGGATATTTTCCAGCCTTTGTGAGAGGGTTGAGGGGGTGGTTGTTGTGGTGGGCGATCTACCACATATTAGGTGATTTCTCTGGCGAATATGCAGGCAACTGCATTTTGTATTATGGTCATGAGAGTTCTTGAGTAATCTGCAAAATGAATATTGTGGGTATTTGTTCTTTAGGAAAAGGTCTTCCTGGTTGAGGCGCTCAACAGGTTCTGTCATAGGTTGGTCATTTCCATTGACTTGGGGTGTCTTCTCCTGATTGTTGTTTCATTATCTTTTAGGTTTTGTAGTGCTCACTTCTCTAGCTTGCTATGTAGTCTACATTCTCAATGTTTAGGCGAAGTTCTCACATGACACCAAAATAATAAAATCAAATGAAGTGACACTCAAATCTTTTATTAGGAGTAACTTTTAACACAAATAAATGTTAGAGAAGCCAAGAGGTTTTATGGCTAAAACTTTCCAAGTACTAAAAAGGTTAAGAAACCAAAGAGAGAATGTATTGGGAGTATGATGTAAACTTACCTCATTTCTAGAGTGAAATTTAGTATTTTAATGATTTGAGCAGAAAGATAGGGAGTGACCAATAGAACACTCCTAAATGTATGAAATTCCAATAAAGGGTTATACTAGATATGAAGGGAATGTACTTCTTGAAATAGTACAAGGACCCCATGGTAATTTCTTTTACAATCTTTTCCGTCTTGTCACTTCAATAACTATTTTATTGAATTAACTCATTAAATTAGTGGAAAAACACTTATGGTACATTTGTTAGAAAATAAACACCGATTCTTAAAATCTTGGTTATTAGATTATGATCGTTCACTTAAAAAAATGACTTTTAATTACTTTTATTTTTTAATACTCATCCTATCCCAAATTTGTAGCTCATATATTCTTATTGAGACATCTCAAAATAAAATTTAATTTTTTAAAATGAATTTCTTTTTTTTCAAAAATGTTCTTTTACTTAAATTATTAATATTAGACTAATACCTTTCAACCATCACTTTTAAAGGTAAAATTGCAAAAGTACTTAAAGTTTATCTAAAATCTATGTCTAGTTAAATTAGATACTTAATTTTGAGACAAAGAGACTATGGTCCAATCCCAACACTCATCGTTGGCAATAACAAAAGACAAAACTAGCACTTTTGAGGTGAATGCAAACAAATCTACATAGGTCCAAGAATGGGCAAGCAAAAAAAATGAGGCAATATTTGGTTTTATTCTCATGAAATATTTCTTTCCTAAAGAATAGGGGAATGATATCAAACTTGGTAAAAGTCTTCTGGGGTTTTCCCCTAAAATGGCTTTTGCCATTCCCTGAAAATATTATAAAAAAATTTCAATCATGACTGTACATATTTATATATTCTAATTATTATATATTTCTATATATATCTTTGTACATACTCCAATCATTAAATCACTACTATATATATATATATATATCCTTTAATCATTACCTTAATATAATCCAATCATTACATTAATATAATAATAAAATATAATAATGTAAAAATTAATGTAATACTAGATAAAATTTTACATTTCATAAATATCCACCGTAGAAAATATCATTTTCAGAAATGAAACCAATGTATTTTTATTTTAAAAAATATCACATTAATTATTTTCAAAATAAAATTAAATACATTTTCATTTTCCACACATTCCTCGTACAATCCTAAATATTCGAAATATTTCCTCCAAAAACAGCCCATAATGAGTCAACATGCCTTAATTTTTTTCCTCATCGTTGTTGCACTAAGGAATTAATATAGCCTCTTTTTTTTGTTCATTTTTTATTTATTTAAATAAATATCTTCTTAGTTGCCCTATTACTGATCCGTGTCAGAAATTATATGATTTTTACTCGTCTAATAACATTTTTTTTTTGCCTAGTTACCCATTTTTTGGCTCCAAAATTTTGTATTTGGTAGCACCTCTCTTATACATAGAAATTTAATTAATGTGGACACCAAAACCTTATCTACATAATAGTATATACTGCAAAATTATGAAATAAGTATCTACTACATGAGCTTAACAAATGTTCCTTTTACTTTTTGCTCCATACTTATATAATGCAGGGATCTTCCTTGCTCAAAAATAAAATAAAATAAAATAATATCTGGAACTCTTTTTAATGGAGATAAAAACTAAATTATGTATAGTTGTCCTGGTGAAAAGAAAATTCGATTTCATTTACTCGTAGAAATAGCATTTATTAAGTATTTTTCAGGTTTTTAGTAAGACTTTGCTCAAGTAGTAGATTTAATGTGCCAATATTTTAATATTAAAATATTTTAAGTCCGAGTCTCGATCAAATATGTGGCAAAGTAGTCTACTGTGATAGAAGTTCTTTATTTGTGAGTAAAAATTCATATTATATTTTTTTTGTGTTATTTTGAACTTAAGAAAAAATGAACGTATATTTAATTTAAAATATTTAATACACGTATTATATCTGATGAATATTACTCAATTTTGATGAATACATTTTTTTTATAAAAATATATAAAATTTATTCGTAAGTACTTTGAAATTGAGAAAACATAAAACCTAATAATTTATTAAAATTTTAATAATTTTTGAATAGTTATCACTACAATGTGTCTCAATTATAAGTTAAATTAGGGTAAATGACAATTCGCCTATAAACTTAACTATTTTGATATTTTACTCTCAAAATTAATTTAAAAATATTTTGTCGCCTCAACTAATATTATTATAATACTTTGCCCCCTAATGGTATTTTCAGATTAAATTTTCACTAAAACGTTATTCATCAGCCGTTGTCACGCCTTTTCCCCCCCTCTTTTTTGCTCAAAAGCCAAACAAAAGGTTTCGTAATATTTTTCTATTCCTGTCAATAGTTGAAGTACGATAAAAGGTGGTATTTTTGTTATAAACAGTGTCTATTACAATACAAAAAATATGCATTATCCCCATCTTTTCCGCTCAAAAGCTAAGATAAAAGTATCATAATTTTTTTTTTATTATTGTCAATGGAGAAAACACAACAATCGGTAGTACTTTTGTTTCAATGTTAGTCACAGTATGAGTAACAAGCTAAGTGATTGTTGTAAATAGTATAAATTGCATCTTTCAAACATTAGATTTCAGCTCCTATATAACTGATAAGCCATGAGTCTAAAACAGACTCAATAAGCTAAGTTCAAGAGATTAATTTGAGTTATGGGCCAAAATAAAAACAAGACGTGACAAGTCAAGTTCATGAGATCCACACGTCAAATACACAAAATTAGGTTATAATACTTAAGTTAAGTCACTAAGGCCATAAAGCCCAAACCCACAAAGTCATTCATATCAGCACTGTAAATACCCGATATTTATTATTAAAAGGCACATAATTAATTACACACTTAACTGCTCTCAAATTATGTTTTATACCTACTTATTCTAGAACTGAATTGAGCATCAAAAAATTTTCGTCGGATCAACCACGACACCTTAATGTCTTTTTGTGACGCTTGTTATGAACCACATAGCAGTTGGCTTCTAGCCATGAGTTCAAAAATAAGTGATATTACATCATTTTGGAACCATTTGTCGGAAGTCACTACCTAATCATTGAGAATGCGATCAAAACTCAGAGCCGTGAGAGCAACCAACACCCAAGGTGACTCCTCTATTGGGAGCTTGTGGCAATGGAGACGAAACTCTACTGGAGGTACTCATTGCGCTGGAGACGACCAGTATCCACCTTCAGCTATCCCAAGAGATCTGCCTCCTCTTTGTCAGGGGAAGCTGGTACTACTCATGACCTAAGATATATTGAGGATTATGATTGAAGAGGCAACAACCCGCCCAGTTGCTCAATTTACTGCTAACCAATATAGAGAGGAGCCCCTCAATCACCTCGCAGAGGTCGAGGCCCCACTCTAGCTCCCGAGAGGACCAAACAAAAGCGTGAAGCGGCGAGGTGTAACGCTGCTAACCAACATAGAAAAGAGGCCCCTCAGTCACCTCACAAAAGCCGAAATGCTCCAGCTCCTGAGAGAGCAGGGACAAGAAGCGACGAGGTGCAGAGAGGCTGATACTCATGAAAACGCAAGCAGTCATGCATCCTCGCCTAGAGACCATACTAAGCAATGAGGGGAGACGAAGGCAAAACACATTGTGGTGCACTCTCACCTAGTGGGCTCACACAACCATGTGGAGGGTTGCCCCCGCTAGTTGTGGTGCCCTTAAAGCCCAACGCTTTCTCCCCCACTATCTTGACCGAGTCTGTACCAATTGGAGTCAAGATAGCTAACCTTACTGAATACGCTAGGACTAGCAACTCACAAGAGTACCTTGACAAGTTCTACGTCAATGCAAACTTATATAACTTGAGTGATGTAGCATACTATAAAATTTTTTGAATTACCTTGTCTAAGCGAGCATTGACTTGGTTTAATTAACTACCCCAAGGGGCATCGTCAGTCTTGAACAGCTGTCACAAAGATTTTTTGTATTAATTATCTATTAACTACAATTACCACGAACACTATAGCGTACTTGTATTAGTTATATGCATTGAATACCATTCGTCACATAAGTTAACTAATTAAGATTTCTTCACATTAGATGTATGTAGTGTGTTTCGTTATTGAATTATTCATTATATTTAATTAATTTTTGATATCTTGATGTAACGAATAATATAATAAATCATTTCATTAAAAATAAAAATTAAAAATAAAAATAATCTTGTATATTAAAGTTCAAAAAGTAAATTGCAACCATGAATTTACAAAAATGCTAGCAAAATAGAGAGATATGAGACCTGCTAGGTGGTTAATTGGTTGGAATTTTATCTGAATTCGATTCAAATAAAATTATAATAGTATCTAATTTACAAGAAATCCAAATCTTTTTATAGATATCCGAATTCAAACAAATAGGGCCGAATTCTATCGTGACAGCACTTCAATTTCAAAGAGAGCTTCAATCATCTGCACACTGCACTCTGCACTCTGCAGCACGGCATATTTAACGTTTGCAAGTTGCAAACCAACCACTCAAGATGAGCCCTTTGATTTGGGCAGTTGACAAATATTTAACCAATATATAATTATTCAATATTTATAGACATTAATCATATAGTATTTTGTTTATTGGTTAAAATTTATTGATGTGTCAGAATGCCCTCAATTTGTACGCTGTCGGAGATAATGTGTGAAAAACTTGTTAAGATATTATACATAAAATTAGTCCAAACAAAAACTAGAATAACACTGTTTTGCCGTGTCATTGTTGATACAATCGGTTGATTTAATAAAAATTATAATGTTCGTAGTTGTTGTAAAATCATAATTATCAGCCCAAATTATTAATCGAGTTATATCATGTCCTCGTTTGGCTAATTTTATTTTAAAAATAAATTATTAAAATATTTGAATAAAATAAAATTATAAAATTTTTAAAATGTTAGTAATGATATTTTTGTAATTAAAACTGTTAAAATTAAAAAAAAATATTAAAATAAAATTTTATTTTAAAAATAAGTTAGGTGGAAGTATTTTTTTTAGAAGTGTATAAGCAGTTAAATATATATATAATTGACATAATGGTCGAGATGGGTTATGTAATCATCATTAATTATCAGTTGATTTATCCATCAAACCTTCAGAGATCCCATTATTGAAGTTGGATTTGGGTTGCTATTGTCACTGACTCCCTTTCATAGGATCCAGCTTAGCATTAGCCCCAAGGCAACAATTATGTACCCTTTCTTTGTGTCTTTTTTCATCTATTTTTGTCAATCAGACAAATATATATGTATGCATATGGATGGTTTAATCGACCGTTATATGGACTTTTTATTTGTTTTTAAAATTTATTAATTTCAAAAACTAAGTATTTCAATATATATACATTATTTTATCATATTAAAATTAGTATTCTTTTTAGTAATTATGAGAGCTATTTGATTTCACTTTTATTTCATAATATTCATTTAAACAAATTAATGTTTGAAAATAAAAGTTAATCAATATTTTTTATATTGTTGAAGATGACTTTAAACTCTGTATTAATGTTATATAATGTTATATCATATGTTAAATTAAGATATTTCTGTGCATAATTGAAGAGAGTTTCAAAGTTTGAATAATAATTTCTTTTTCAGAATTTTCAATTCAAAAAATAACTCTCGATTTAATTGTTTTTAAAAACATTGGATTGTCTTTATATGTATTAGGCTAGGAATTGATTGGTTTTTCAATATATGGTTTTTTTTTTGGGAATCTTTAAATTAATAGGATTAGAAGTAAATTTTTTGTCTAAGACTCAAATCTCAAAGAGACGTGAATGCCAAAACTTAAGGAAAGTGAATGTAGATAACCCAAGTTCAAGTACATTCATCTTGTAACCATGATTATGTAAAAATCAAACCATGAACATCGGTCTCCATCTAGTTCTACATCGTGTAATCGTTAGGAAGTCTAATAAATTGCGGTCATGGACAATCGCGATTATTCATGTATAATAAATTCTATAATTTCTTGATCTCGCTGCATGAATGATTATAATTATCCAAAATTCAAAATCCGGGGACCTCTTAAGAACAACCTGCTCCACCTTTGCTTACATCAAACCCTCCATATAGATAAAGGCAACTTCATTTAAAAAAAAGGTTAATTATAAAAGCCGAACTTAATTTGACCTAATTATATGAACTATCCTTCTAAGTTTCAAAATTATAAATACCCACTACACTAACAAACATAAACATAAGGAAAAACTTAACGGAAGTTGTCAAAAGTCTTTTTTCACCCCTGCCATTAAATTGAAACAATAAAAGAAAAAGGCTAAAAAAAATTATCATCATACTATGGGATTTTACAGTACGATCTTTGCATAAAAAGCTTGATTTATTCCTAACTAAATGAAATAAGTGAAGGTTTTAGATTTTGGACGTAATGTATGTATTTTTTTTGGGGTGGGGGGTCGGGTGGGGGGGTGGGGGGGTGGGGTTGATTTTGAGTGTAAAAGGAGAAATTTTTACAAGTTTTATAAGCATTTCATTTTGAGCATGTTCACTAATTTAGGATTTTTGTTAAGAACTCCTAAAATTTTGGTTACATAGTAGTAATTTTGATTATATATATATATATATATATATATATATATATATTTGGGTTTTTGTATTATATATGAAAAAATAAGATGTGTTGTTGTTGTAATTTGTAAATAACCTGAAGGGAGAAGTGTCATGTATGGAAATTTATGAGGAGATAAATGTAATTAAGTTATCTTTTCTTTTCACATAAGAGATTTGAAGCAGATGATATAGATACAAATACCTATCTAGCTGAAATGTTGAGAGCATCTAAGAGAAAGAAGAAGGCCAAAGCTTCTACTCCGTGAATCATGGTTTTGGGTAGTTAAAATGGACCTCCTGCCACTCAGCAAGAGTGAGTTTCCATTTGAAGAACACAATTTAGAAAATATGAATATTGCCATACGTTCTTAGGTGCCCATATATTTTTGTGGACTTTGGGCATATTACATAGGGTATTTCATAATTAGTATAGTAATTGGGATTGGACAAAAAGGTATTTTGTGATCACTGTATTCAGATAGTATGAAAACTAGTAAGTATATTTGTAAGTTTTTAGCATGCTAAAGGGGATGAATTTAATATTTTTAAACTATTTTTATTCTAAGTTGTTCTATACAATGTTGTTATTGTTGTAGTGTATTTAGAATATTGAATAACGAACTAAGTCCATTTTGATAAAAACAAATAATTTAAAAAACAAGAAAAATATACAAAAGAATTTTAAAATTACTCTTTTATTGTTGTGGTATACTTAGACGATCTGAATAATAAAATAAGTCTATTTGACAGAAAAATAATAATTTTAAAAAAATATAAAATATATAGAAAAATTAAAAAATTACTCAAAACAGCCATATGTAATGATTCAAAAATTGTAGCTATTACATCCCCAAGGAATTGAAAATATTACAATTAACCTCAATGGCATTTTTGTCTCAATATATTCCTTGCATAGTACCTTGAGGGCACAATAGGAAATCCACATCATTTTTTGACTGACATCAATAATTTTTTTTATGAGGGCGACCAACCTCAATCTATAAGACTAAGACAAACATCAAATAAGATATTTATAATTTTGAAACTTACAAGGATAATTTTTGTAATTAGAAAAAAACCTCAGAATGGTCTCTATAGTTAGCCCAAAAAAAAAAAGAAAAAAAAAAAGCAAAATAAAATTACTGCAACAATTCAAGATGTTACATATTTTATTTTATTATTTAAAAATTCTTATCACAGGTTACCAAGATCACAAAAACATGGATATCAATGAAAATCATCTTCAAATTTTTGCATGAATGAAACAAAAAATTAAAAAATTAAATAAAATCTCTTTTCCTAAATGCCCCAAAAGAAGAAGAGAATGTGCTTACTTAGTCCTTAGGCCTCACTTCAATTCCTTCTACAATGAGTCCTCCCTTAAGCTGATAACCCTTAATCTCCATCAAACTCATTGATATCTCCTCATCACTCTCATGACCACCTACAAAGAATTCTCCCAACTCCATCTCCAGCCATCCATCTTCTCTCTTTCGGGCCGCCCTTTCGTCGCCTTTATTCACCCTCTCCTTCATCATTTGCACCCTGTTTCTGTAAAACAGGCCCTCCAGCTGCCGTTTCTTGTCGTCTGGATCGCGTAAACGGGCCGTGTTAGTCCTTAATTCGCCACCACCGGATGCTATGGAAATCTCGCATGGTATTGAGTCAAGCCCAAATCCATGGTCACAAATCTTGAATACTAGGTAAGCACCATATTTGGTGTTTGGAGATAGTGTTTGAGCTCTTATCCTGCCCTGGATTTCTAACCTGTCTACTGTTATAAGCTCAGCCACCTCAGGAAACCTGTACAATTGTGTAAAAACGAAAATCAACACGGAGAAGAGAATATATTTATGAGAAAAATTAGGAAGAATGTGTGGGAAAAAATAAATAAATAAAAACCTTGATCCTTGGATGGATTTCCAGGTCCAGTTACTGTCTTCATCACTATGCAAAATTGAAAGCTCTCTAGCAGAAAGAATGTAAGACTTTCGGCCGCTCGATTTCTCTAATGCAAAGGCCTGCAGCACACACAACATGAATCAATACTACATGTAGCTCAATAATTATTTTTGATATCTTTTTTTTTTTCCAGAAATTTAAATGTCAATGTATGTGTCTAAAAGTGGGATAAACTGTGATGACATACCTTATAACCACCATCTATAAGGATGGAACCAGACAGAAGAAAAAACAGTTCCTTTTTGGATGAAAACTTCAAAGGAGTAGTGCAAGTTCTTGATGATACAATGCGCCAACAATCACTAGGCAAGAATTTGTCCCATACAACGTTTGATTCCGCCGGGATTCGAAATTCCCTCGACACCACCAACATTTTGCATGCATCCTGAGGAGAGGTGAGTGATAAAATTCTTGAAACACAGTCTTCTGGCAGGCCGACGATATTGGAACAACTTGCCATTAAATTATTTTTTGGATAAAAAATATTCAAATTTTTTTCGATCGATATTTTGGTATGTATTTGTACAAGCTACTACTGTGGTATGTTTGAATGAGGTGGTATGTTAGATTTTTATAGTGTGGATGAATCAAATACGTGTGGTCTAAATTCAAATAAAGAAAGTCTTGTCTAAGTCTTCTCTTATTTTGGAAAAGTATGGCACATATAGTTGACGTGTGGGATTGAGTCAAAAAGTGCATTGCCCACTTGTGCATTGGATTATCAGTCTGAAAACTCTTTTTTCATTGATTTTTTCAGTTGACACGAGGGCCTTTTTCCACAACCAATTGTTGGCTTTATGATCATTGTTGGCAAGTACAATGTCGGCCTACATTGGATTTGATGTCTTTCTTTTTTTTTTTTGTTTTAGTGAATCAAATGGATATATTATAATATTATGAGTTATTATGATAATAGTTAATCAACTTTTTAACAACTAATAATCATTTTTAATTAAAAATAACTATTATAAAAACAAACAAAAACTTCATAATTAATCTTGAAACCTCAAATTTGTCAATTGAGTTAGATTTCATTACTCAATGTTTATATATTTTTATGTGCAACAATTATTGACTTCTCGATAATTAATGATTATAGTTCTCACAAGTGTGTTATAATCATACTCAATTGCCTTGTGCTCAATTACATGTAATTGCACCACATTGGACAATTACAAGTTTAATGCCCTAAATGCCCCCACAATCTTCTCCATCTTCTCCCACCACCATCGGTTTTCCTATTTGTTCTCAACCTCAAAAAAACGGTCTCCCAACTAACAATTATCGTATTTAACATTTGTCAATTGTGTCAATATGTTGAAACTTATTGAATTAACAATGCTAATTTTTTTTTATCCATGAGAATTTGAGTCATATCGTAATTTTATTCGATATATAACTATAAATTGGACATCAATCATGTCGGTGGATCTCTAGGATGATATGGCTGCAATGCAACCATGATAGTAGTTGTGGAGGATTCTCCTCTAGCTGGCTCCATTGCCTATGGCTATTTATGGATGGTTGTCTAAAATCGACCTACGGATATTCTTATAAAATTTGATATCCTACCATTCATAACACACTAAGAAATAGAAAATTCAAAATGATGATATATGCTTTAACGCGAAGCATCCTACTTTTGAAATATTACTCTTTAGCCGTGTACTAAATTAAAGAGAAAAAAATGCTAGCAGCTTGCCCTCTAGAAAAGTAGCCCAATGTATTGCAAGTCTTGTTAGCACATCACCTCTGACCCAAATATCATCCTCTGAGAATATTCTTCCATTCAGGATTAGGTTTTATTAACAGTTGACTATGTTTTCAACCTTTGATTCCATTGTTTGTTTTCTAGGTATCATAACATAGTATTTGAGTTCAGATAACTCATTCCATCTCGGTCTTTCTAATTGTCCACCTTGGAAAAATGGTTCATGTTGGCAAAATTTTGTTAATTCCTTGAAATTTATTGAAGCGTTTTCACTATTCACATGCCTCACGTGGCCAGAAAAATCAACAGTTCTCGTCTTTTATTTTAATATGATGTTTTATTTTATATTTCATACAACACATCATCGTCATATATTTAAAATATTTTCTTAGATATATAAATATTGTTAGTCATATACATGTGGTATAAATGTTGATATGAGATATAAGATCAACTGATTAAATACGAAGTTGGAATAGTGAATTTAAAATTTTAAATCAGCAGGTTACCATGCAACACGAGAATAACTAAAGATAAATACCATTTACTTAAATTATTAATTTAACCTATAATACATGATTAATAACAATATAATTTTTAGATAACGTGCTATTGTTCCTTTGAGGTTTTGCAACAAAAATGTAATTTGTTTTCGTTTTTTGTTTGGGGTGACAAATGGGTTGGATTCATTAAATAAATTATATTTTGTCACAAGTATACTACCAAATAAATTGCAAATATTATGAATAATTTTGCTGCGAATGAAAGATTTGTTGATTTTTCTCATATAATGTCTAAATTAAGAATATAAGACTCAACAAGTAATTGTTAAAAACTTACTCATATTAAAGTTAATACCATAAACCTAAATATAAATCAATTTTGAACCGTAAAAATCAATTTTGATATATATAGGAGCTTCAAACTTAATTTACTTGACATACACATGAACTATTTGTTAAAAATTAATTTTTGAACCGTAAAAATAATTGAGATTATAGTTTCTTTAATAATTAATGAAATATTATGCATCTAAGAAGCAAAATTAATAGTTACATCTTGTTACTGGGTTTAATTCGACCATCGAATTTGAACTTTTAATAAATTTGTCCAAACTTATCGCATAACATATAAACATTAATATTTGTTGATGCTCCAGGAAAATATATTCGATTCAGTTTATTCTGATAAACAATGGGCTTCTTAATGAAGTTAAATTGTTTATTTCAATATTCATATAATTTCCAGAAGTTGAGGCCATTTACTATCAAATTTTTATGGAAGAAATGAGCTCCATTTCAATGATCAAGGCATGGACCCATGTCACTTTGGGCTAGCAAGGAAAAATATGGAGGAAAAGGTAAAAAAAAATGCTTTCTTTTTAAGGAATAATCGAATATATCATTATATTTAAATTTCAAACTTATAAAATATGAACAATTAAATTATTTATTACATCAAAATATCAAATGAAATAAAGTATCATTCATTATATTAAAATAACAAATGCTAATGAAAAAATTGTTTAATTGTTTTTGTACTATAATTGGAGGAAGATATCAGAAAATCTTACGAAATTTGAAAATCTTAAAAAATCTTGAACCTCAACCAAACTGGAATTTCAGTGTGAGCCTTTTTGCAGAATAATAGATCTCAAATTGACATTTATGGTTCGGTTTTGATAATCTAGCATATTATTTTGGTAGTTTTCGTACATTTTGAATGAAATTGATTACTACATTATATTGTGTACACTCCCTCCATTCCAAAAAAACAGCCCTCATTTTACAATTGACTAATTAATTTGACTACTTTCTTAGCACACTAATAGATACTATGGTCATTTTTAATAAAAATTATTTGAATAATATAGTATAATATTACAATTTGAAAGTTTAATAATATCAAAATTATAAAAAAATGATGTATTAAGTTAGTAAAAAAAAAAAAATAGGAGTTTGACGTCCTAGAAGTGAATATTATGGATCAAAGGATGCATATTATATTTTAAGGAAACTATTTTAAAAAAAAAATTATAACACCACCACACATGAAAACTCAGAAAAAAATTACTTTTCATGAGACTTTTCTTATAAATTCTTATTTTCATTCTTGTTTTTCTTCTTTTTCCAGTAAGTCATGGAACCACGCTAAATTATGGTATCCTGATTTCCTTAAACATTGTATGTTAATTTATTTATTTTTATCAAAATTTGTGATTTTCAATGAGAGAGCCATATTGTTGCGTGTAAATATGTGGATCATTAGAAGCGTTTGTTTATATTTTTTTTAAAAGAGATTTTTTTTCAATTTTTACTATTTAAAACTCGAAAATATATTTATTTTATTCACTTTTTAATATTAAACCCCACTTATTGTCTTTTCTAAAAAAATTCAATCAAAGTTAAAAATTGATATCTAGACTTACAGATGCTATTTTCAAACCTCCTTATTTTATTGAAATAAAAATTATCAATAGCTTACTTGAATAACTTACTAAATTAAAATAACTTAAAAAGTGATTCTTATGAATTTACTAAATTAATTATATTACTTAATAACTTACTTGAAAAAAATTAAAATATCCGAAAGCATTTCATAAGTAAAGAAATATTAATTAAAAACTTGATCATATACTTTGAAATTATTATTGAAAATATAAGGCAATATCTAAGTAATAAAATAACATTTGATGGTTAATTGCGTTGTATTTTTCAAGTTTAGCATATTGATGAATATCAATAGCTTAAAACACATGCAGTTGCATATATAAATGATGATAGCTATATTATTTTCACAAATTTCTTATGTTGTAATTGAATTGAAAAAATATACATAAACAATAAAGAAAAAGAATATGAATTGAAATAACATGTAGAAATTAAGTATTTCAAAAGAATGTAAATTGAGGTATTATATAAAAAAAAAATTATGCCAATAATATTGCAACAAAACAAGGGACTTTCTTTCAACTTATAATTTTAGGCAACACTTGTTTCTAAAGATTAAAGAATTTGACAACCCGGACAACATTAGCATAAAATTGAAAGAATTTAAATGTTAAACAAGAAAAATAATTAATAATAGGAAAAAAAAATCCTTTTACGAACATAAATAAAATTATAGTTTAACTAATTTTTTCTTTAATGATAAATACATGTGGAACTAAACGAGAGGATGTAGATTTAAAAGTCAAAGTAAAAATACATATAAAATATTCAAGAACCTATAGATCATTGGTCATTTTTTTGAATATAATCCATAAAAATATTTCCTATAAAAATTTTCTTTTTCCTTTTTTAACTATATCTGTTGGTGTCTAAGTAGTGGTTAGTAAGACCCCTATCTATTTATTAATCTTTCAAAAATTAAATTGTTCTAAGCAAAGTGATCTCAAAATAAATGAGGATTACTACTTCCTAATATTATAAAACGAAAAGCAAGTTAGTTAAGCTTATCTATGTTTAGGAATCTTGTGGAATTTGTTCTGAATAGAACACTTGAGATGTCTGCAGGCCACAAGCCGCCATATTAGCCAACGGTCCGCAACTTTGTTCCCCTCCCGGTAAAATGTGTGAAGCATGTCCTGGATTCCCCCGACCTGCTGCAACTGTGTTTAACTTCAACCAACCTTGCATTGGTTTGATCCAAGTATTGAGACTGATAGGTGGAAATGTGAAATCCCAAACCATGGGCTGCAGACCTATCTCCTTTCCAATTCATTTTTTTTGCCAAGGAAAGTTGAAAGATGATACCGTGTCTTAAGTCATTTCTCTCCCTTCATATGAAGCATAGTATGAAGAATGGTACTATGGATCTGACATGCTCTTTACATCCACATCCAGTAGAAGTCCTCTTAAAATTGGATCATAAGATGAATGTTGGTGGTATCCGGATCTGCAAATTGAAAAAAAAAAAAAAAAACATAGTATACATAAATTGAATTATACATACTATTACTAAACTACTTATACATAAATTTAAACTGTTTGTTCTTGAGTTTTATTGATTGTCATGACAAAGTAATATGTAACATGGATTAATTATGTCTAACAGGGATTGATTGTGTCTAAATTGAAATGATAATCTTTATTTTTAGCTAGCGAAGTGGTATTCTAGATATAAAGATATGTTTTTGAGTATATTGCATAAACATAATCTCTATATCAGTTACGCTATTATGGACTTTTTGCATCACATTTTTGTGCCATTACACAACCTATTTGATTGGTCCAAATTTCTTAAAAGAATTATTGGGCAATTTTTCCTATTTTTTAAGGAGGCATGCTATTTGGAGTTAAAGAGTTCAAAAAGTCATTTTCATAATAGTCATTTGTGTGGTCAGTAACTTCATAAAAACTATTAAAAATTCTTGCTTCTCTAGGAAATATAGAGAACAACTTATAGTTCAATTGTATCAACATGTTCATTTTTAGCGGCTAATATTGTTCGACTTGTCATATATAAGTTGAGTTTACAGCTACAATGGCTTGATTTAATGTTTTCATTTATAACTGCATCCGGAAATTTCACGAGAAAAAGAAAAAAAGAAAAGAAAAGAAAAACAAACTCATATGTAAGTGTAGATGTTTGTAGGAAGTTCTAAGAGGATGTCATACAATATCCTTGTTTAGAATATATCCAAAATATGTTTGGAAAACTCTAAAGAGTCTCTTTTACCATTAGATATTTTTAATCTCAATCTCACCCTCCGTTGAAGGAGGTAGTAAATAGGTATAGGATTTCATTTGCAATGTAAGCAAGTATAGAGAAGCAAGTTTGAGTAAAGTTATCCCTCCGCCGTCCTTTTAAGTAAGGTTGCTTTGAGTAAGGGAGAGAAGGGGAGCATTATAAAAAGGTGTAGAATCTCTTTTTGAGGAGGATAGTAGTATAAATAGGAGGACAGTAGTATAAATAGATATAGAATTTGAACAAAGTAAAGAGAAGAAGTTTGAAGAAAGAGTTCTTTCTCATGCTCTAGGTGTTGAGTTTTTTTTTTTTTAATATTTTTAATATTTTTTAATTAATATAATATTTTATGTTAACATTTATAATTTGTTAAGGAAAAAATGATTGAGGAAAATACGATAATAACTTTCAATATACGAAATGTTGAAGACGTAAATATTCCATGACCTCAATTGAAGTGTGGTCAAGGTCAAAAGTGACCATGTTATTGAAGTTAAGTTCCACAGTTCTTGACCAGACATTTAAGGCATCCAGATTAGATGTAACTAGGAGGTTGAGAAATAATCCGTATGTGTAAATGTACAATGGGGTTGCCATTAATTGAGAAAATCTATGGTCAAACTCTAAGAAGAAAGAGAACGAAGAAGAAAGTAATTTTGCTGATATATAGAGAGCAAATGGAAAAGTTACTGTTATTTATTTACATCTTTAGTGTTGTCTCAAATGCTGGCTTCATGGTTTCTATATTATAGAAATAATTGGTAGTGCTGCTTGTGTGTCTTATTACTATTCCTAGTCCTTCATATTTGTTAAAAGAATTTGATTAAATTTGTGGTATCCAAAATTATCTTTTAGAATAATTGATGAATGACAATCGAAAAAAAGTATTTATGCAAAGTAGAATCATATGAAAAATATTACTTATCTCTTCTTGCTTCTCCTTTTTATATTGGCTAGTTGAACATGTTTGTAAATACCTAAAGGTGTTCTTATGATTTTGGATGTAGACAAACTTGTAGAATGTAACGGGCACAAGTGCCAAATCACGTTTTCTCTCTCACAACTGAATAAGGTGGAAATTAGTGAATTTAGTTATAGAATATAATGGGCACAAGAAATCACGACATCACTCATAATTAAAAAAGATGAAAATTAGTGAATTTGGTGGAACACAAAATGAGATTGACTTTGCATGGGATTTGGTAAGTGGATGGAGCAAGGTAGAACCTCACAATTAAAAAAGATGAAAATTAGTAAATTTGGTGGAACACAAAATGAGATTGACTTTGCATGGGATTTGGTAGGTGGATGGAGCAAGGTAGAACTCCATTGAGTGAAGAGACGCATAAAATGATTCACAAACAATTGCAAAGGAAGCTCTTTCCAAGACCACACAATTGATTATTCGACATGCATCACGTCTGTAGTATGTTGGAAATGGTTAGTGTGTGGAGGTGATGACAACGTACTTCTGTTTGATGAAATGGTTACAACATATGATCCTGCACCTTCTTAAAAAATTGTTTAGTTTAACTTTGTTAGCACAATTTTGTTAAAAATTAGTTATTGGGTTGTGCACTGCACCGGCACAATTTTACTTAAGAAAATATATTATTTTCACTTTTATGTTCAATACTCACTGCTTGATTTAGAAGAAATCAATATACTTGATTTCAAAATGATAGATACCTGAAACACTAATATTTGTTAGGCTTGCTGGGATAATTCAAATTAAGGGTCTCTCAAAAGGTCATAATGAACTGATATGCGAAATGAGCTAATATGTAAAAGTTATCTTATGACAGTTGAACACCGAGATATTTATATTGGTTGGTTCACGTAAACCGTACATGATACGATCCAAGTATCATAGTATC
The DNA here is from genome assembly GCA_019321725.1 of Paulownia fortunei. Lineage (NCBI taxonomy): Eukaryota > Viridiplantae > Streptophyta > Magnoliopsida > Lamiales > Paulowniaceae > Paulownia > Paulownia fortunei. The sequence goes on from CM033106.1 coordinate 23,657,895, forward strand.
ATCACTTCTCATGTCCCATCAATTAATATATCAATGACCGAGCCTTTTTAAGTCCACCTAATCTTGAGTTCGAGTCGGGTCAGACTCCATATAAAAATACTAGAATTCCAAATAATTTAAGCATTTTTGGCAAATTTAGGAGTAGTAGAGTAGTTTTAATATTCTACACATTAGAACCCATATTGATATTGATATCGATATCCAATGTGAACTGTACGGTGTACACAAATGAGCCCGCATATATTTGAACAAATTTAAAATTTTCTATTTTCTATTTTCTACTCTTTATTATGATTGATCTTGTTAATTGTATCAATGAAGCACAAATTATTATATAAAATATGGTTTATGTTATTAAATAACAAATTTTTCCAATCTCAAATTTAATAAGTGATTTTTGTTGTTGAAATGTAATTATAAAATGAAAAAAAAAGGAGGTAAAATGATTTTGACACTTCGTTATTTTCGACATTGGCAGAAAAGTCCAAAAAGGTAAGAAAATAATAAATCTACATTGAGGGCCAAAATCAAATATCTTTAATGCTACAAAATCTTCAATTGATTTGGAGGATTTTCTATATTATTTATTAAACTTAAACAATACAGAAAATTATATTCACATGAGAACTAGATTGCCACAAGTTTTCTGATTTAGGAGCAATAACACATAACTTAGCTATATTGCATGTTTTTGTTAAGCACAATGTTTTCCTTCAAGAATGTAGAATGCAATTTTTATATTTATTTATTTACTTGATCCTTTTCAAATTTAAATTTTATATTTTTTTGAATATTAATTACGTAGATTCAACATGGCTAGCATTCCACATAGAATTCGACATAGATAATTTTTCCTCCAATTTTAGAAAGTCCCCATTTTTTTTCTACATGGCCAACTAACTATTCCATAAAAAATTGTCCTAAAATAGTCAATTTTTTAAACATAGTGTCTTTTACTTGTCAGACCTCTAAAATAAAGGATGAAAATTGAAGTAGGCATATCAAAAGTGCAATCTTCCCCAACTGAATTTATTCATAAATTGTGTTTCGAATGGTAATCTTTTGTAATTTGTTCAGATTTTGAAAATCATGCTACATAATACAATTATCAGTATTTTTCAGTTTAGAAAATTGTTATGTTAACATCTAGAAAAAAGATTTTCTAGTTTCCATTTTCTATTAATGTATCCTTGATATTGAATTTAATTAACGACATAATATTTGTTGTGTAATGGTAATGTGCAATTTTGCTATATAACATGATGAACATCATGTATAAAGGTGAGAAGCCAACTATGAATAATGAGTAAAAATCCAATTTTGCTCATTTGAGAATGCTTATTCTGGCAAAAGTTAGAGCTGAGGTTGGCAATAAAATAAAAATTTCTCTTAACTATACATCCATCTTCTACAAATTTAATAGAGAGGTCATACTTTACCCAATTTGTGAAGTATGACTGGTACAATATAATGTATAACTTTTGAAAAAAATTCTCTACAATCCATGTGATCTATGTGTGGGGAAAAAAACAAAAGAATTGACTTGACCATTAAAAAAATTTCAGGGTCCTACTTGATTTTGATGGGAATCACCTCAAATCAAAAGTAAATACGTTAGGTTTACTAGAATTTGTCCTACATACAAAAGATCAATAAAATAATAAAAAAAAACTTACTAAAATTAGAACCACATTTTTTTAGAGTTTAGTAAGAGAAGAATTTATAGTATCTGATTATGTGGACTGACCATCTAGATATCATATATCAAGAATATGGTTGAATATTTAAGGATGTGACCATCTAGATATCATATATCAAGAATTTGGTTGAATATTTAAGGATGATAATGGAGTGGATTCATATCGAGAGTCGTAACGAACTCTTTCTATTTAAAATGGATCTAAACCCGATTAAATGAATTTAGAACAAAAAATAAGTTTTAAAATTTTCAATCGGCCAAGTTCAGAACGGATAACGAATCACCCATATATATTATTTACAAGTTTTAAGGTTTTAAATGTAGCATATTATGTTCTCTCTCCTTAATCTCTCTGATTTTTTTTCACCACATAGAATCGTTGCCTCTTCTTCATCTCTTGCCATCGGCTGGTAGAATGCATCTTCTCCAAGCTTACAGGTCCAAAAAAATAGCGCCAAAATACAATTTGAACGATATTCAATATCCGCTCATAGTAAGCACAAATCAAAGTTTCGTATAGTGATTAATTATGTGGGCACATTCCAAACTCCATTTATTTTTCTCTATTTATTTTCATTGTGCACCTCTCTTATGTTGAGATATGGTTGTGAAAATTTTTCTTCTTCTCCTCCTTTTTTATTTTTTTTTCTTCAGATTCTTCATTTGTAAATATGAAGATAGTACATTCAGAAATGTTGAGGGGTATGAGTATTTTTTACCATTTTATAACACTGTTGGCGGGTCTAATGAGTTGGATCCGCAAGGTTTAGGTCCAAGGTGGAGCGGGATGGGTTCTAGATTATATCGGGATGAAACGAGTCTCAGGTCCACATGAGTTTTGACAGGAGGGGTTTCAGGTTTGACCATCCGCAATCAGTGTTAGCAATAAATTTGGAGTCATGTCCATATAGAAGTCAGGTTGGGAGGCGACCTATGAAAATGCACCAATCATAGTGTGTTTGAGCAATTCTGTATGTCAATTGGTCATAAAATAAGCCACATGATTATGTTTTTATATGTATAATTCATGTTATATTAAATAAATGATGCAATGGGTATATGGATGATTGTCAAGTTTTTCATTTAATAAAAAATAAGATATTTAAATAATAAATCTTGCATGGTATACCAGTGTAGTATCTATAAGACTAATTTTAACCCTATTCTCAAACTATTTCTACATTTATGTGACATTTGAAGAAAAACTAATCTCCCCTTGCTTTGTTGATAAAATATAAAAATAGAGTAAGAGAATTTGATATTGGGCATTTAAAATGGTGGATCTAGGGTTGATACTAAATCATCTCAACAAATATTTTATTATTTTGGTAGCTTCTACACTAATTAGTTATTGAGATTCTTAAACAATACTAAAATTGATAACATTATTAAAATAATATTCATTTATTCTAAGAGCGAAATAAATAACATGACAACCATAAATTCATAATTTTATACCTCCCCAACAAAATTTTGGAAGAAAAAGGAAAGAAGAGAAGCAAACAAAGTTCAAAAAATGAAACAGACAAAAAGGACAAAATTTTCTTTTATTTTTCATGTTGAATTCATTACAAATTAAAAGTAAGCCCATTTCATAGCGAGCAAAGCATTGCTCATGATTTCCAACGGCCAACCTTTTTCAGGATTCATTCAAATCCCCCCTAAATTCCTTCGGCGATTTTAGCTAAATATTATAATTTAAGAAAACATTTGTCAAAATACTGTAGAATAGAAATAATTTAGGATTTTATGGCAAAGTATTATTCTCCATAATCCTTTCATTAATTTTTTTTATTTTTTATACCAAAAGTATTAGGAAGTCTAACGCTTTCAACAATTTGTCCAACAGTTATTGACAATTCAACAAAGTAATTAATTTAAATTTTTATTCAGGTTTCAAAAGCTGAATTATGAAAAGAAGGTGTTATATGCGGTAACGCTTTGAACTGAAAGCGTTGAACTTCGTAACGCCTTCTTTTAGATTTTTTTTTTAAATTTTTTAAGAATGTAATATCAATCAATAGAAAATAGAAGAATCTTTTCAGAAAAAAGATGAATGGAAAGTATTTTGGAGGTTAATGCTTTCCATTCAATTTCACATGCCAATTAATATATTTCGACCGTTTGAAAAGTTGAATTTGAAAGGAAGGCGTTATGGGGTAACGCGGTAACGCTTTGCTTTGAAAGCGTTAGCTTTCCATGCCTTCTTTGTAATTTATTTTTAAATTTGTATGAGCTGAAGCGTCCACCAATCAGCATTGATGTAGCGGTTGTGCAGCCTTTTTCACGCCACATTCATTAACCCTTCACCATCCTTCACCAGAACCATTTCATTTCACCATTTCCTTTCTTCTTCCAGCGCTAAACCATTTCTCTTCTTCTTCTTCCCAACTTTCTTTCTTCATCTTCTTCCTTCTGCATTCATCCTCATCCCCCCTTTTTCTGCATTTCTCCGTTAGAAAAAAAAAAAAAACATTATTCTCCTCCCCCACCACCACTTCACCAACTAGTGACGTCATTTGATGGTGGCGGCGGCGGCGACGGCGGCGACCAAGTTTAAAAGGTAATTATTATTGTGTTAGTATTATTATTTTTAAATTAGTTATTTAAGTATTAGTTCTTTTTAAATTATTTATTTGAGTATGTATTGTATTTTGAAATTAAGATATTAGAAATTATTTCGTTGTAAATTCAAATATTGTAGATATAATAAGAATTTTCTTGTTCTCATTAGTTTGTGTTTTGTTTGATTTGATAATATATCATATCAACCATTTATTCATGTTGGGACTAATCAAAACATCAATAACAAATATAAGTAATCCGTTGGTACATAAAAATAACATGTACATCAAGGCTTTTCTAATCAAAAATATATATTGAAAATTTAATTTCATTATGAAATATAATATTTTAATTAATTATTAATGATTATAGATAGTGAATAAAATAAGAAATTAGGATTTCAAATTTAATTAAAAATTAAATAAATAAAAATAAATAAAATTTATTATTAATTTAAAAAAGATATATATAATATTTGTATAAAGAAAATATAGTTAATAATTTTGTTTATTAAATTAATTTTAAAAAATAATTATTTTAAAATCACCATTACAAATTTAATAATTATAGATAGTGACCAAAATAAGAAATCGGGTTTTGAAATTTAATTAAAAATTAAATAAATAAAAATAAATAAAAATAATTTACTATTATTTTAAAATATATAAATATAATATTTATATAAAGAAAATATAATTAATAATTACGTTTATTAAATTAATTTTAAAAAATAATTATTTTAAAATCAACATTACAAATTTAATAATTATAGATAGTGACTAAAATAAGAAATCGAGTTTTGAAATTTAAATAAAACTTAAATAAATAAAAATAAATTATAAAAAATTATTATTATTTTAAAAATAGATAAAGATAATATTTATGTAAAGAAAATATAGTTAATAATTATGTTTAATAAATTAATTTTAAAAAATAATTATTTTAAAATCAGCATTACGAATTTAATAATTAGTGAAATAAGAAATCAGGTTTTGAAATTTAATAAAAAATTAACTAATCAAAATAAATCAAAATAATTTATTATTATTTTAAAAATAGATATTTATATAGAAAAATATAGTTAATAAAAATATTTATTAAATTATTTTAAAAAATATTATTATTTTAAAATCACCATTACAAATTTAATAATTATATATAGTGAATAAAATAAGAAATTGGGATTTGAAATTTAATTAAAAATTCAATAAATAAAAATAATTTATTATTATTTTAAAAATAGATAAAGATAATATTTATATATGAAAATATAGTTAATAAATATGCTTATTAAATTAATTTTAAAAAATAAGTATTTTAAAATCACCATTATGAATTTAATAATTATATATAGTGAATAAAATAAGAAATTGAGATTTGAAATTTAATTAAAAATTAAATAGAAATAAGTAAATAAATTATTAATTTAAAAATAGATATAATATTTATATATGAAAATATAGTTAATAAAGATGTTCATTAAATTAATTTTAAAAAAATATATTTTTTAAATTACCATTACAATTTAATTATTATAGATAGTGAATAAAATAAAAAATGGGATTTGAAAATTAATTAAAAATTAAATAAATAAAGACAAATAAATATAATGTATTATTAATTTAAAAATAGATAAATATAATATTTATATATGAAAATATAGTTAATAAGTATGTTTATTAAATTAATTTTAAAAAATAATTATTTTAAAATCACCACTACGAATTTAATAATTATAGATAGTGAATAAAATAAGAAATTAGAATTTGAAAATTAATTAAAAATTAATTAAATAGAAATAATTTATTATTATTTTAAAAATAGATATTTATATAGAAAAATATAGTTAATAAAAATATTTATTAAATTATTTTAAAAAATATTATTATTTTAAAATCACCATTACAAATTTAATAATTATATATAGTGAATAAAATAAGAAATTGGGATTTGAAATTTAATTAAAAATTCAATAAATAAAAATAATTTATTATTATTTTAAAAATAGATAAAGATAATATTATATATGAAAATATAGTTAATAAATATGCTTATTAAATTAATTTTAAAAAATAAGTATTTTAAAATCACCATTATGAATTTAATAATTATAGATAGTGAATAAAATAAGAAATTGAGATTTGAAATTTAATTAAAAATTAAATAGAAATAAGTAAATAAATATAATTTATTATTAATTTAAAAATAGATAAAGATAATATTTATATATGAAAATATAGTTAATAAAGATGTTCATTAAATTAATTTTAAAAAAATATATTTTTTAAATTACCATTACAATTTAATTATTATAGATAGTGAATAAAATAAAAAATGGGATTTGAAAATTAATTAAAAATTAAATAAATAAAGACAAATAAATATAATGTATTATTAATTTAAAAATAGATAAATATAATATTTATATATGAAAATATAGTTAATAAGTATGTTTATTAAATTAATTTTAAAAAATAATTATTTTAAAATCACCACTACGAATTTAATAATTATAGATAGTGAATAAAATAAGAAATTGAGATTTGAAATTTAATTAAAAATTAAATAGAAATAAGTAAATAAATTATTAATTTAAAAATAGATATAATATTATATATGAAAATATAGTTAATAAAGATGTTCATTAAATTAATTTTAAAAAAATATATTTTTTAAATTACCATTACAATTTAATTATTATAGATAGTGAATAAAATAAAAAATGGGATTTGAAAATTAATTAAAAATTAAATAAATAAAGACAAATAAATATAATGTATTATTAATTTAAAAATAGATAAATATAATATTTATATATGAAAATATAGTTAATAAGTATGTTTATTAAATTAATTTTAAAAAATAATTATTTTAAAATCACCACTACGAATTTAATAATTATAGATAGTGAATAAAATAAGAAATTAGAATTTGAAAATTAATTAAAAATTAATTAAATAGAAATATTTATTATTAATTTAAAAATAGATAAATATACTATTTATATATGAAAATATAGTTAATAAATATATTTATTAAATTAATTTTAAAAAATAATTATTTTACAATCACCACTACGAATTTACTAATGAATAATTGCATTTATTTTTTGAAGGTATGACAGCTCAAAGAAAAATTACAATTATGGTGTATGCAGGAAATTAAGTGTCACAAGATTATTGATTGTGACACATGACTATCTTCTAATTGTATACGTGAGAATTCCTCGTACAACAATCTTTTCAAAATTATTGTCAAAATTGTATGAGCGCACCCGCATTGATAGCAATCATTTTTTGTTGAAAGTGTTTGCTAAATTTTTACAAGTCTACATGCAACGAATAAAAGAATTAATTGTGGAGATAATCGACGAGTTTTTCTTGGATCCAAAGGCTAAAATTGATAATATGGATATTTATGTTGAGAAAGAACAAATTCACCATAATGTTGTTTCTCTAGAGATGATGATGAGTTAGGAATGGGGCTCGTATATGTCCATTATAACCTAAGACACTGTTGTGGATCTTTCTATGGTGACACAAGAAATGTTAACTATTGGGATTGATGACTTGTGTGTGGGTGCTTCTACCTTTGCTCATGCAAATTTCGGTATTGGGCAATACAATATTGAATTAAGTAGCATGAGAGAAGTTGATAGTACATACACAGAGTATGTCCCTAATGTGCCAATTGTGACAGAAGGGTTGACAAATTTCGGAATTCATAATGTTTGCGGGTGGGTCAACCTCTAGTCATGAACAACATAATAATGAATCTTGTAGTTATACTGTACCTGATGATACTCATGCAGGATGATGCTAATGACCCAATAGTAGACAATTTTGGGCATAACATACCTAGTGGTTCTGAACCAAAAGAGGTTGAGCACCCAATTCCTAATTATAATGAGGATGATGTTGATGTTGATGTTGATGTTGATGTTGATATTATGTTAAATATATTATCATCATAGGGTTAGGGGACATCATTACAGCATGAACTCCCAGTCAGTGCACCAATACCATTCACCTCAAATGAACATATACTTCATTCATCAATCCCATTCATCTCTACTATATATCCAGAGATATATGCAGACTCTATTCTTATTTCAACTGGGGATTGGGGTAAGGTTTATGATTCTAATAAAAGGTTCTTGATGTGGATATGGTTTTCAAGGATAAGAAACACTTGATAACTGCAATTAAAGATTTTTCCATCTATTTTGCAAGGTGAAAGTATCGTGTGGTTGAGAGTACGCCGAAATTAAGGAAAGTGGTTTGCAAACATAGCAGAACAAATATGTGGTGCAGATGGGAGCTTCAAATATCACTAAAAGCAAATATTGTTTTGTTAAAAGTAACAAGGTATGGGGGACCACACATGTATGATTGATAGAATGTCAATTGACCATCACAATTTAGATAAAAATTATATTACTACATTACCAGTGGGGATTGTTCAGGACGACCCAATGTGTCAGATAAAATATGTCATGTAACTTGTGAAGGAAAAATTGGGATTCGAGATTTCATATTCGAAAGCATGGTGTAGCTTGAAACGTGCTCAAGAAAATATGTATAGGACTTTCGAGAGCTCAATGCAGAAACTCCCTAAGTTTATGGGAACTCTATAAATGTCGAATTAGGGGACCATTATTGAGTGGGAGCATAAAGATACCATAAATCTAAGAGAAAAGATAATCAAATATGTCTTTTGGGGCTTCAAGCCATGTACAGAGGGATTTCATCACTATCGCAAAATCATAAGTGTTGATGAAACCCATTTATATACGAAGTACAAACATAAAATGTTGATTGCAGTTGTCATGGATGGAAACCAACAGGTTTTGCCTCTTGCTTTCGCAATTGTGGATGAAGAAACTATTATGTCTTTGAAGTGGTTTCTAGAGATGTTGAACAAACATATTATATGGGGGTTAAAGGTATGTGTCTTATTTTTGATTGATATCCTGACATTCTTTGAGCAGTTGAGATCGTGCTCAACTTTACACTCCCTCGTGGTATGCATCGATTTGCTTGAAACACGTATGCTCAAACTTCAACAATCATTTCAAAAATATATAATTGAGGGACTTATGTTATAGAGCTGGTACTACATATCAAATAAATAAGTTTGAGAAGACTCTTGAGGAGATTAAAAGACTTAAGCTACAAGGGTTTGCATACTTCGCAGAGATTGATAAGGAGAAATGGATATTTGCTCATGATGGAGGATAGCGAGGCGGACTTCTAATCACCAACATATCTAAATGTATTAATGGAGTATTAAACGATGCTCGTCGCCTTCCAACTATAGTGGATATAACATTTCATTGGTGTGCTCAATTTTTTCATAAACGGATGTTGAAGGCTGATAGGATGATACAAAATAATAAAATGTGGATCGATTATGCATATAAAAAATACAAATGTTGGGAGGCGCGCACCTTGCATCATATTGCAACCATGTTTAACCACAATTAGCAGTCATCTTCCTTTATCACACCAACGCGCCAGAAAAGTGGACATGGGGGTTATAAACATATTGTCAGTTTAATGTTAAGGGATTGTATATGTGGCAAATGGAAGTTGTTTGAGATTCCGTGTTTTTATTCATAAGGTGTGTTTTGCTTATAAGCTTAACTCTGCGGTGCTCGTGAAACTGTATTACAACATACAGAGTTATAGACATATACATATGCTGGTATATTCTAGCCGTGTATAGATAATTATTGGGACATACTTGATTTTGAGTTATTTCATGATAACACTTTACGGTCTATTCCCAATCGAGGTAGAAATTGAACTTCTCACATCCCAAATGAGATGGATTGGGCACAAACTCATGCGAGACAATAAGCTCATAGAGAACAAGGCCGTAGAGAACAACCCCGACAACAACAACCTCCAACACAGTCTCGACAATGAACTTCGATCGATTTTAGGGTTGACCCATTATATAAATTAAAATTTCTATTGACATGTTATTATATTGAGGTTTTTAATTCTAAATATTTGTAATGTACTTATTTTTATTACCCGTGGTTGGAATGATCATAATAGTTATTTTCAAAATATTTATCATGTAGCTGATTAATATAATTATTTGTAATAGTTTTTATTAATATTGTGATTGGAATGATCATAATGCTAATTGATAAGTATTTATCATATACTTATTTGGTATAATTATTTGTAATGCACTTATTTTTATTAATTATGGTTGGAATGATAAAATTACTAATTGATAAACACTTATTCTCATTACATATATTTTATTTGATTACAAATATTTAATCATGCCATAAGTTTAATATTATTTTTATGGTTTCAATGATTTAAATTATTCTAACTTGTAGGATGGATTTAATATAAGTATATGGGTCACGTGATCCAAGTTTGTTATCTATGCGGTTATAGTATAGATCTAAGATTGTGATGATAGGGACGATTGATGAGATATTACATGGGAGACGGGCTGGCGATCCTTTTTGGCAGCCATTTGACAAGATGTACCCTCATGCACATGTGCTTACTGTATTACATCATATGAAATTTTATGGTGTATACAGATGTGGACGTTTCGTCGCTGATTTTCACTTGATCACCGCTTTGATGGAGAGATGGCGTCGAGAGACACATACTTTCCATTTTCGAGTAGGAGAGGCCACCATTATATTACAGGATGTTGCAGTTATTTGAGGTCTTCCTATTGACGGTCGTCTAATCATATGTGTAGATCACGAGATTTCTATACCATAATGGGTGCAGTATTGTGAGGTTACTCTAGAATTTTGTTCTGCACCCGAGCATTTTAGAGGGATGCATTTATATACCACTGCCCTCGCACAACATATGAGACACATACTGTGACTGATGACAGTGATGTGAAGCATGTACTACAGTATGCCCGTGCATGTGCATTCATATTGCTTGGTGGTTCAGGAAATTCAATCTCGTTACTTTATCTGCCAAAATTTGAGAATGTTGATTAAGTTAGTCGGTACAGTTGGGGTAATGTTGTATTGGTTTTCTTGTATCGTGAGTTGTGTATGACATGCTCCAAGATGAAATATAATATTGGTGGTGCATTGCAATTATTATAAGTAAAATCAATACATGTTTATTTTATACTTTAATACATGTTTATCATATTTTATATTGATGTAAATTTCAATTCTTCCAGATTTGGGTGTGGTCAAAGATAACGCCCATTATGCTTGTCATTCTAGAACCACTTGTAGATTTGAAACTCTGGCAGATTAATTTAGAGCACGTACTTCCTACTCCTCTGTATAGTGCATGGTAAAAAAAATTAATTATTAGTTTTTTAGAAGTATAATATTTTTTATGTTAATGTAAATAAATAATTGCAGATGGAATACGACGATGACTTATGGTCATATTACTCGATATTCTGTATGTATCTTTTGAAAGATGTTTGATGCTATGATGCCATATCAGGTTAGCAAGCTTATAATGAAGTTTTATTTGACATATCACCTATAATATATTATTAATATGTATTTTTCTTTTTTAAAGTTCATTTAACAACCGTATAACATGATTTCCAATACATTATTGAGTTGCCACCATATTGTAGTCCCTAACTTTGGATGTCCACATGTCTATTGATATTCTATGCATGAGTTGAGATGCACCATCCTAAGAGGGTTCTTCGATAGTTTGAGATGTTACATAATATCCCTCTATTTTTGCAGGATCATGACATAAATTTGCATAGATTTGACCGTAAGGGATATACAGGATTTGACTAGGAGGCACATCACATACAATATATTAGCGTGTGGGCTAGACAATTCAGACTATTGTGCGTAGACCACTCATCAAATATGCAGTCACTATAGAGGATGGATATGATGAGTGGTATGATAGAGTTATACGCCATTTTATATCGCCTGCCAATAAGGTTCAGCCTACGGGCTACCAAGTTGGGGATGCATCTTTGATACAATTTTGGTACGTAAATTGATAATTTGGTATATTTATATTTTTGGAGTTCTTTTATATCATATATATTTGTGTTGTGATTTTTGATATGCATTTCAGGCTAATTAGTTAACCTCTCTTAGCATAAGTGCTCGAATAAGGCCTTCGGAGAATTTGAGTGTGGTAATTTATTATTAGAGCGATATATTTTTATTGCTGAGTAGGCCACGACCCTCCTCATCAGCTGAGATTTGCCTCAACAAATGCCCCTCGGAACAACTACAACCACCAGATGATACAGAAACTAGGATAAATAGGAGAGAGAGAGAGAGAGAAGTCTTGCTGAGAGGTCCAGTCGCTTAGCAGAGGGTGATACCACTCGGGCTTAAATACCTCATTTCACCAGTCATGCTTCAACATCATATCACTGCTCTTCAACAGCAGATGTAGTTGGGCCTTCTACATTGCTTGTCTCCTGATGATGTTTATAGGTTAGTCCCAGTATTAGAAGATTATTTTCCTATCACTCCTTCGATCCGACAGCATATACGTACTCATAGGTACAACTTGATCTTGTCTTGGGATTGACGTCTGAAAATATATCATTACGTCCGTAGTTTAATATCTCTCATGTTTCATTTCTTTAAATGGCATTAATGTATCGAAATTATATCCATGATACCTCTTCATTTAGTCATCATAATATATATTTAGATGATGATTTACAAACTGATGAGATATTACAATTTTCAATACTAATGTACAGAGTATAGGAGAGAGAGCTAGAGGGCATAGAAATAGGCAATCATGTAGTTATGGTACTGGCGAACATTACTAATTACTTATATAATATGTTTAATTTGATTACTATATTCATTTATATAATAATTTTTTTAATCATTTTTTAAATTTTGTTTAAAAATTTAACTTTTGTTTTGTGTAATATTATAATCACACAAAATACTAAATACACATAATATAAATAAATATTACATATATACATATTTGGCACATTTTAATTAATATTATATATATATATATATGAAAGTGCATTACTTTAATCAATTAATAAAAAAAATGAAAAAAACAACAAATTGAAAGCATTGTTCCACGTGCGCACTCAATTTTGAAAAATTTGACAAATACATACAGTACAAAACATTACACCTCATACTTTCCCTCTAAAAAAAAATAAGCAAAGGGTCGTTGTGCTTTGCTATTATTCCCTAAACTATAACGCTTTCTTTATAAAAAAATTAAGCAAAGCGTCATTGTGCTTTGCTATTGTTCCCTAAACTCTGTATTTTTAACAAATATTTTATTAAATTGTAATATTTTGAAAAAAGCCAAACCCCTTGCCTTCATTTTCCAAGATTCATTTCATGAAAACAATAATCAATCCCTCAGTCCCACTTCACACACGCAACACACTAGGCATACATACTTCTCCAGCTCTCTCTCTGCAATGGCTGAGAATCAAGAACAAGTGAAACCAAGAGAGAGAGCAAAATCCCAGTATTCAGAGTCTTGAAAACAATTGTATCCTCAAGAATATCTTTCTTTTGGATAACCCTCCTTCAATTTCTTCTTCTTCGTTTTCCGTGGCAGAAAATGTTGATCAAGAATCGGAAATGGAGAGATATTGGTGTGGGGAGGCACCCGGATTGTAATATAAAGTTGGAGCACCCAAGTATCAGCAGATTTCACCTCCGCATTCACTCTGAACACTCTTCTCGTTCTCTTTTTGTCTCTGATTTGTCCTCCGGTGAATTCTTTTTTCTTAACCCTCTTCAATGTGTGTCTGCGTGCATGAGTGCGTGCATATGATATGTTACGGTGATGATTTTTTCATATGACTGATGATAACATCTTGATTTGTTAACCGCTCTTGATTATGATATACTATATAAATTCTTCTATGTATGCAGTTTGCATGTACAAAATTGCTCGTGGTTTTGATTCTTGGACTTTGATTTTGTTTTTTGTATGATACGTAGTGTAGATCTTCTCTAAAATCCTCACTTTTTGTAATCTTTAACTAGAATATGTTGTTTGGATTAGCATTGGGTTTTTGTTCATTAGTTCCTGAACACAGAGCTTACAATTTAGATAATTTGTGGGGTTCCCTTTTCAGTACATGGGACTAGGATTTCTGGAAAGAGAATTGAGCCAGGGGTCAGGATGAAACTAAATGAGGGTGATACGTTGCATCTCGGGGCATCAAGTAGGTTTTACAGACTCAACTGGGTTCTACTCAGCGGTGCTTATGATATAGACAACTCATTTGTGCCTCAATTGGATGCTTGAGATACAGTTGATGAAGAAAAAGAAGGGGCGATAGATCAGGTCAATTTTAAGAATTTACTTGAAAGAATATCTTGTTCCAAATTTGGTTTTTGGAAAGTCTGAATTTACTGTTTTCTTATTCTGTAATTTGATTTTCAGGAAGGGAATAGTTTGTCTTACATAAATGACAAAGGGCGGACTCTGAGTAATAATATAGAAGGACTGCTATTTTCTGAAGAGGATCTAGGTTCGTCTGTGCAAAAACTGAGTCCAACAGCACCTCCAACAGCACCTCTAATGCCTGAAGACTTGTATAATTCACTTTGCAGCAAAGAGGAAGTAGATAACAACTGTTCACCTGGATTACACGATCAAGAAAATGAACTCTCCAGTAGTCAGCTGTGCCAATTTGAAAAAGAAAACAGCACTCCAGTAGCCCATTTTCCCTCAGCAGTATCTGAAACAGTATCTCAACTAGAAACTACGGAGACTTCTGGGATGAATTCAGAGAAAAGATCAGGTCTGAGCATTTGGTCAAGGAAGGGTAAACCTGAAAGTGTCCAGATTGAAACCAGACGAAGCAGGGGAAACTGTGCAAGGATTAATATGAGCTCGCAGGTTAAATCACTTGTCAATGAAAATAACAAATATAAATCAATTCTAAAGGATCATTACGCTAGTCTTGATACTGATGAAGAAACCTTCACTCCAGACACGGAGAATACCTCTCCCAGTTCTCTTCTTGTTAGATCCATGAAGAGCAAAGGTGAAGAAACTTTGAAGAGTGAATCAATCTCAAACACTCCTATTTCTAGTGTGGATCAGGATGAAGATGAAACTTACTCCAGACAAAGAGAATATGACTCCAAAGAGTCATCTGCTTAGGTCCATGAAGAACATTGGGAAATTAGAAGAAGTTAAACATGCAAAGTCATATTGATCATCGCCCTTGAAGACAGCTGATAATAGCATCATGTATCAAGAGGAAGCCAATGAAGGAAGTCAGCATCGAAAAGTTCTTCAGGAATGCTTGAAGAAACAGCCGGCTATACTAAAGTCTAGGCAGCTAGGGACCCTTTTCATCCTCTTTCTGTGACCTCCACAAGTAACCATAACACCAACTCCAAACCTTCAGTTCACGAGGACACTATGAGACGTGGCAGATCTATCGACTATCCTGAGTCTGAAGAGGTTAATCGTTCACATGTAAGTTAAATGGGCTTGTCTTCTTGCGTGATACAAAAAAACACAAATGGTGTGAGTTATCAGTCTCAGCCTCTCATATATTTGATTTGTATGCACTGTTTTCTTTACTTGGACTGCATTGGTACAAACATTGTTAGGGGACACTTTTTCTGTATGTTTATCTGCTTAGATTTTTCAATGGACAGTTGCGTTCAGACCAGTGTCCTTTTCCCAAAACAAACCTCTTCTTTTATATTTAAGTTTCAAAGTTCCGCTGCATTTTCAAAAACTATCTATGCAATTTTTTTGCAGAATAATACCATGAAGGTGGAAAAGAACAGGTGGATTATGGTGGTAGACACTGCTTGTTTGCTGAACGAAAAGTCTAGGAGTGAGTTGCAGCTACTGAGAGGTCTTCGAGGGACTACTTTAATTATTCCTAGAATTGGTAATGCCCTATCTGTGAGCTCCTGATACTTCACTTTCTAAATGTGGATAACTTGTCTCTTGACTTTGATTGCTGATGCTTTCTTATCTCTGTTGTAAGAGAACTTGATTGCATGTTAAGACGTGGAAGTTCTTTACAAGAATGACCAAGGTTTCTGCAGCATTGCAATGGATTGAAGAATGTATGGATTAAAGAGGAAGGCAGGCTTATTCCACCTACCCCACCTGCTTCTCCTCATTGCTTCAGGGAGGACAAGGGTGCATCCTCCATTGGCTCTATTCCGTTCTCTCCATATCATTTACAGGAAATAGTCACTCCAACTGCCGCAGACCATATCCTTGAATGTGCTCTTTTCTTTAAACGAACCAGGAATGGACAACTTGTCCTCCTTAGTGCTGATGTTACTCTGAAGATCAAGGCTATGGCAGAAGTAAGGGAACATACACAAGTACAATATCCATTAAGAGTACTTTGAACATGTAATGGATTTGGATAATACATTCATGGCTTTGCGTTTTTTTTTTTTTTTTTTTTTTTGATACAGGGTGTCATTTGTGAGACAGCAGATGAATTCCGGGGTAGTCTTGTAAACCCATTCTTGGCGGGGTTTTTGTATTCCTACGGTTCTCCAATAGGACCTACTTGGTCTTGTGTAGATGATGCTGTGCTCAGGGAGAAATATTACCCCAGCCCTTCAAAGAAGCTGTCAAAATCGGGAGAAGGTGCTTGAAGCTCAAAGCTCATACTGCTGCATAATTCCAATTTCAGGCAGATCACACCAGTCAGCCAAACACGCTGTATAAACTGCTCATTATCATCAAATTAGGATTTAACTAGATTCTTGTTCAAAATGTCGTTTCCAAACATGAATATATTCTCAATTTCTCGGTGCATTTAAATGACTGCTTTCTTTCTCAGAAGTTTCCACTATTAGTCTTCCTTTCATTTTCTGTATTTTTTTTTCTTGTGGTGCTTGAGGTTAACTACCACTGAAAGTCTTTCTTCTACTTTAATTAGGATGTAAAATTTCATTTGCCATGCATAATAAAACAAACTTATGGTATGAAATTATTGTAAATCATCACTTACCCAGGTCGCTGCTTCTTAAATATCATAAGTGGATACTGGAATGATGCAGTATCAGGTATGCAGTAGCCTTTCACTTGATAAAAGGAGACGGCAATATGGAACAATGTTTTAAGATAAAGAAAATTTTATTTGACTTGAAATTTCTTTGTATTATAAAGTTTAAGGTCCACTTTATTCTTCGTATTCTCATTCGATATTATTTATCAATTGTATTATTTTATCCTTTTGTAATCTAATAATTGTATTACTTTATCCTCTACAGTTTCAATTGCATCACTTTATCTCCTTGTACTTTCAATTGTATCACTTTACCCCCCTATAGTCTAATAATTGTATCACTTTATCCCCTATCTTCTGGTAAATTCTTTTTTCTTAACTCCTTCAGTATGCGTGTATTTGCACATGATATGTTAGGGTGATGGGTTTTTATATGACTGATGATAAAACATCTTGATTCAGTAGCGGTTCTTGATTATGATATAAATCCTTTATATATGTAGTTGTGCATTGAAATTTGCTTGTGGTTTTGGTTGTTGGTTGTTGGTCTTGGATTTTTGGTTCTACACGGTCTGGAACCTGTCTCCCTCTTTTCTTCTCACACACACAAACATACACCCAGAGATTGATAGTGGATATGTAAGGACCCTACTATGTGCATGTATATATTTTGTTATGCACTATAATAAGGGTCTCTTTGCTGGAAATAATGCAATCTTTATTTTGATTCCTTATCATTATAGTATCTTCCTCCGCCTTTCCACTTGTGAAGTTCTGTGTGCAAATGCAGACGCATGGACTGAAACTTCTTATGGGGTTTCATTCCTGGCTGTGGATTTGTAATTTCTTCATCATTTCTTATAGTTATTGATCATTGTTGAATTTCTATACTTATGTCGATGCAAGCAGTACTTAGTTTTGCATGTGAATATGAATTTAGGATGCTAGTAAAAATCTTCACTTTTTCGTGATCTTTGACTAGAATATTTCTGTTTGGATTAGCATAGAGTTTTTTGTTCAGTGGCTATTGACCGAAAGCTTAGAATTCAGATAATTTCAGGTCTTTTAAGTTTGGTTGGCCATTTTGAAATCGTATTGTGCATGATCTGCACAGGATGTGTTTCTGTGTGTATTTGTGTTTGTGGGCCTAAAGATCTATGGGTTTTTTCAGACAAGGTGTTGCGATAGATAGGACAGTTGATCTGAGATGGGGCTTTGGGATTTCATTTGCTATTTCGGCACTATAATACTATGATATAGCAAATTAAAAGTTCAATATGTGTCTGATTTTATGTATGCGTGTTTTATGTTTCAGCGCAGATTGAAGTTCCATTCAGCTGTTGCTTATGATATGGACAACCGATTTGTGCCTCAAGGCTAGAACTGCTATTTCTTATGAGAATCTAGGTTCATCTGTGGAAAAAATGAATCAATCAGCAGCTCTCATGCCAGAAGACTGTATAATTCAATGATAAGTATCCAGCATCCAGATGTGTCAATTTGAAAAAAAGAAATAGCACTCCATAGGCCCATTTTCTCTCAGCAGATTCTCAAACGGTAACTCAAGCAGAAAATACTGAGACTTCTGGGATGAAATCAGAGAAAAGATCAACTCTGAGCTTTGGTCAAGGAGGGGAAAACCTGAAAGTGTTCTGATTGAAACCAGCCGAAGCAGAAGAAAGCGTGAAAGGATTAACGTGAGCTCGCAGGTTGATTCACTCGTCCATGAAAATTATGAAAGTGAATCAATTTTGAAGGATCACTTTTTTAGTCCTGATCACGTTGAAAAAATCTTCACTCCAGAAAAGGAGAATACCTCTCCCAATCCTCCGCTAGTTAGATCCTTGAAGAGCAAAGGTGAAGAAACTTTGAAGAGAATCAATCTCAAACACTCCTACTTCTAGTGTGGATCAGTGGAAATCTTTCACTCAGACAAAGAGAATGTGATTCCACATTGTCGTCCGCTCAGATCCATGAAGAACACTGGAAACTGGAAGAAGTAAAACATCCAAAGTCATATAGATCATCACCCTTGAAAAAGGTTGTTAGTAGCAATATGCATCAAGAGGTAGCCATGCTTCCGTCTTTAGATAAAGTAAGTCAGCTTCAAAAGGTTCTTCAGGAATGGAAATCAACTATTTCTGGGTCCAAAAGTCATGGCAGCTTGAAGAAGCAGCTGACTGTATTAAAGACTAGAGCTAATAGTGACCTTTGTGGTCCTGTTCCTTAGAACTCCACAAGTAACAATATGGCAAACTCAAAACCTTCCGTTCTTGAGGTCACTATGAGAGGCAGCAGATCTACCAGCTATCCCGAGTCTGAGGAGGTCAATCATTCACAGGTAAGTCAATGGTGTGAGTTCATGCTCTCATATATTTAATTTTTATGCAGTGTCCAGTTTACTTTGCTTGAATTGATTGAATGTTTAATGCGTAGAGCAATGTGATTAGGTTTTTTTAAGACATTAGGAGTGCAGAGCAGCACTTTTTTTTTTTTTTTTCCAAAACAAAATATTTCCGTAGTTTTTAAATTTTCAAAATTTTGCTGCATTTTCAAGCCTTTGTATGAAAATTTGCAGAATAATACTACAAAGGTGGAATGGACTATTATTGTTATAGACACGAGTTGCTTGGTGAACAAAAAGTTAAGGAAGGAGTTGCAACATCTTCGAGAACTATTGTAGCAGACACGAGTTGCTCGGTGAACAAAAAGTTAAGGAAGGAGTTGCAGAATCTTCGAGATCTGAAAGGGACTACATTGATTATTCCTAAAATTTGGTAATGACCTATTGTGATCTTTTGATACTTAATATCATTTGACAAAGTATGGCAAACTTTCTCTTCACTTTGATTCTTGATGCTTTCTCATCCAGTTGTAAGGGAATTTGATTGCATGTTAAAATATGGAAGTTTGTCTCAAAGAACTACTCACTTTTTTGCGATAAATGTATGTATGGTAATGAGAAATGGTGGATTTGAGCTCTGCAGAGAAAGGCAGGCTTATTCCACCAACCACCCGCTTCTCATGTGAGGACAAGCACATCCATTTTGTATGGTCTTCAGCTTCATAGTGGCAATTTCGCTCGCAATTCTCCACCCTCTTTACCGGATTCAAAAGACAATGGTACAAGTCCAATTGTAGATCATTCTTTGACTTCAACCCGATTCTTCTACTCCTAGCAAGTCTGTTGTGCTGTCGTGCAAGTAAACTATATGGATGTAGTTGAGAAAATACAGAATGGACGCTTGTCCTCACTAAACCAATGAGGAGAAGTGGGTAACTGATGGACTAAGCCTGCCTTCCTCTGCAGAGCTCAAATCTATCATTTTCATTACCATACATTCCTATTGTTGCAAAAAAGTAAGTAATTCTTTGAGACAAACTTCCATATGTTTAACATGCAATCCAATTCCCTTACAACTGAGTGAGAAAGCATCAAGAATCAAAGTGCAGAGAAAAATTTCCATGTTTTGTCAAAATGATATTATCAAAAGATTACATATAGTTCATTACCAAATTCTAGAAATAATCAATTTAGTCCCTTTTTGACCTCGAAGATGCTGCAACTCCTTCCCTAGACTTTTTGTTCACCAAGCAACATGTGTCTACTGCAATAGTCATAGTCTATTTCACCCTTCTAAACAATTCTCCCGTAAAATCATAAATGATGTTTTGCATTCACGGAGAGCATTAAAAACTGAGGCAATATCTTATTAAGAGCCATTGAAGTTGATAATCCATTGACATTTCACAGTAAGTGGGTAAAAAGAGATTCTTTTTATGTAAATTTGAACCAGTGTTGGTTGAGTTCTATTTATGAATAAGTTTTTTTTTTTTTTTTTTTGGATTTTCTATTGCAATATATATAAGGGTGTAATGGTAAAATCACATAAAACATACAGAAAATTGTATCCACATGAGAACTAGATTGTCACAAAGTTTCAGAACTTAAGGTGGCCGATTTAAGAGCATTCTACTTAACTTATCTATATTGCATGATTTTGTTAAGCATATTTTTTTCCTTCACAAATGTAGAATGCAATTTTTGTATGTTTTAAATTTATTTACTTGATTCATTTTATATTATTGCCTATGTGGAATTGACATGGCATCCTAGTTAGTTAAATATGGGACGTAAAAATGTTGGTATTTAATACATACGAGTATATTATGATTTTTTGTAAGACGTACAGTAAAATATAAATGTAAAAGAATTGTTTGGTAGCAAAAATATAATTTATTTTAATATGGATTGTATTTGTATGTATTTTAAAATTATGCAAGAATTCAAGTTATCATCCACTTTCAATTAGGGGGTTTAGACTGTTGTTTTTCAATTATGACAGTTGTTTTTCATATTACTATTGTTTAATATTTTCCACAATGTCTCCAATTTCTTAGGTTTAGGGTTTACCATTACCATAAACTTTTATCAATTTAATTTTTATTCTAAATGTTTAAGTCATGTCAGCTTTATGGATTATTATTACCATAAATTTTCACCAATTTAATTTTTTTTTCCAAATTTTAAATAGTTTGGGCTTAGGATTTGCAATTAGTTGCTATTTCTAAGTGTTTCTGCATGTTTATATATTTTTTATGTTGTGAGTGTGTTTAGTAAATGAAATTATGTGTATGCATAGTATTTGAAACTGTGACTGTGAATTGTGTGTTTAGTAAAGAAATAGAACCCCTGTAATTTGATTAACTATGTATGTATGTTTAATGTGATTATATGTTATTATTGATTAATTTATACATGATTAAATAATACTGGTCAGTTGTTAATTGGTGTGGTTTTTCATTTATAATAATGGTTTATATGTTTTTCTTGATTGTGAATCATTGAATTGAGGATTTTCTGTGAATCATTGAATGGTGAGGGTGCAACTGTTGATGGACTTTTATTTATATCAATGGTTCATATGTTCTTTTGGGTTATTTGTGAATTATTTAATAGTGATGATGGTTGAGGGGAATTTATAAAGGGTGATAGAAAGGTAATAATTGCTGGGAAAATGGGTGGTGGCAGATTAGTGGAGGGTTGAGGGGTGATGGAGGGTGCAGATTGATAATGAGGGTTGAGGATTTAAGTTGAATATTATTACAATGACTAGTGCGAACAAAGTCCAGATACATGCTTCAGTTGTTGATTGGTATCAATTTTAACTTTCAGGTAATAGTTAACAATAGTCCCTTCGACAAGATGGTTGGACTAAGCAGGATGAACTCAAGTTTCTTGACATGCTGAATCCAACATATGCCATATCTTTTGGGGTGGAGGCTAAGAATAACATTTGGGAGAGGTGGTTTTACCAGTACGAAACTAAATCCATTTGGGAAGGAATATACAACAAAATGAATTGGCCTACTTGGAAATTTTCAATTGAATAAATAAAGGCTAAGTTTGATAGGTTATGTACTCAGATATACAAAGTTTAATGCAGTCCTTTCTCAACTCTGGATTCATTAGGATAGAACAATGAATAATATTTCTACTTCTAATTTATTTTGAAATTCATATCTTCAGGTATCGTTTGTTATTTATTTTAAGTGAAGTATGTCATATGGTTTAGGAAATTCATATGGTTAATTTCTTACTTCTATTATGATAGTTGCATCCAAATGCTTGATTTATTGATTTGACTTTTGTTCGATTAGACCAGATGTGGCACAAGTATTAAACCCACCACCTTTACCACACTCTGTTTTCTAAAACTGCAACATTATTATCTCCTAAGTAATTTTTATGGTTGTGCTATCTAATATTATTTTGGTTGTTGGTTGATTTTACCGATTGGTCTCTCCTTTTTTAGGGATATGGTCTTTTGGTAGTTTTATCAGCTTTTGAGATGAATTTTAGATGTGGATTTTGATAAAATTATTTATGTAGTTGGATATGAATTTATTTGGTATTTGTTTTATACATGGAAATGAATAAAAAAATTATTTGACATTTATGAGGTATTTTATGTGGTACTAAGTAGATACTAAGCAAACAATTATACAATATATCTTGAGTAAATATGTTGTGTCAAGCATGCAACACTCTATATTGTTGTGCGCCACATATTAAGGTAAATTAGGCCTTAATGTACATACAATATTGAATGCACAAAAATGTAGTACTAAACGCTGATGTTGTGGTTCTAAGTGTTATAGGTAGTAGTTTGTTAATATTTACACATATGAGCCTCTTGGTTCATGTAAAACAACATAATTTACTATTGCAAGTTGTATATAATTGTTGTACACAACAATGTTGAGGCATGTCAGGCCTTTAAATATACACAACATCGAGTGTATATAAGCATGATACTAATGTCTACTACTTTTACTGCAATAAGTAAATAAATATAAAGACATATGGTATTTTTTATTGTACGATAAAATAATATAGAATTTAGTTGTTTTATTCCCATTTGACCATGATAACATTAATTTCTAGTCATATGATGAATAAAATCATTCACCTTGCTTATGGAAGAACATTCAAGTAAATGAGAATTATCATATTCGATGTCACTTTATACTAGTATCCATGAGTTTATGACTTACTGAGTGTAAGTAGTTTTTTTTTCAAATATTCACATAGGAATCTATGGATCATGTTAAACAATATAGTTTACCATTGTTGATTGTAATAAAGTTGTTGTACATAACATATTGATGTAAATTAGGCCTAAAAACACTAGGAACATCGAGTGCACAAAAACATGGTACTAAATGTTCTGTGTTACTAAATGTTGTACTCTTTAGTACTTTTTATTGCGATAGGATACTAATTGTAAAGGCATATGATATTTTTTGTTGTATGTAAAATAATACAAAGTTTTCTTATTTTATTCTCATTTGACCATGATAACATGATTTTCTAGTCCTATGTTGAATACAATCATTCACCATAACTTATGGAGGAATATTTAAGTGAGTTGGAGTTATCATATTCGATTTGTTTTACACTAATGTCAATGAAAACATGACTAATTAGGTGTAAGTAGTTTGTTTTTAAATATTTAACACACGAGTCTTATAAGTCATGTAAAACAACATAATTTACCGTTATAAATTGTATTAAAGTTGTTGTACATAATATATTCCGGTAAATTAGGCATTAGAATATACAGTAGCGAGTGCACATAAGCATGATACTACTGGTATGATTGATATGCATGAATGGAGTAAGAATGAAATTGGCATTTTCAAATCCATTCTTAAATACATGACTGATATAATTTAGTATTAGAAATATTCATTTTCAAATGAATGACCATTCATAAAAGAATGGATTTAGCCATTCATTTCCTCCCTCATGGGTTTAACCATTTTCAATCAATTAGGAATGAACCTCTATTTATTTTTGATAAAACTATTATCCTAAACTACACAAACATGTTTCACAAAAATTAGAAATGACGAGTTGGGTCAAGTTTGGCAAAATCAAACTCATTAAGATTTTTATGAATCCGAACCCAAACTCGACTCAAACCCGAGAGTTTGGGTTGGACCTATTAGACCTGATATATAATTTTAAAATATTAAAAAAATATTTTTTAAAAAGTAATATTACCATAATTTTCTAAATATGAGAAAATGATATTATCAACAAATAACTAATTATTTAACTTATATATATACATATTTCAATTTTTAAAAAATTAAAATTTTTAAATATACTTGTTACTTTTATATATTTAACTATTTATTAATATTATATTATTATTTTAATTTATAAGATTATTATACTTATATTTTATGAATACATATAAATATTATGTTTTTTTTCATATATATATAAATATATATCACATAAATACATATATAATAAATAAAAAAATATATACAATATTTTAAAAGATCGAGTTAGGGTCAAGTTCAGGTCTTAAAACTAAAATATGAGATTAATCTCAAGATCCATTTGTAGTTTCAAAATATACTCCAAACGAGGGGGGTTCAGGTGGTTCAAGTTTTATTCAGACCCATTATATCCCCAATAAATTTGAACCAATACAAAAAATTATTTTATTTTTCTGCATTTTCTTCTTCAACTCTTTATCTCAATCCAATCAATAATAAAAAAGAATATAAAGTAATTTTATGTGTTGTTTTTTTAATAAAAAATATTAATATAAGTGTGAGATTTTATATATATATATGTATATATTAACACTGACTAAAATTATAACAAACTTACTGTACATAATATATCAGATAATAATTTTATTCTTAAAATTTTCTACTGAAGGGTGATTTTGTCATAAAAAATACTTTTATTTCATTTTTACTATTTATTTTTAATTACAAATAATGGGAATGGATCAAGCCAGAAATGATAATTCCGTTCATTCTTCATTATTTATACATAAAAGCGTGAGAAATATTATACTCATATAATTCCTTTCATATTATTATTTTATTCCTAATTTCATTTCATTTCTATTTAATTTCATTCCTAATTTCATTTCATTTCTATTTAATTTCATTCCTGCATACTAATCGGTCCTTAAATTTTCTATGGAGTGGTACTAAATTTCCTTTTTTGCAGTACTTTTTATTGCAATGTGGTACTAAATGTAAATGCATATGATTGTTTTTTAGTATGACAAAACAATATAGAGGTTTTTTTTTTTTTAAAAACCATGATAACAAAAAACTCTTGTCCTATGATGAGTATATTGTATATTCATTCATTATATCTTGTAGAAGAACATTTAAGTGAATAAGAGTTCTCACACTCGATATTGCTTTATACAAGTGTCAATGAGAATATGACTTATTGGGTACAAGTAATTTTAAATATTTAAACGCACGAGTCCATTGAATCATGTAAAATTACATAAATTGTCCTTGTAAATTGTATCAAAGTTGTTGTATACAACATATTGAAGCAAATTAGATTCAACTCTTCAGTATGATATATTAGATATGTGAATTCAGTATATTTTGGAATAAGGATGTGGTGCTAAACCTTCAATTTTGTATAGAACCTATAATACACTAATCTATAAATTTAGATATTCGCAACATTAACCATCCAAATAATATTGATTAGTCGTTCATATTACACAACTTTCCATAAAAAATTATTATTCAAAACATCGAGGCTGGAAATAAGTGTCTAGGCTTCTAAAAGCTAAACATTAGTAAACTAGTCTTGAACTTTAACGCTATGTTTAGAATAAGGAATTTGATAAGGAAAAAAACAAAGGAAAAGGCAAAGATGCAAACATTAAAGCACAAAGTTACATTATTTGAAGTGTGAAATAAAAAATCCTTACATCATTTGAAGTGTGAAATAAAAAATCTTTAATATTTTTTCTCACTATAATTTAAAGTTCGAACATGATGTAAGAAATACAATAGAGGTTATGAAAATTCTAAAAAGCATTAATGATAACCGCATCCTCTACATCAAATTCAATTGTGATTGAAGTAATCTGCTTAACAATATTTGGGGAGTTGAAAAGATGAATCACACTTGTGAACTTTGAGCTCAAACCTATCACATTTATTGGTACTTCCACCACATGATGTGATGATATGTCGAACATTAATAGATATTCTCATTTTTTGTGACACAAACTCTAACTATAGCGATTGAAGTAAACTGCTTAACAGTGCTTGGGGAGTTAAAAAAATCAATTGTGAACTCGGAGCTCAAACCTATCCCATGCACTAGTATCTTTACTAGACTAACTAGGGGTGATGTGTAGAATACTAATAGAGATTCTCACTTTTATTCTTGTGTCCACGGAGCAAGGCAACACAAACTTTCACAAGATTCTTCACATGGAAGAGAGAGTCATACAAGCTTGTGAATATTCGCCCTGTAGTCACATGTCATTACCGTATTCTTTCTTCTTTTTTTTCTTCTTCACCTTGTAACATCCTTTGAGTATTAAATGGGTCTCCTTTTATCTTGGACACTTTTGGAACCAAAAACTATTACTAATAAAAGTAAGATGGGAAAACATTTGAGAAGAGATGCATCACTTGTAAATATATGAAAATGCATTAAAGATTCTATCAATCGAAGGTTCTGTACCACACACTTATTTCAGAAATACTACATAATTGAAGTCTAGTGTACTCAATAATTTTGATTTTACAGAGTTGAACCTCTATTACCACAATTCTATTTTCTATGATATTACATAATTGAATGCGTCATACCACAATTATTTGCACTAAATACTACATTTTCATTCTCTTGGACCAGGGACCCCACCCAGCTCGAATTCAAGAGTCGAGACTCAAAGGATTAGTTCTAGACTTGTTTTATAATTTTTAAAAATAAAGAGTATTTTTTAAAATAATATCAACATAACTTTCTAAATATAAAAAAAAAATTATTAATAAAAAACTAATTATTGATATGTGTATATTTTAACTTTAAAAAATATTTTTTTTAAATATATTTAGTACTTACATATATTGAAAGCTAAATTATTTATTGATAATTATAAGAATATTATAATTATATTTTATACGTGAGCATATATGTATTTTGACATATTTTCCCACATATATAAATATACATCATTTAACACATATAATAAATGAATATAAATTATTTTAAGATCTAAAATTAAAACTTGAGACCAGTTTTGAGATTTATTTATAGTTTTAAAATCCTTCACAAGTGAGCCGAGCTTTAAATAGGGTCCAAATTTGATCTGAACTCATTGTCATCTCTATTTAATTACATTTTAAATGGTAAAAAATAATTTATAAAACTCACTAAATTTTGTAAAATAAGTTGAGTGAGACCCTACCTCAAATGCTCTAGATTTTATTTTCAAATATACTTGATGATATCCTAATTGAAACCAAGTACATATTAATTAGAATCAAGTATAATTTAACTAACAATAAGTAGAAAAAGGTACAACATGAAATACAAATGTCTAACCCTTCAAGTACTGCACAAATTGGATTAGGGTTTTTCAAATATAACTACCCAGAATTTGAAGTTATGGGTGGCAAATCGATTGCCTAGGTGAGTGTGCTCAAGAAATCAACAATGGAGATGGTTGGGGCATTTAAGACTTTATGGGAGGTGAGGAGTGAAAATAAAATTTTAAATTTGTTTAAGGAGTGCAAACTAAGAAAGTAAGGGGTGAACTCAAACTTGGAATTAGGCTTGGGAATTTAATTCAAAATAATAAAAAATCTAACGCCAATATTATAATCACGCACTATATACAAGGAAAAACAACAAAAAATGGAAACACAGGACCAACAAAAACCTGTTTAGTTACATTTTCATTCCATATTTTCACTTCCTGCATTTCAAGGGTTAAAAATATTTTATCTAAGTTTTTGGGTGGAAAAACAAATGTGTTTGATTTGATGGTGTACAAATATCGATTTTATAGGATTGAAAATAAAAATCTGTGCATTTTATGTATTTTCCTACAATAAACGATGAAAATTTTCAGAAATATATCTAGTTTTGTTACCTCCAAAATAATAAGTACGATTTTATAGTGATATTTTATTAACTCCCATTTCCAATTAATGTACTATAACTGTAAAAAATTACTTTATCTGTACCACAAAGAATGCCCTTCAATTGCCAATCGTCTCCCTTCACTAACTAGTCTACCTTGGCAGGCAGTTCATAACCTCTACATACTGTAGTATGAACTAGTGTTCTTGCTTATTTTGAAGATCTTCGATATGGAAGAAAGAGTTCAGGCTTGAATTGTTTATTATGCCCTTCAATTTACACTTAATGAGTTGGATTTATTTTATGTTGTCACATTCTAATAATGTCACATGTGAAAGAAACAAACAATAAATATTATATTTATGTGTGTGTATACATATATATGCTTTGGTTGAAGAATGAACTTTTGTGGACCCTTCAAATTTTTATTTAATAAATAAATATGTGATGTTATTTAAATGGAATGGTGTAATTTAAAATTTAAAACAATAAACTCTCTTTTTTTTTTCATGTGAGTGCAACTATGGAACAAAGCATTAAAGTTTTATGCTTTGTTTGGTTTTCTTTTGGATAAATATTTTCATTTTTCCATAAATAAAATCAAACAATTAATGTCATTTTCCTTCCAAAATACTTTTTTTTTCCAAAATATTTTTAAAACATCATAATCATTAGTATAAATACGTATATATGCAAATATATATAAATTATTATATATATTCAAATTGATATATCGATAAAAAATATATATACATCTTCAAATCATTAATTATTATATATGTATATCATCTAATTTTTATATTAATATAAAAATAATATACAATATTATAAAATAATAATTTGACACAACCAGATAAAATCCTACCAAATATATCATGCACAATAAAAAATACCTCCTCAAAAAATAAAATCAAACACAACCTTTTCAAATAATATACCAAATCAACCAGTTTCAAAAATAAAATCTAACATAGCACATATTGTTCAATATATTTTCTCAAAATATTTGTCCTAAAACACTCCAAAATAAACTAAATATAATCTTAACAATGGCAATGGATTAAAAAGGTTTTTTTAAGGTAGATAACGAGATTTATTTTTTAAATCTAATCGAATTCAAAGTGGGTTCTGTTAAACTCATCCCGAACCAGTCATATATATATATTTTAAATATAAAACTTACTTAATGAAGTGCAACATTAACAAATGGGAATGAGTCCAGAAATTGGAAGTGGGGTCTTGCAGTGAAAATTAACTTACTAAAGTCCACTTTGTAAGCAAGATTACTTGTCTGGATTAGTCCAGAGAATTTGCCTATTTCAAAGTCACGTTGGATTTTTCTTCACTCATATCAGTCATGTAATATGTGCCTAGAACTATAATCTTCCAAATTGGGCTCTAATAACCCTTTTGGATTTAACCTATGACGACTAACATTACAATTCTATTTATTGCAAGTTTAGTCAACAAAATCAATCTTCTAACCAAACCAACGGCTTGGGGAGTTTAGAAAGATTTAACCCATTAGATTTTGAGTATGGGCGGAAGGGATGCAGAGGATTCTCGATTGAGGCAAGGCGAAACGAAATAAGTTTTTGGTCCAATATTTTCTCATTGAATTAATTTCAAATTTAACAAACATATTCCATACTAGTCCATTATCATCCCTATATAATTAACTTCACTTAATTTCTACAAAAAGTTAAAAGGAACATCTTTACGAGACGATGACAATATTGTTCAAAGGTCCGGTCATTTGTTAATAAGGATGAACAATGTTTTCAAAATCGAATTGAATCGATCGGTTCAACCGGTTTGATTGGAAATTGAAGGCCAGTGCGATCCGATTTTGCTTAAAAACCATTTTGACAGGTCAAAATCGATCAACAACCGATCAAACCAGTCAAAATCGATTTTGATGGATTTTTATGTTTTTTTTTTATTTTTATTTTAAATTTTTATAAAGGTTTAAATTTAATATTTTATTATATTTATATAATTATTTAATTTTTTTATTTTGTTATATGTATTTTTATGTAACTATTTATTTATTTTTATATTTAAAATATATTACATAATAATTAATTTATTATATTATTATTTCATATAAAAATAAATAAATAAATAAAATTAATTTTTATTAAATCAATTCGATCGCTGATTAAATCGCTAATTTTAATCAGATCGATTATAAAAATATTGGCGAAGAAAATGCCGATTAGCAGAACTGGAAAGGGATCATTTTCATTTTTGACTTTAATTTGAAAAACAGGAAAACAAAAATGTACTTTATTTTTGCTGAAATGTGGATAAAAGTAAAACAACACATTTTAAAATTTTCAATAGTGAAAAAAGGTTATTAAAAATAATGAAAACAAACAGCCTCCCCTCCTCTAAGCTAATCCCTATGTACTCGGACTGAAAACACCAACCCTGGGGACATGCGCGAGCTTCCACTCCTCCCCTCTACTCTTCTTCTGAAGCGCAAATCTCTCCACGAATTCTTCCGACATATCACTGAACTCCACACGTCGAAGGCTGGTCAAATGCTCGACGCCGGCTGGCACCTCCGCCATGGATTTGCAGTTCAATATGAACATCTCTTCAAGACGGGGCATGGAGCCCTTCTCCACTCTCACCCATTTCAACCCACTTAACTTCTGGAGCCCCACTTCCTTCAGCCTCTGAAAACCGCCTTTCTTGAACTTCAACCCCTCACCTTCATAAGCGCAATCAATCCACAGGACGCTCAAATTGGGCAAATCTTGAAGGGATTCTAGTGGGTCCTCTTTTAATCTGCTCCACCCCAGAAACAGTACAGTGAGCCCATCAAGAGAAGATATCCACGGTGGTACCTTCTCTAAGCTCCCATGCAGCTCAATTTTTCGAAGAAATGGCAAACTGGAAGGGAAAAGAGAGTACTGTAGGTCCATTACCTCGGTTTCCTCTATTGAGAATATGTACAAGGAGCGTAAATTTGTTAGCTTTTCAAGGGAGGAGCAAAGGTCCTTTCCGTCCTCTTTTCTGAGCTTTGTAATGCCTAATCTCCGCAGTTGAGTAAGTTTTCCTATTTCTGTCACTATTTTATAAGAGCCTGCAACTTGATCTGCTTCTATGTAGCAAAGCTTTTGAAGGGAACATAAGCGTCCTATCTTATATGGGGCATAAAAGCTTTGTATGGTATCATACGGGATGTGAGGATATGAACCTTTGTAACTGTAGAGCAAGAGATTACGAAGTTTGTGGAGCTTTAGGATTTCAATTGGCAATTCTGTCACTTTGGTATGCTTGAGATCTAATGTCTCTAGATTCACAAGATCTTTTATTTTTCGGGGAATGAGTTTCACCTTTGTCCTCCTTAGGCTCAGATAACTGAGATGGTATAATTTGAAAACTTCATCTGGGATTGTTTCTAGTGGAGCTCCTATTAACTTCAATACCTTAAGCAGCCTACAACCGCCGCAGAGTATCTTGTATATGACAGGTTCCATCTCCGAATCTACAGACTCAGACAAGAATAGAGAAGTGAGATGCTCAAAGCTGTAGGTTTCTAGGGTGTCGTTAATAGAACTATGAATGGCTAGGCGTCGAATCTTATTTGGCGACCTTATGTTTCCTCCACTGGCTATAGTTACAATGCTCTGTTCTCTTGACTTGGAAATAATGTATTGCCGTAGAAGGTCATGTATACGAAAACTTTTTGGCCTCCCATCAAGAGATGTCTGTGCTACTTGGATCAGACTTCTGTTGAGAAGCTCAGTAAGATAGCCTTCTGCCACTTCTTCAAGGGTCTTCCCTTCTTTTGCATGCACGAATCCTTCTGCTATCCATAGTCGAATCAATCTCCACTTGTCTAGCAAACTATCCTCTCGAAACATGCTCATGTATAAGAAGCACGATTTCAAATAGTAAGGCAAATCATAATAACTGAGTGAGAGTAATTTTGTTATTCTCTTAAGATTGTCGCCTTCTAATTCATGACCAAGGCTGCGATTGAACATTTCCCATTCTTCAGTTCTGTTGTTCTTGGTAGCTAAGAGCCCACCAATTACGACAATGGCTAGCGGCAAACCCTCACATCTCTTTAAGATATTTTCAGAAATTTCTTTCAAGTAATGAGGGCATGGATTTCCTTGAAATGCTTTTTTGTAAAATAACTTCTTTGATTCTTCTGCAGGTAAAGGCTCCAGATTATGGACACGACCATTACCATCTGTACATGCAGCATTGCCAATGCTGTTAAAGCGTGTGGTGATGATAATGCATCCACGAGCAGTGCTTCTTGGAAATGCATATCTGATAGCTTCCCAGGCATATATTTTCCAAACATCATCAATAATAATTAGGTAACTTTTATGCTCCAAAAACTTATAAATGAATTCTTTCATTTCATCTGTGCTCATGGCTTCTAGTCCTTGAGGTGGTGGTTGCTTGACTCCACCAACTAGTTGCTTAATCATATTTTCCAAAAGCTGCTCAACCTTGAATGACTCTGACATTGTAATCCACACATAGTGGTCAAAATGCAGCTTTACTGATGCATCATCATAGACCTTTTTAACCAAGGTGGTTTTGCCCAACCCTCCCATGCCTACCACTGAAATTACTTTAAGCCCATAATCAGTCGACCAAAGCCACTTAATAAGTTGTCTCTTTGGTTTTCAATGCCCACAACATCCGCTTCTTCCAACAGTAGAGCGTCGCCTCGACTGTCATACCATGTGTTGTTGGCAAGGGTAGAACTTGACCCTTGATATGTGATAATATACATGTCTCTGTATCTTTGCTGACTCTTGGAAGCATTTTCCACTCTAGACTTGTACCTTTGGAATTCTGAAGCAATTCGACGGCGGGCTTTCAAATTTTTGATTGAGGCACAAATTCTTTTGATGCGGCCACTGAATCCATTTGGATAAGTTTGGGCTGATCGGAGCATATATTCATCCAAAGCATCTTCAACATCGTAACTGATTTCTCGCACTTGTTTGATCCATTCCTTGAGTTGTGGGTCACTTTCTTCTTTTGCATCAGCAACTCTGAGAAATGCCCTCATGTGACCCAATTCATCTCTAATGTACTCGACTTCCTGTCCAAGTCCTCCTAGTAGTTGTTGCTCCTGTTGGAGCCACAGTGAAAGCTTGTCGAACAAAAAGGATACTGTGCTCTCTGCCATTGTGGCTTCTTCCCTTTCTTATGTGTAGGAAGAAAAAGATCCTTATCCGATACTGTAAAGCAGGACAATCTATTGTAAAGTTGAAAAGAAAGCATTGAGAAGATTAAAGTACAGATCAATACAGATATGCTTTGGCTACATTCACAATCTTAGTTCAGAAGGATTTGATCAGAAGAAAATATATCTAAGTAATTGCAGACTAGAACTGAGAATTTGCAACAGGAAAGATCATATGCAAGTGAAAGATCCATAAGAAAATCAAGCCGGTGATATGCTGAGAATACAAATTACCTCAAAAGCGGTGCTTGCTCGCCTCTTTTCGTATGGCCTTAACCATCT
Organism: Paulownia fortunei; assembly: GCA_019321725.1. Taxonomy (NCBI): domain Eukaryota; kingdom Viridiplantae; phylum Streptophyta; class Magnoliopsida; order Lamiales; family Paulowniaceae; genus Paulownia; species Paulownia fortunei. The sequence continues at coordinate 23,692,080 of CM033106.1, forward strand.
ATAGACCAGAAGATGAGCGGATAATTTTTTTAGCTAAAATAGAAGTTTTGTAGACTGAATATCTAAGAACGGAGCATACATCTTGGTTCAAGTCGTCGTTTACTTTGACTTTTGATGAAACTTTTATCTGCTAAATAAGAGGTGGCTCCTCATTGGAAGAATTATTAAGGCTTTGTTTGGTATCATATTATTTTCAGTTTCAGCAGTTTCAATATTTTTGAAAAATAAAATTAAATATTTTGAATCCTCCAAAATACGTATTCATCCCTTTTTTAAATATTATAAAAAAAAATAATCATTATTATACATACATATATATATATATATATTCAAAATCATCTTATTAATAATATATATTTTTTTTTTCACATCATACAATCATTATGTTAATTTAAAAAAATAAAATATTTTAATATAAAATATCATATGATACTCCTAATCAAATAAAATTTTATATGATACGGCATCTACAATGTTTTCTTAAAATCAAAACTATATACACCTTATACTTCTTCATATATTTTACACAATAAATCTTTTCTATTATTTTTTATAAAAACATGAAATTGAAACCAAACTAACTTACAAACAAAACCTAAGCAATCTCTCTCTATTACTCGGCACTTTTTTTGTTTTTACTATGGGGTACGCACCTTGTAGTCTCCGGTGCAAATAGGAAAAGGTTAGCAGGCTGAGATTGGTCCATGGATTAGGAAAATTTGTTTAGATTTGGCCTTTTCTATTCAATCACTCATTTCTTGTGGAAGGTAGGTGGCTACAATCAAATTGAAAACAAAACCCCCACCCCACCCCCTTCCCAACGCAAAAAAAAAAAATATGAATTTCTCAAATTGCCGAGCTTATAAGATGGGTTTTTTAAGGAGTTGATTCAAGAATTCATATATTTGCAAAGCTTATAACATTTGCTCCAATTATATGGGTATGTTAACATTTGAGTACTTCTTGTGTTGCTTCCTTTGACTATTGCAATCGCTATGAAGTCTTAAAACCTACGAAGTGTTATAATGTGTCTGCAAAGATTAGTGTTTTTTTATCCATACACTAATTAGAGTCATTTTTGGTAGTCATATGTGTGAAAATGCTGCTGGCTAAGTACATACTACCGAATTTCTCTTATTAATATTTAAAGCTTTTTTTTTTTTTTATTGATACTATGGATATTAATGTAACATTCAGAAAAAGATCGGTCACAAACGGAGATTCTACCCAACCATTACCAAATATCTTTCTCATCGTAAAATCAATCATGTTTTGCTAAGAATGGAAACAACTTGATTTTTATTTCTTTTTCAATCCCATGATTTTGGTTTAAATATTGTATATTATTTAGATTATTAAAATTATTATATCCACCGCATCTGATACTACTAATATTTTATATGAAATGACTCTTTTGCTCTTCGTTAAAAATTATGTAAACCTCCTTGAAATTTATCTATCATGTTGGACCTCTTACGTGGTTTATCAAATTACATTTACTTTATCTATAATTATTGTTTAATGTTTCAATTAGATCCCTATAATTTATCAAAAAATAAAATCAAGAAATATCATAAATAAAAGCTAAAATCCAAATACAAATTGGAGTCCATGACAATATGCTTGTTTCTAGACTTATATTTGGACCATTATCTCTTTCTCTTCTCTTCACTTGCTAGCACCATGCTCACATCAGGTCTAATAATTTAAACTGACCTACAGAAGTAGGGTTACAGCCGTTCGATCATAGTTGATAAAATCCAGCATTTAGCAGCACTTTAGCGCCTTAGGATGGGTTTGGGAGGTTGGAGGGGTAATTTATTTTAAAACTGATTATGAAATTTATTGTCTTGTCTTTTCACTTGCTTTTTCATATATAAAAATTCAATTATGAGGACATTTTGATGTATTTTCACTTTCTTTGTTATATATGATTTAACATTTTTTCCTTGTAAGTTTTATTTATGGTGAAACATAAGATTATGTTTAAAAATAGAAAATAAGTGGATAGAAAAAATGAAATATACGAGATATGTCTAATAGTGATTTTTTTTTATTTTTTACTTAAAATAGTTTAGATTGTATGTATTCACATTGTAGAATATATAATTTTTGAAATTTTATATTGTGTTAAAACAGTAAATCTCAAAATAGTAAGTATAAATTTGACAAATATCAAGGAGGATTTGTGTATACATGGACAAATCTCATGGAAAGTTTTTGTGAAATTGGAAATGTATCAGGCAAGGGTATAATTGGATTTTTATTAAAAAGAATTATTGGCATTAACGTTTTTCATTAAAGAAACTAATAAAAGGGATTATGTATAAGACGACAATAAACATAAAAAACTATAGGTATAATTTTAAAAATTGAAAGAATAGACCAATTCTCATGAGAAATTTCCATATATCATTCTGTTTTCAAAAAAGAAAAAAGAAAAAAATTACTTGTCACGTTTGCTATGTGCTGATGGGATAAACATCATTTAATTTGTGCTAATGGAGAGTTATTGGAAGTATTGGAATTATAAATAAAAAACATAACTATTGCATTTTTATTATTGAAAAATTTAATACCATTCCTTAGCATCAAACTCATAAGAGTAGTTTGGTGATTCTACTTTTAGGATATTTGGGCATTTTTATTTTGGACAACTAGATGCGGGGTAAATATGTCAGTGTAGACATCATTAGCTTTTTTTTTGCGAAAATTATAAAAAAAAAAATTGCGGTCCTTACTCGTTATCAATAGATGGTGAGTGTGTAAAACCATATAAATATCTTTATAATTATTCATTTTTAGAAAGATTAAAACTATCTCCAATCACAAACTCTATTTCAATTTAATTTTTGTACTAAATTTGTGTAATTTTTATACCAAACTTAGAATTCATCTCCAATTTATTTACTTTAAATTTTATTTAAAAAAAAATTCTCTATTATTTCATTTACAATTATTAGTTTATTTCATTATATGTCTACTTAAAATCTTGTTAACATATTAATGCAATTATGCATTCAATTTGTGTTTTTACGTTTAACTAATTAAAATAATATATTCAACAAAATCAACAAGAGTAAACGACTCCCCATCACTTCTTTTTATATCCTTCTTGCACTATAGCTGTCATAATTAGATATGAAAGTTACCCCTTTTATCCACTATGCCTCTTTGAAACGAATTTAATTTAAAATAGTAAATTTAAAAAATAATTAAACAAATACCGTGGTTGGCGGGGGTGTTAAAAAAATAAGTGAAAGCGCGTTTTAGAAACGCGCTTTCACAAGAAGCGCAATCTCTAAAACGCGCTTTCACAAGAAGCGCAATCCAAGATTGCGCTTTCTGTCAGAAGGCGTAACCCGAGGTTACGCCTTCTGATTGCAGTGCCGTCCCCCTCCTTTCCTCCCCTCCCCTCTCATTTCCTCTTCCCTCTCCTTTCCTCTCCCCATTCCCCCTCCCTCCCGCGCGCACCTCCTCCCCATTCCACCATTATTAAACCTCCACCTTCCCCCCTCCTCACTTCCTCCATTTTCCCCACCCACCAACTTCCCCCATTCTCTCTCTCTCTCTCTCTCTCTCTCTCTCTCTCTTTCGGCCTTTCACTTGAGTTTTTTGTCGAATTTTTTTTTGTAATTTTTTCTTTCATTTTTTGAATTCTCTCATTCTCGTCTATTTTCGCTTCTTTCGGTAAGTAATATTGTTATTATTTTTTAAAAATTTTTAATTAAAAAAAATTACTAATTAACATTTATATATTTTTGTTCAGGTTAGTACGCGATATATTAAAATACGACGCAGATCATATTGTGCGTGTGACTTACAGGTATCATATTTCAATTATAATATATATATTATTGTAATAATTGTGAAGTAAATGTATTATTATATTGAAAAAATAGATTTGATTGTATTGAAATGTGATTAATATTATTTTTTATAATGATACATGCAAGTATATTTTTAATAGCATATTTTATATGTGGAGAAGCTAATGTTTGTAATTTTTTTTTGTATATTATATTTGTTATTTGTTATTTGACTTGAAAATATGAGTTAAAAATTATTGAACTATTTAGGGAATCTTTTTTACAACTATGATAATCTTAATTAAATATTATGTCTTTGAAATTATTATTTAAAATTAAAATATTAATACTTTTTTTTGATGTAGTTATGGCAAATAGAAACAACATTGATGTTCTGGTATACTTTGGTGGTCAAATTATACAAGATGCTAATTCAATGACATATAATCGCCCTGGAATTGGAGCGAGGAAAATGTCTCGTAGGACAAGATTTTCTGAATTACTATTGAAAGTGTATCAGATTACGGGCGTTGATGATAAACAATTCTTATTGAAATTATTTGGTAAGTACTGTTGCGGTAATGTGTCACAACTAATATCAATAACGGATGACGAATGATTGGAATTTTTCTTAGATCCGGGAAGAGAAAATCAATTTGTAGAATTTTATGTTGAGGCAAAACAAATTGTTCACAATATTGTGCCTGAGATACCAACAACCAATGAGTATTATCAGTATGCATCATTTTTAAGAGATGATAGTGTGTTTGAAATGACTACAGTGACGCAAGGTATGGCAAGTGTTGGCATCAATGAGTTTAATGCAGGTGCTTCAAGCGCTGGTCAAGAGCATTTTCAAGGTACAAATACAGAACCGTATAATGCATACACTGATGAATTATCCGACCCACTTGTCGACAGTTTAGGTGCTGAAGAACATATTAATTCCAAACCCGATGAAATTGCTGATGAAGATGATGGTGATGATGGTGGTGATGATGGTGATGGGTCGAAATTGATGATTTGGAATAGATGTATGAGCAACATGATGAGGGCAACTCATCCCAACATTAAGTGTCAGTTTATACCTCATTACCCTCAACAACAAATGCTCAACAATGAGATTAAGGATGTTGTTTATTTTAGTTGGGGCAGTGCAGTACTGTCTTTCATGTATCGTGAGTTGTGCACTGCATCGGAAAAAGACAAGAATGTTATTGGTGGTGCGATGGTGCTTTTACAGGTAAACTTATATAAATGTTGTTACTTTCTTATGTTATTATATCAATATGTTTGTCTTGTACTATAGATTAATATATATTTTTGCAGATATGGGCATGGTCTCGCATTACCACGTTGGTGCCAAGACGATTACGTTCATGAGTAAATATGGGCCCACTCATCGGCGCTAATGATCATGAGTTTCCACTTCCTCCATATGGTGCAAGGTATAAGCCCATTTATTAACGCTAATGATAATGAGCTTATACTTCTACTATTATTTTGTGATTATTGTTTCATGATTATTATTTCATGATTGTTTTTATATACATATAGGTGGATGCAGTATTACAGCTTCACGCGTACAGCGAGTCATTCAGTCAGGATTATTAGGGATATACTAGATAGGATGACTGATAGAGAGATGAGTAGAATTTAAGACACTTGTTTAAATTTGATTTGATTTTTCTTTTCATATATGTACAAATAATTCAAATTTATGTATTTTATAATTGTAGTTTATATGGGAGCCATATGATATGAGTTCACCGGATATTATGGTGTTGGGTCCAAGGTGTAATACGCCACTGTGGAGATTTCGTTGTCCATTGATCAACTATGCTATCGTGGAGTTCCATCACCCAGAGCTGGTCATGCGCCAGTACATTCCACCAGATATACCAGTGTATGAGCATACTTTACATGATGTAGACCGCAGGGGACGCAGTGGAGAGGATTGGGCTCGATATCACCGGGAGTATGTGTCGCAGTGGGCAAATAGACATCAGTTCATTATCGTTAACCCTCCCATTACTGGGTCCGATAGTACTGAGTCTCGCTATATGGATTGGAACGATGGCATTACACGCCGTCTGATATCACCATCCCATTTGCATATGGAGGAGGGGTACCAGCCTTCACACATATCAGATTTGGAAGTTATGGTAAGATATTCATTAATAAAAAAATTTATAATGTGTATGCATCATATTTATGATATTCTTTAATATTATTCCTTTTTTACACGTATTTTAGAGTATGGCGGTCGAGAGGATTAGACTCAATGCTGATGGCGCGAACGAGCAAGATATAGCTTCACTTATACAGTTGAGGAGTGAAGCTATACACGTCACTGATGATCTCAGACGCCTACTTTGTAGACAACAAGATGCTGTAAATATACCAGTGTCACCACCACAAGACACAACCAGGAGGACGATGAGGCGTACTAGAGTAGTAGATGATGCGGGTCCCTCTACCTCGACACGGGGTGCATTTACTAGTCATGCTTCTACATCTTACGACATTCCTTATCCACTTATGTCTAGTGTAGCAGATGAGGCAGGTTCATCTACCTCGACACATCGTGTATCACACGATTTGGATAGCACCGCCGACTATTATGTGCCTCAACAGGTACAATCGGATGACTCATTCACTCCGTATTAGGGTATGCCACCATCTACGATGTCATTTTCTACACTACTCAGTTCAGATTTAGACATGGCGCAAACACCGTTTGTTCAGTAGCATATAGGATACGATTCTGGACGTGGAGATTTTACTGTCTCACCTATTGCATTTCCACATCTAGACAGCGACTATCATGATCGTGGAGAGTCGACTTCCATAACTTCATCAGACCAATCACATGATATTGCTGCTGCTCAGGGTGGACGTCAAGGTAGACGCCAACGCCAACGACGTACGTGTGGCACTGGTGGTCATTTTTAGTATTTTTTTTATTCTTGTATTTTTCAAAACTTTTAAATTCAATACTGTAATTATTATTCAAAAAAATTATTTGTCTGATTTATGAAACAAAAATAGTATTGTTATTATTTTTATTAAAATATTTACATACATATACTAAAGTAAAAAAAAAATTAAACAACATAACTTTATGTTATTTATTATTATAATAAAAATATTTACTTAAATACATGTATATATATATATATTTATCTAAAATATATGTATAAAATATCAATTATCCTTAATTATATCTCACTCCTTATTTCTCCACTCCCACAAATTTATATATTAATTATATATAAAGTAAATATAAATATATATATATATATTTAAAAAAATATAGATATAAAAAATATATTAAAATTTGAAGGCGCAATAGTAACTTGCGCCTTCAAACTGAGAGCGCAATCTAGCGTTGCGCTTTCAAAAGGCGCAACTTATTATTGCGCCTTTAATCAGTAAAAAAAAAAATAAATAAATTTTGAAAGCGCAAACGGGAGTTGCGCTTTCAAATTAAAATCATAACCCCCACTTGCGCTTTCACCTATATTTTTAACGCCTCACCCTTCCATGGTATTTTATCAATTTTAACATAAATTTACTATTATATATTAAATGACTCCCCCTTTGTTAGAGAATTAGACTTAACGGCTTCCTTATTAAGCTTTGAGTAAATATGAATATAATATAACTGTTACATCTCATTCTCTATCTAATTGTCTTTTTTTTAATATTTTATTTTTTATGATATATTATTAAGAATAAATTTTAGATCAAATGAATGTTTTAACATAAATATTGACAATATAAATAATTAATTAAATTATAATAAAAATATTTATGTACATATAATATATAAATAGAGGTATATTTTTAAAAAAATATACAATTGAGATAAATTATGAATTTTAAAACATAACAAATATGAAATTTATTTAAAAAAAAATTGAAGATAGCGCAATGAACAGGCGCAGCGCTGTTCATTCTTTCAATTTGACGCATGAAATAGCGTCCCAGTTGGAGGTGCATTTTTGCGTCAATTTGAAGCCCGGTTGGAGATGGTCTAATAATTATAAGTGTATTCTTAAAACTTTAGCGAATTGATTTTGCTCAAACATTAAGTTTTTTCCTGTTAGTATCTTTTAAACATGATTATTAATGTTGAATCAAGTAAACAAAATTTCGCATGAGACAAAAAATGTTATTCTTTTGAGTTTTGATGATTACTATACATTTAAAAACAATACCAATATTATGACAAAAAAGGGAACTATATGCACAATTTTAGGATGAAAGCACACTTGCTGCACGAATTACGTTCAATGTTAAGATACACGAACATGGACACTGTAACATGAACATGACACTACAAATACGGAGAATAATGATTTTTAAAAAATTGAGGATATGAAACAGCTCAAACACAAGTCTCCAATGTTATATATGTAGATGCTGACACATATATATACATATGTAAATATGAAATTGGTAAAGATATATAAAGATATCGGTATGGTGCCAGGACATCAACTAATATAATTGTGGAATATAGTGCTGTGGAAAAATTTAAAAAAAAAAAAAGTTCAACAGAAGGGTGAATTTAAATGAAACAACACTATTTTTTTAATTATTTTTTGTTTTTTTATTTTTTGAAAATTTTTGTGAGTCCTATACAAATATCAACAAAAACCTCTAGAGTACATAAAACATGTTGGAGTCGTAAAAATTTCTATTTTCATTAATTTTTAAACACGTCAAATAATGGCGTGTTCCACGCGACACATATCAAAGGCCATCTCAGTTTTATGTCCGTATTCTAGAAGTGTCCGATATTGTCCGAAGTAATTTCAGACTAAAATGGCGTGTTCGACACTTATCGAAAGCCATCTCAATTCCATGTCCGTATTCTAGAAGTGTCCGATATTGTCTGAAGTGATTTTAGACTATAGAGACCTCAAAACTCGCCTATTGAGTTTTAAAAAGTAATTAAAAGTAAACATATATATATATATATATATATACATAAATAAAATAAAAAAAAGCACACATGATTAGTAATCAGGACCAACAATTTCGACCCTCTTTTTCATCCCCTTTCTCATTCAACCAGATTCATAATAGGTTAACCAAAAACATGGCTGTGAGGAATTTTCAAGTCTACCATCCTTGGTAAAGATATTCATTCACTTGCTTTGACTTTCAGAATATTGAACAAGCTCCCAACAAAATACTAACATGAATAATAACATACAATTCAAGAAGCTATTTTCGACTACACGCCATAGGAAAGGACGAGAAACCATCACCCATGATCCTTCCTCAGCCCCATACTCAAGCAACAGATTGCCCAGAAGCAGATATATAAAAAAAGGTAGAAAGAACCTTCTTTAACCACGCGCCCATTACCATAAAACCTAGATACAGGTGTATTTGTTAAAATAAAACATAATCCCCATGCATCTAATGTTTTTAAGGCCGAGGCCGAAAGTGAATAATAATCAAGTATGAATAATATCAAGTAAACCAATGCAGGGCAAGCTGAAGAAAGTTATCCCTACAACCACTCAATAATATCAACTCATACGACATAATAAGGGATCGACTGTCATTGGCCAATATTGCATGACAATCTTTAAAAATAGGTTGTCAATGAATTTCTAAAGATAAAAAGTACACAAAACAAGTTGCTCAAATAACCATAATCTTGCAGTAACTCTCAAATTTTCTTTGTCATTTGTCAAAAAGAAGTTATAATTGTGAGTTCCCTATGTCAAATAATATTACATTATTGCTACTTGCGGAAACAAAGTACTTGTTCTTTTTTTGATTTATGAGGTAACTGGAAACAAAAAACTTACTTCCGCTCTTCTGATCAAACTTGGGGAGATGCAAGAACGTGTGACAGAAGTAAACTGGGAGCAAGAACCTAGCACCTTTCCCAACAAGGGAAAACCCCAGCAATAACAATTCCTAGAAGTCATAGGCATGATACTACAAGCATCAATATCTCCAATTCCTCACTGATCTGAAGCAAGGGTAGATAGGATATTCTTCTTCAGTGTGAACTCATCGGCCTTCACTGTACTAATTGACTGCATCAACAACAATTACAAAAAATGTCTCAGATTTTCTTACAGACTTTATTCTTGAAGTACATATAATCATCTAGGATCACGTGTCTATTAAAAGTACAAGGTTTCAATAATAGCCAGCAAACCCTATACATACTAAAAATCTTGTCTTCCCAATTACATAAAGTACTATGACGAATAATATGACATTTAAAAGACATAAATCCATGTAGAAGTGAAAGTGATATATTTAACTGTCGTACGACAGGCTTGCATTCTGCACTGAGAGATTTTGGCCAAATAAGTAATTTAAGAAACATATTGGAACCAAAATTTTTCAATGAAGTACAATAGACTATAGACTCATTATTTTGGCAGTTCAGTTTGACTTATAAAGATCATTAACATTCATATCAAGAAAAGTTATTAAAAATTTCTTGGCTGTAGAACAGGGAGAAATTTTTAGTCACAAATAGCCCTAAACCAGAGTAGCCATTAAGTATTTACCTTGGCAAGCATGCGTTCCAACCGCAGAACTTCATTCTTGGCATAATCAGAACCTTTCTCCAAGCAGCTCTTAGCAGCTTTCACATATATCTTCCCATATCTAAGGAAAATGAGAACAAGAATTGTGAGGAAGACTGATTTACTGATTTTCATATATAAAATCAAGAGGAAAGTAATACTATAACATGATTATAGGGGTTTGAATAAGCCTTTGTGAAAACCTTGCAGTTGAACCCTGCAGCTTATCAGCTTCCTCCTCCAATCTTTTGAATACAGCTTTTTTCTCCTCATTTTTCGCACTTAAAAATTCCTTCACTAAGCTATCAAGGGCCTCAACAATACCAGCCTAGGAAGGGAAAAGACAAATTTGAATCAGAAACAAGCACTGGAGAGGAGGAACTCAGTTAATTGCTACAGACCTTGGAAGTCAATTGTCCTTTTGCATCTCGGCTAGTTCCACACTTCTCATTTATGAAAGTCACGAAGTCATCTAAGTCTCTGCCACCATCATAATCTTCACCAGCCTTATTGGTCTTTGGGAAGAATTTCAATGTAGGATAACCACTTACTCCATACCTGCTCAGCAGAAGACACGCATCAGATCATCCATGCCTTGTTTTCCCTTTTTAGTAAGTATGGGCAAAAGCAATTTGGATGTAAACTCAGAAGGCACGCACATCCATGCCGTATTTTCCCTTTTTCGTATGTAAATATGGGTGAAAGCAATTTGGATGTAAAATCTAATGCTCCCAGAGCAGGAGCATACAATCAAGAGCTAACCATGCATCAAAATCTAGAATCAAAATAAACAACTATTAAAAGCACTCACTTCTCTGCAATATCTCTGTACTTGTCAGCATCAACATTTGCAATGACCACATCTTCCTCCAGCTGGAATGCTGTTGCAACTTTTTCATAAATCTACAAGTAGAAAGGAGATAAAGTTAGGTATTTCACAATAATTTCGTCAATAGCCATGCCAGTATCATTAATGAGCTAGAAATGCACTCACCGGAGCAAGGTTCTTGCAATGACCACACCTGGAAAAAATAAAGCATCAATGCACAAATCATATTTATTAACGCGCTCCACAAAATTACTCATCACATGAGACTCCAGGAAGCTACTATAAAGATCTTTAAGTTTCATGATTACTTCATCTCACCTTGCATCACAAGAGAAATGAAATTTCAACATGTGCACTTACCAGGGTGCGTAAAACTCAACCAGGACATCTTTTTTCTCATCAAGTGCAATCTGATCAAAGTTTTCTGGAGTCAGAACCACAACATTTGAAGGGATTGCAGCTATCTTGACATTTGTCCCTAAATACAGAACAACATTTGTGAGGAGTATGGTGAGAAACCACCGTGTAGATAGGGTTCCAAACAGAATGTGGTTAAGAACAGACTCTAATGAACACAAAAGTGATAAACCAATGGCCATAGGCATAAAACGTGCATTTATTTCCCTTCATTCAACCAAGCAAATAATTTTTTTTTCAAAAAAGAAAATAGATTCCACATATAACAAGTATGTTGCTTCAACCAATTGACAAGTACGTCACCTTCAACTTCAACTTCATAATCTTAAAGGAATGGAAAATCATTTTCTGCGGATGGGAGAAAAACAATAGTAAAAACTTCTCAAATGTAAATTCTTTTTCCTTAGACGGGAGAATGACAAGAGTAAAAACTTCTCATAATAATAATGTATCCAAATGAAATTAACAATGCACCTGCTTAATCATGAATGAGAGAATATACTAATAAACCAGAAAAATTTACCTCCTTGGTTATTTACAAATTCAGCAAGGGCTTCTGCAGTTCGCGCACCTTCATACCTAATAAATGAAAATTCATTCATGAGGAATGCAATTTTTGAGGGTGTTTGGAAACCCATTTCAAATGGACTTCTAGATATAGAAGTCCATTTGTGAACATGTAATGTGTTTGATGGTTATTTTTGAATGGACTTTTAGAATAAGTCACTTCTCTAAAAGTCCATTTTGGAGAAGTGCAATTTTGTGGCTTTTGAATTTTTTTACTCTACTAGGTGGGCATTGAAGTGCATTTCCACAAACGTTGGACAATACTTCTTAAAAAGTCCATTATATTGATGGATTTTCATTCCAAAAGTGCTCCCAAGCATGCACTTTGTAAGACCTTGCATGACTAAAAAAAGAAAAAAATAATGTGACTTCACAGATTCTTCAATTATTAGATGGGGGGAAAGAAAAAGAAAGGAGATGTAAGATACAAGTTCTCTACATTAAAATAACTTACTTTTTTGGCTCCAGAGACCCCTTGGGAAACCATTGGATGGTAGGATACCCAGAAACCCCATATTTGCTGCAAAGGCTTTTATGCTCATCACAATCAACCTACAATGGAAAAGTTTAGTATATATACACTTCTAACGTACTATTTTGCTATGTAAAACAAATAAAATACAGAAGTGTCTCATCATGCTGTTGGAGCACACAATATGAAATCCACATGCTCAACGATGGGTCACTGCAAAATCAAAGCCATAAGAAAACCTAGGTGGTCACCCTATAAGCTGATCCTCAAATGGGCTTAATGTCATACTTCAAAAACTAATCTACAACAATACGTTGCAACTTCTAAATATTAGATACATAAACAAAAGGAGGAAAAGAAATAACAGACATACATAGACCTCGAGAGAGAGAGACAGAGAGAGAGCTCATTATTCAGTTTGCTGAACCTTAACAAAGCTACAATATTCTGTGATTTCATGTTTATGTTAGGAAAATGGTCATTATCCGTCCAAATCATTCCAAGTGAAGTAACAAAAAGAAAGAACACTAGTAATTACTATAACTTTTCCAAAATGAGGACATAACAAACCACCAACACTGAGTGCTTCATGGACACTATAAACCTATAAAGCTTATGTAATGACATTCTACTTGGTTTCTAAGGCCTTCTTGGTTTTTATAGTTTATATTGGTCAACTGACTAAACTAGTCAACTAAACTCGATTGAATGAGTTCAAAAGAAAATTCATCAACCAAAAACCCTGCAATCAAATTTTAGCATATTAGACCTCAAAAATATGAATAGTTCCAAATAAATTAACACGCAGAAAACATTGTTACAAATGCGGTTCCACGATAAATTTCAGAGATGCAAAAAAAATAAAAAATTCAGAACTGCTTCAAGGACTTCAGAACCACTTCAAGGACAGCCAAAAACTTCTGAAATTTAGAGTGGTCAATCGAACAAGCAGGTCTGAAGCGCACTTGTCCACTTAATCTTAGAGCTGAATCTTTCATCAGGTCTGAAATGTAGTATATGTATTTTAATGTGTTCAACCAGAACTAGGCACGCTTGACCAAATACAAAGTTGCATGAAGTAAAATATAAATGTAGTACAATAATAAGACCACAGACACAATCATATGAATCCATACAAAGTCCCAGTTAAAATTACTCTCTTTTAACAAAAGGTATCAAATCCTTTAGTGATGCCTATTTCAGCATAAATATTATTTTATATCATTCTATCTATCATGAGACAACTGGCATATACATAATTAAAGTTATACATCAACAAATTGATCTATATGTATTTACTACTCTAACATGTAATTGACAAACTGCATATTACATAGAATTTTTTGTTATCAACAGTGCACATATATGTAGGTTTTTAGGTATATGTGATACATTGCTATCACAGGGCCAATTCACAGCTACCAACACGCATATTTTATCGCATGCCACAGATGAAGTTTCTATGAATTTATTTCATAAGCAGATAATAATAGTTACTTGGTGCAGTTTAGAGTTTTCATAAAACGTATGTAGTACTTTTTTCGTATGTTTGTAGAAAAAAGAATTTTTTTTTTATGGCTTCTGTTGGCAACCCATACTTAAATTGATGCTCATAAAATTAATGACCTGAATTTGATCCTAGATTATAAAATTTATGTGTAGTGAGCCCCAATCTAGTTGTAATGCAAAACCCCTAATAAAAAATAAATTTATCTATAACCTTATTCTAATTTACATGGAGAAAACTTCCTACTATGCTCGAAAGTGTCCAGGGGGGCATTTGACAGAATAAATATGGCATTTTTAGGACATCAATAGACCAAGAATTTTAGGTGATGCCCACAGAGGTACAGAACTACAAGACTAAAAGACATCAAGTAGAGATATGCGAATTGAAGTAAGATTGGTAGTCAAGTTGGCATTGGCAGGCTCTATTCAAAACATGAAAAGAACATTCCCGGAGATCAAAATAGGCTAACCTTTCCAATCAAAACTGATTTTGCCTTCTTAAAACTCGCACCAAGCTTTTCATACTCTGGAGCAAGCTTTTTACAGTGCCCACACCTGTAAACAACACCATGTCCGTCAATCTAAATCTAGAACACTTTTTGAAAATCACACTATTTACAAATGACTAGCTCCAACATTCAAATGTCAACTTGCAATTATGTCAAATAACTCAGAAAAACAGATTCTAATTGAAAAAATAAAAAGAGAAACTCGTTGATTTCAAATTAAAATAAATCGAAATTATACTTATTTAAGTAAAAATATTCAATCACGATTCTAAAGAGAGGTCATCGAAAAACGATGAAAAAAAACTGATCAAACTCAGATCCAAATCAATCAACTCGATCTCAAAAATCACAGATCCACGAAAATTTTAAAAAATATATCAATCACAGAAACTCTAATAATCAAATTCCAAAAATTACATTACATACGCGGATCAAAATTACCAGAAACTAATCTATAATTCTGAAAATTCCATACCAGGGAGCATAGAATTCGACGAGAGCCCCTCGATCTTGACCGACCTCTTTCTCGAAGTTGTCCTCGGTCAACACTACGACGTCTGCAAACGCCGAAGCGAACAAGGAAACCGCCAGAGTGCCGAATATTAAGCTGATCCTCTGCGATCTCGACATTTTCATATCCTCAAAACTTTTGCTCTCTCTCAGGCGAAATGAAATAAATAGTTGGATTGAAGTGGTTTTATTACTACAGGAGTTTGATATTTATAGTGGCAGGTCGTGGACTTCTTTTTTGTTAATTACATCATTCAAATACATCAAAATTCACAATTTAAAATTCAATCAAATATAATCATTAATAATAATTAAATATAACAATACTTCTAAATCATTGTAAAAATATATTTAAACTCAAAGTCAATATATCTTATATTTTGGACCTCAATCTTACTATTTATGCAAAATATTATAGATTTTTTTATCGTTTATTCGATAGGTATATTTTTTTATAATCAAAACGCAAACTGCATTTGCCAAGTTTATTTTTGTATTTACAACTATATATACGTTGCATAAAATGTAATTCTTAGTATTCATATTTTGACTTGAAAATCATTGTTAAATTTATTGAAGTTGTATTTATTATGTAAAACAAAATAAATGATAGCTTTTGGAAATCCAATTGAATTTCGCACAAATCATTTAAGTTCAACTTATCTTCGTATTATAAGTATTTGAGTTTGATTCACTACATAATTAAGTCAAGTCAAGATTAAATTCATCAAGCTCCAAAAAGAAAAACAAATCAAAAATTTGAATAATATATTGTTCATCGACAATTTATTTGTATTTTTAAATATATAATTGTCCAAAAGTTCACAATTTCTTTAATTCTTCTTTTCTCAAGAAAATATTTATTTTTCCTTTTTATTAATTGTTTTAAAAGTGAATTTCTGTGTTAATATAAGCATCTATTTCTTTCACTCAGCAACCGATAATGCATGCTCATTCTTGCCTATCAGTTCTATATGCATATAATTAAATTAAAGACTATATTTAGGATACATGTGTTTTGAGTGTTATAGGGAAGATATTTTGAGGAAAAATAAATTTAAGAATGAAAGTAATATTTATTTTGTGTTTTGGAAGTGAATAATTTGTATTGTAGTAATTTTATAATATAAATTTTTGTCTAGTTATTAGTATCATGTCAATTTTTTAATATTATATATTATATTTTTAAATATAAAAAATAATATATATTAATATAATAAAATAATTGAATAATATAATAATATTGATATATACTGAATCCTATTTTATTTTAAATAAGAATGAATTTATTTAAAAGAGTAACTTTTTAAATGTTTTGAGACACAAAAAAATATGTTCAGAATCACAACCAAACATAGCCTTTGTTTCTGACATATTTGGGTAATTTAGGAACTCATGTCAAAGACAAGTGTTTACACGTATCAAATTTGTATAATGTAGGGTTATTCTTAAACGTTACACCAAAAAAATGTAAGAATCAAATGTTCCTCATCCCACTATAAAGTGTGGAGTATTCTATATTTAAAATCAGTAATAAGAATGGGATAATAAAAAAGGATAAACAAGCAAGTCAAACTTTATTTGAACAATTGTCACTGTGACATGGTTGAGACCAATTATATAAAGCCATGTGTACTAACCAGCGAAGGTGGATTTTGCAATGACGTATTTAATGAAAAATAACATACTATTCTAAAATTTTAGCCTATATTATTATGTTTATCTTAGCCTATAGCAGTATAAAAGTAAATAAATAAATTAACTACTGATAAAAATAATTTTAAAGTATAATCATCTCCTATTTTTTGATAGAAAATGCTTACCGTTAATTTAGTTGAATAAATTTAATAAATCAGCACTTTCCAAACAAGTAATTGTAAAAAGAATAATATGAAGGATCAACTAGTGATATATCATTTGTTCATAGATATTGCCTCTTGTATTAATTAAACCATGAACAAAAAGTTCAAGTATCTATACTGTAATTTTTATTTTTGGAAAAGAGAATATTGATTGATTCTCCAACTCTCTTGAGTATTTATAATATAAAGTTTAAATATATATAACATTAAATTTAGAGTTATTGAGGATTTGAAATTAACAAAGTTAAATACGGGTGAGTTTAACAAAAAACTTTGAAAATTTGATTGTGAAAGAAATAAATATTTGAAGAGAACTGATTGGCTAAAAAGTTTTGGGCTTAGATTCAATTTCCAATTTTAGATTGAAGTGAAAATACTAGGAAAAAAAATTCACTTTTTGTTGTAGAGAAGATATTGAAAATAATATAAAGTTTAATTTACTATTTGTGAAATTATAAAGAAAAAATGAGAAAGTATAAACAATCGATCCAACCAACACCAATCCAAGTTGGCGGCAAAGTGTTATTTCAATGCTTGTCCAAGTAGGTTTGGGTTAAGACTTTGATACGTCGTCCCACATCAAATAAAAATAAAAAAATGAGAAATTTATAAGTTTTAGTTATAAAACTCATGTATATTCATTGGATATATCTTTAAACTTACACTACCCCTACATAGCTTATTCATTTTTAAAAATGCTTTTCTCATAAACACAAAAAAAAAAAGGGAAAAAAGCAACAATAAAAGCATTCGATTGTGATAGTGTTGTATATGTTTTTCATAAAGAAGGGTGATCACCGAATGAAGTTTTACTTTCCAACATTTATTTGTGTTGTTTAGTAGTTAAAATAAAACGCGCGTGTTCTCAAGTTTGATAATGTACAAAGCATATACACATGGTTGTACTATGGCCTTTAGTAGCCAAATAATTCACATTTTTACATTTTTCTTTTCAGTTAATTATTATTTGCGCAAGGGTTCAATTTGAATGAAGAATTTAATACTAACTCATAGGTACGGTCAATGCTTTACTCACAATATATACTTTTTATTATGATATAGAGTATGACTAGATTTATTATTATATGTAAAAAATAAATTATTACGCAACACATTGTTTTTATGATTATAATTATACGATTATATATATATATATATATGATCTTGTATGTGTTGATGCATGTTAGTTTATTTGATTAAGTAGATATGCTTATATCCTTAGATTGAAAAGTTTTATGCAATTTAATTTATTTGCTTAAGTAGAAATGCTTAGATTTTCAAATAAGAAAGAACGCAAGGAATTTGATATATATAGTGGTAGGTGGTGGACTTCTTTTTGTTAATTACATCATTCAAATACATCAAAATTCACAATTCAAAATGCAATCAAATATAATCATTAATTATAATTATATATAATCATTAATTATAATTAACTATAATAATACTTCTAAATCAATTTTAAAAAAATATAAACTCAAAGTCAATATATTGGACCTCAATCTTACTATCTAGACAAAACGTTGTAGAATTTTTTATTGTTTAGTTGGTAGGTATATTTTTTGCAACCAGCAAACTGTATTTGCCCAAGTTTGTTTGTGTATTTACAACTATATATATGTTGCATAAAGTGTGTTTCTTAGTATTATTATTATATATTGCCTTTCAAAGTTGGAAAATGAAATTAGGGATAAAGAGGAAATAGAGACCGAGTCATTCATATTTTGAGTTGAAATTCATTGTCAAATTTATTAAAATTGTATTTATTATGTAAAACAAAATAAATGATAGTTGTTGAAACCCAATTGAATTTTTCATAATTCATTTAAGTTAGACTTATGTTTATATTATAAGTATTTGAGTTTGATTCACTACATAATTAAGTCAAGTCAAGATTAAATTTATTAAGCTCCAAAAAAAAAAACAAATCAAAAATTTGAATAATGTATAGTGGATAGGTATGTTTAGAATATATTAGTATGTATGATTAGGAAGTCTATATCTACTTCATTAGTTATTGGTAAACGGCACGAGAATGGCTGCCCTAGAAATTTCTCTCTAAGAATTCGTCTCCTAACCCTCCTTCACCTAAACCCCCTGATCCTCGGCCCCTAAACCCGTCGGAACTCCCAGCCAAATCCCATTCCTTTGCGTCGGTGATTCGTGGTACCAATCATCCTGAGATTGAAGACATTCGTACCTCAAAGAAACAATTTAGCATTTTACAATGTTAGGCTTATGACGTGCATTCCTCTCACTGTGGAAAAATGTTCATCCAGTTTTCGCAATAGGAGAAATATGATATGGCAGCACCTTATAGCTGTACTTTGATTGGAAAATTCTTTCAAGGATGCCCACTTTTTCAGATTCTCTCAAGGATGCCTCAAAGGTGTATATAATGTTGGATTGATAAATATCAAACATATACTAATAAGGCTGGCAAATGAGGAGGATTTTATAAGACTTTGGACTCGTCAAATCCTTCACATCGATGGATTTCCTATGCGTATATTTAAATGGATGACATAATTTGATACAAAAACAGAATCATCAATTATACCAATTTGGATTAGTCTTCTAGAATTGTCAATCCATCTCTTTCATAACAAGGGACTATATGGCATAGCTTCAATGATTGGGCAACCTTTGAAGATTGATGAGCTGATGGCTGATCGCACGAGGCCAAGTGTTGTAAGGATTTGTGTGGAACTGGATCTCCTTAAGCCTCGTGATGAAAAAAATTACATAGGATAGGGAAAACATATCTTCACTCAACGAGTCATCTATGAGAAATGTCCTAGTTATTGCACTAAGTGCTGGCATCTTGTACATAAAATTGATTAGTGTTTCAATGATGAATGCAAACGGAGACTTTCTCAAAAATGATAAGAAGAAGAAAGAGGTTTTGGTGGCAAAAAAACATTTGGAATTCTCTAAAGGGAAACAGGTCACTGCACCAGAGATTCTCACGTTTGGTCCCTCTAAATCCATGACGATTTGGATTGAAAAGAATTCTAAATCAATTGGTGCTAACCCAAATATAAATGAGATGGATAATGAGAACGCTCAAGGACCTGCTAACCCTGAAGTGGAAAATATCTCCAAGATTCCTAGTTCAGTTACTCATAATGGTGGAAATCTCTTATCAGTTGAGAAGTTAATGCAACATAATGCAAGGACTATTGGAACTGAAACTATTCCAAGAAGGAAGGAGGATAATTCTGCAGTTGGGGTTTTAAGCCCAAACTATAACCCTATTGAAGAAGTGTATAATGATTTAAAAGGAACATCTGCTCACATCACCAAATTGGTGTCTTCAGCTTCAAATGGGAAAGGAGAATTCAGAATTTTTAGATGTCCTCGATGCTGTGGAACACCGGGAAATCCTGTCTGAGGGTGAACTGGCTAAAGATCAAATGGCAACAAGGAGGAAAAAGAAAGTTGTGACTGCTCCTACTACAAGGCGGGTTACTAGATCATCTTCAGAATCTTCGACCTCTAATGCTCAATAAATTTTCTGACTTGGAATATTAGAGCATTGGTAACGAGAGATCTCAATGGATACTTACAAAAATTTGTGATAAGCGAAAACCTCATATGATGACTATCTTAGAACCTAAATTACGTTTGGATCCGAGAAATGTGCAACATAAATTTGGGATTTCTAATGTTATATCTAATATTTCTGGTAAAATTTGGCTTTTTTGGATAGATAGTTTCTTGAGGTGATTGAAGATCATGTTCAACTTATTGGTGTGAAAATTAATTCAAGTTTTCTTTATTTGGATATTTATCGTACTTTTGTCTATGCCAAGTGTACCCATTCAGAACGAATGCTTTTATGGGATAGTTTATGGGGGCTGGGACATAATTCAGTCCCCTGGATAATCAACGGAGATTTTAACATTGTCCTTAATGCCAATGGGAAAAAATGTGGAGTAAGATACGATCAATGGAGGACTTTGCCAATATGATGCAGGATTGTGGTTTATTAGATGTTGGTCATGAATGTGCTCATTTCACTTGGATTGATTACAAGGTTTGGGAGAGGTTAGATAGAGCTCTCATGAATTCAGCTTGGGTAAATGTTTTACTAGCTCTAGGGTGAAACATCTTTCACGAAAGCACTCTGATAATGCACCTTTTTTGATTGAATTGAAGATGGCAATTAAGAGTCTCCCGAGCTCATGTAGGTTCCTTAATTGTTGGATTAATCATCCGAATTTCTTATCATCGGCTAAGATAATTTGGCAAATTAAGATTGAGGATAAGGGTTTAAGATGTCTATAATCAAAACTGTACTCAGTTAAAGCTTTTTTGAAAATGTGGAGTAAGGAAGTGTTTGGTAATGTGGTTGACAAGGTTAAGGAGGTGGAGGAAAATTTATTAATCAAGGAGCAAAACTTTGATGAGGATCCATCAGAAAGAAATTTGGTTGAGCTTAAACATGGTCAAGCTTTGCTATCTCGTGCACTGGTGAATGAGGAGATTTTTTGGAAACAAAAGACGGCATGCAAGTGGTTAAAGGATGGTGAATGGAACACCAATTATTTCCATTTGCTGGTGAAAAAATAAAGACTCAACTCTGGTATATTTTCACTAGAAGAGTATTTCCATTTACTAATCAGAAAAGTATTTGTAAGTCTAGGGCAGTTTTCTTCTAACCTCTTTTTATGGAGGAACATCCTGTTATGCATATTGTGGATTTTGGTTGCATACAAAGTTATTTTTCGAAGGAGGCAACAGGTTTTTCTACCTCTATCCCTTCACTGGAGGAGATCAAAGATGCAGTCTTCTCTATTCATCCAGAAAGTATAGCGGGAGTTATTTTTCCAAAAGTGCTGGGATTTTGTGGTAGGGGATATATATGAAGCATGTACTGAGTTCTTCTATGGGATTCCTTTGCAACATAGTTTCACAGCCACAACAATTACACTTATGCCTAAAATTGAGAATCCATGAAAATGGGGTAGATTACGTAATGTGGTTAACAAAGTTTTCCCAAGCTACTGTGTAATCGCTTAGCTAAGATCCTTCCTTGCTTAATTAGTCCATCACAAAGTGGCTTTATTTTAGGTTTTTTAATTAGCAATAATATATTACTGGCCCAGGAATTGACAACTGTATTGATAATAAGTGCAAAAATGGCAACTTGATGATTAAGCTAGACATGGCTAAAGCATACAATCGAGTGCATTGGAGGTTTTGATATGTATTATGAGGTATTTTAGTTTTTTGGAATCTTTTATGCGTCTGCGCAAAATTGTGTGGAATTCAACTGGTTTTCTATTTTATTCAATGGGAAACCATCAGGTTTCTTTAAATCAACCTATGGACTTCGGCAGGGTCACCTTTTATCGCCGACTCTTTTTGTCCTTGTTTCAAAATATATATCTAGAAGTTTGAACATACTTTTTAAACAACATTCGTTCATACAGTATAGGTCGGGTGGAGGTCTAAAAGTTTCTCACCTAGCCTATGCTGATGATATCATGATATTTACGACAGCAAATAAGAATGGACTTCATTTGTTGATGGACTTCTTATATTCTTACGAACAGATTTCAGGTCAGCAAATTAATAGAGGTAAAAGTTCTTTTGTTGCTAGTCACGAATTCTCAGCATTATGAACTCAACGCATCAAGGAGATTACTGGTTTTATGTTTAAAAAGCTTTCTCTTATCTATTTGGGAACATCATTATTTAATGGCTAAAATAAGGGAGTCTTGTTTGAAGATATGGTTTCCAAAATTCAAAATAAGATTGGGGGATGGGAGAAACATATGTTATCTAATGGAGAAAGGCTTACCTTGATCAGGTTTGTCCTTAGTTCAATATCACTCCACATATTACAAGTTATGAATGCTCTAAAATTTGTGCTTGACAAAATTGAAAGATTGTTTTCACAATTTTTCTGATGGTCTACTAATAGTGCAAAGAAGATTAATTAGGCCTCTTGTGACAAGCCGTGTTACCCATTTGATGAAGCTGGACTCAGAATCTGTAGGCTAACAGATATTGCTGAAGTATTTTCATACAAAATGTGGTGGTAGTTTCACACTAGTAATTCCATTTGGGCAAATTTTATGAGAACTAGGCACTACAAAGACCATTATCCACTTGTTGCTAAATGTGCAGTTCATCATTCGCTAATTTGGAAATGTCCAAGTAAGATAAGGGAGGTTGCAGAGTCACATATAGGATGGAGGTTGGGGCGAGGAGTTTCATTCTGGTATGATAATTGGTTCGGATCATATGCACTTGCTCATAATTTTTCAGCACATTTGTCGAATGAAGTAGTCTATAATTTTATGGAAAATGAGGATTGTAATGTGGCAAAACTAATAGATGTTTTGCCTTTAAACTTGGTGGAAGAGATATAGACTTTTCTCGTGCAATCAGATACAAATGATATACCTGTTTGGAAGCTGTCAACCCTAGGTAAATTTTCTACTAAGTCATATTGGAATGAGGTTAGACAAACTAAGCCTAAACATGACATTTTCCAATATTTTTGGAACTCAATCATTACTCCGTCTACTGCAGTCTTTCTTTGGAGACTTTGGCATTATTGGCTACCAGTGGATGAACGTATACAAACACATAATTTTGAGATACCTTCTCGTTACTGGTTATACTGGTCTGAAGGGAAAAATTTTAGTCATCTTTTTTTTAATTGTCAGGTCTGTTTAGGAATATTTTCGAACATATTTCAGAGTTCCTTTCTCAAATAATTTGGATGTTTAAACATTCTTTTAATTTTGGTCGAGTTCTCATAAAAAAAGAGGTACAAGACATGCAAGGTTTATAATACCTCTTCTAGTCTATTAGTTTGTTGGATACCGAGAAGTGATGCCAAACACAGGGGTTCCAGAATTCGATTTCAGTAGATCATTTTCAAAGTGATCAGTCATTTGAAAATGACACAACTGGAAAATCTTTTGGGCTCTATTTTTTGGCTTGGAGACAATCATGCTCCTGAGTAGTGAAAGTTGTTAGCCAAGAACATGATCGTTCAATCATAAAAATTAATTTTCTATAATTCAAACGTCCTGCTATAGGATCTTTGATCATAATGCGCATTTAACCGAAACTGATTAATTTATTGAGAAAATGCTTAGAAAGATTACCTCTATAATGATTTCTATAATAATTTTTTGTCATAATTAAATAGTGCCACACTCCAAACCTCCAATCCTTCTCTCTGGTGCTCTCTCAAGAACCTAAAACTGCACTATATTTTCTGTATGTGTGGGCACAACGATGAAATATTAAATATAAATAAATTTGAGAATCCTGAGAAATAGAATTCTTATCAGATAAGAATTCATGAATCTTATCTAATAATATATTTTCCTATCCCAAATATTTATGCAGTTTTAATAAATTACAACTTTTATAATTTAACCAGTCCTTATACCGGAGCCATTAAAGGGACCTGATCGGACCCAATTAGACTAAACTCCAATAAATTAATTTTGACCTGGACAACTCATGGCCGGTCAAAATAATTTATTAATCTTGTTTCATTCCACTAAAGAAACGAGACTCTTAATCCAATTGAAATTATTAAATCCAATAATCAATTATATATCCTTGGATTTATCAATCTTACATGTTACCTCCGTCGATCAACTAGAATAATTGGAATAAGGTAAATTTACCAAAACACCATTTTTCCAATATTCATAACTACTCAACTCTCAACTTTCATTTGATAGTCTCATGTGATCACATCACACTATTAATTCAACAATCAATATTGAATTACTGAGCTCAGATTATACTATCTATAAGAAGAACCCATGAGATCATGATAATGCCTATTAAATAGGTGACGGACTCCATATTGCGAATATATGTTCTTCGTTATTTCATTTTAATTCTCAAAATATCGAGATATTGACCATCAATTTGATCTCATCCATTGGTGCTTCAAGGAACTTCAAGTTAGTAATCGAAATTCATTACCCACTTAAGATTAAGGTATCATGTACGATAATCAAGTAAAATTAAATCTATGTGGTCAAATCACAATTTCAATTTCACGTGGTCCAATTCAATACATTAAAAAATGTATTCTCAATTTTATTACCAAGTCAAAGATAGACTTCTATAAAATTAAAATGATCTTGTCAAAATAAATTATTCGTATTTATTTACCGATCGTGTATAATAATTCTTTAGATTGAATTATAAATCGAATCTTTTTATGTTTAACGACTTAAACACTCGATTTATAATATCAAAACAATCCATGGAAAAATGCAAGCTCAAAAATGATAAATCAAAATAAATATTTTATTTCAAAATGTCATATTACATAATAATTTACTTAATGGGAAAAATACTATCCAATAATCTCTCACTTGCCCTATAGTAAATGAGACATGTCTTGTATGCCCATACATTCAATATGCCCCTCAAAACTCTTAACTGGTAAGCTCTTAATAAAAGGATCAGCAATATTTTTTGCAGATGTAATCTTGCACACTGTTACATCTCCTCGTTGAACGATATCCTTAATAAGGTAATACTTTCATTCAATGTGTTTTCTACATTGATGGTTTCTAGGCTCTTTTGAATTTACCACTGCTCCACTGTTGTCACAGTATAAAGTAATGGCCTGTGATACAGAAGGAACCACCTTAAACCTCAGCAGAAACTTTCTCAGCCACACGACTTCTTTAACTGCTTCACAAGCCACCATGTATTCCGCCTCCATTGTGGAATCAGCAATACAAGATTACTTGATACTCCTCCAAACAACGGCACCACCACCCAATGTGAACACTGACCCTGCCTAAAAATCAGAATCAATATAGCCCACTGGCACTAATTCTGGAGCTGAATAAACTAGCATATATCCTTTAGTTCTCCGAAGATACTTAAGTATATGCTTTACAGCAGTCCAGTGCTCTGGCCCTAGGTTTGACTGATATCTACTGACAATCCAAACAACATAACAGATATCTGGTTGGGTACACAACATAACATATATGAGGCTTTCTACAGCTGAGGCATAAGGAACCTATTTTATGTGTTCTATTTCACTAAGAGTCTTAGGATAATGCTCCCGTAACAAGTAAATTCCATGTCTGAAAAGCATTTGGCATTTCTTGGAATTTTGCATAGCAAATCTCACCAGTATCTTGTCAATATATGAAGCTTGCGATAGAGAAATCCATCTATTCTTTCAGTCCCAAAGGATTTGGATTCCTAGAACGTAGTTTGCTTCTCCCAAGTCCTTCATATCAAAATGTTATGCCAACCAGTATTTTGCTGATGTTAACACTCCTATATTATTTCTAATGAGTATGATGTCATCCATATACAACACGAAAAAAGTCACCTTGTCGTTCATCATTTTCTTATAAACACAAGGCTCATCAGCGTTCTGATCAAAACCATAACTCTTTACAGCTTGATCAAACTTGATATTCCAAGACCTGGACATCTGTTTAAGTCCATAAATGGACCTATTCAGTTTGCTTACTTTATGCTTTTAACCTTTTTAGATAAAACTATTTGGTTGCATCATATAGATTTTCTCGTCAAGATTTCCATTAAGGAAAACTGTCTTGACGTCCATTTGCCACACCTCATAATCAAAATAACTTGCAATGGAAAAGAGAATCCGAATAGACTTTAACATGGCCACAGGCAAGAAGGTTTCTTTATAGTCGATTTCTTCTTGCTAGGTAAAACCCTTAGTGACCAATCTAGCTTTAAAGGTCTCTACCTTTCCGTCTACTCTTCTCTTTCTCTTGTAGACCCATTTACATCTTATAAGTTTTCCCCATTAGGTATATCTACAAGATCCCAGATAGAGTTAGTATACATGAATTTCATTTCTGAATCCATAGCACTTCTCCAATAGTCAGCGTCTACGTCCTATAGCTTTTTTATACGAGATGGGATCCTTTTCTTATTCAGTGGAGACTGCCTCAAAAGACTCTCCATAGAGCAAGTATTTAGAAGATGGTCAAATGACTCTCCCACTACGTCGAAGCGGTAGAGGCTCCTGGATAACTGAAATCGGTTATTGTTCTCCCTCTATCTCTTGTGCCTTATGTCCCTCATTCTCAGTATAAGTACCTGAAGGTAACTGAACAATAGGGACATGATCTCCTTCCATCTCAAATGCTGGTGAATTAGTGGACACATTAGGTGGAACCTCCATTTGTCTCCCACTAGGTCCAGAAACTGACGGCGGTAGAAACATGAATTCAAACTGAGTAGGTTCAATGCGGATATCTGGAATAGATGAACTGGGAATATTTTCTATCATCTCTTCCAAAAGAACCTTACTCTTGAATAATTGTTCTTCTATATATCTATCCTCTAAGAAGGTTGCATTTGCACTCACAAATAGCTTATTATCATGAGAACTATACAAAGATGCATACCTTTGATCTTTATTCCATTTTTTGCATCTTACCCTTAAGCACATATGCAAGATATCCCCATATCTGGATATGTCTTAGATTGGGCTTACGCCCATTCCACAACTCCAGGGGTGTCTAGGGATAGACTTAGAAGGAATCATATTCAATAAGTATACCGCAGTCTGTATAGCATATCCCCAAAAAGATGTAGAGAGAGTGAAAAAACCAAGCATGTATCTGACCATGTCTAACAAGGTTCTGTTTCTCCTCTCTGAGACACCATTTTGGGGAGTACATAGTGCGCTTAGTTGGGATACAATCCCATTTCTAACAAGTATGTTTTTAAAATCGTTAGATAGATACTCTCCACCTCGATCCGATCAAAGTGTTTTAATGCTCTTACCTAATTGTTTCTCCACTTCATATCTAAATTTCTTGAACTTTTCAAGGGCCTCAGATTTGCGAGCCATTAGGTAAACATAACCGTATCGTAAGTAATCATTAGTGAAGGTGATGAAATACTCATATCCACCTCTAGCTTGGACACTAATTAGTCCACATACATCAGAATGCACTAATCCAATACTTGTTTTACCCTAAGTCCCTTAGAAGTAAAGGACCTCTTAGTCATTTTACCTTCCAAATAGGACTCACATATAGGTAGGGATTCCACCTTTAAATCATATAAATGACCATCCCTTACTAGCCTCTGAATCCCATTTAGGTTAATATGACCAAATCTTAGGTGCCATAAAAAAGTCTCATTAGTGGAAGATAACTTGATGCGCTTGTTAGATGTAGTGTGATACAATAAGCTGTCGATAGGTTTTAAGACATACAAATTATTATTCAAACATCCCTTACAGATAAGGGCTTTATTCAAGAAAATATCAACCACCATTGGTGAAAAATGGACATAATATCCTTGTCTAAACAATAAAGCAACAAAAATCAAATTTCTAGTAATATTTGGGACATAATAACAATTTCTTAAAACCAAATGTTTCCAATAGCTCTCGCAGACGCCACTGCTCTTGTGCCAACCCTGAGAGTATGTTCCTCTTCATTGAGCTCTCTGGTTACTTGGAACCCCTGCAATGTATTGCAAATATAATTAGCGGCTCTAGAATCTACTATCAAAGTATTAGTAGAATCAACCACTAAACATAACTCAATAAAGGATAACTCACCATTACCTTGCTTTTTCGACGCTAGGTATTCTGGACAGTTTATCTTCCATTGACCCTTTTGTCCACAATAAAAGCACTTTCTCTTGGGCTTGCCATCCGACTTGGCCTTTTTCGTCTATTGCTGTGGACCCTTCTTATTGGACTTCTTTCTCTTATTACTCTTTTGCCTTTTGGCTTGGAAGAGGATGGTCCAGTAGAAGTAATAGCAAGTGCATCACCACCTCTCGTCTTAAGAACATTTTCAGCATTTTGGAGCTTCTTCATCAACTCGATCAGGGACATGTTTAGCTTGTTCATGTTATAGCTAACCTTGAACTGTGAGAACATCTTAGGAAGAGTCTCCAAAGCCATGTCAACCTGTGTCTCTAATTTGATTTCAGCCTCCAAAACCTCAGCCACGTTAAATTGAGCGATCAATGCAAGCATATAATCTCTCACGGGCGTCCTGAGTTTTATGCGCATGTTCATAATAAACCTAATAGCTGCTTGGTGAGCCTGGTGCCTTAGTGCTCGAACATTTCCCGAAAGCTCTCCATGACATCACTAGCAGTTTTCATGTTCTGATGTTTCTGCTACAACACATTTGAGATAGATCCCAAAATATAACAGTGGGTCATCTTATCAAAACGGATCCACTTGTCATAGGTCGCCTTCTGTTCAGCTGTAGACTCCGTAGTAGGTATAGTGGGATAAGGTTCAATTAGCACAAACTTATGCTTCTCCACAGTGAGAACAATCATCAAATTACGTTTCCAATCAATATAGTTTTCTCCAATCAGTTGATATTTAGCTAAAATCATGGGCAGTGAATTTACAAACATTTTTCTAAAATAAAAATATTAAAATGAGCTATGCATGTAATAAATAAACTTTATATATAATGCATGTAAAAAATGCATGAGTAGACCCAAAACTATTACTATATGGCGATTACCTAATAATTGTTGCCTCAATTTAGGCTTGACGGACTTATAAGCAATGAGATGCTTTTACACTTGAAACAATAATAAGGTATGGTGTAAATTGGATATAGCCTTGGTAAACATTCCATAGATGCTCACGGGGTCTCATGGATGAGCTAATTTCCTTCCACCTGGATGCTTATCGGATCACTCACCGTGTATTATTTCAACGGTTCAACAGGAGCGAGCTGGATGTTCTATTCAGATTTTTTAACATGTGGGCAAGCCATGGAGAGTTCCAAAACACTAGTACAGTCAGTATGGAGTCAAAGATTAAGAGGAACTAAACAATTCATCTTATGCAGAAAACTGAAGGCATTGAAACACCCGCTCAAAGAGCTGAATTTGAAACACTACAGACACATTTCTGTTCGTGCTTCCACAGCCAATCTGGACCTAAAAGTGGCTCAATTACAGCTACACGATCAACCTAGAAATGAGGCGTTGTAGGCTACAATCACTAATCTAAGGAAACAGGCAATGTTCTTAAATGAGGCTGAAAGGAATTTCTATCAGTAGCAGGCCAAATGTTCCTATCTTAAGAACAATGGCAAATGTACAAAATTCTTTCATAACCTTGTGAAAAGAAACATTAAATGAAATCATTCATTGCAATTCTTAAAGAAAATAGAAATCGTACTTCCTCACAACAAGAAGTTGCCAATGAGTTTGTGGAATATTTTATTAAACTTTTTGGTACAAGAGACAAATGCAATCAGACTGATTGTGGTGTTCTTTTGTCGGGACCAAGGATAATAGACCAGCAAGTAGAGGCCCTCATATCAGACATTCCTGACCATGAAATCAAGGAGGTTCTCTTTGGTATTGGGAAGGACAAATCCCCAGGACCGGACGACTTCACATCGTGCTTCTTTAAGAAATCATGGGGCGTTGTTGGGGAATAATTCTGCAGAGTAGTGAAGGAATTTTTTGCATCAGCAGCTTTACTGAAACAAGTTAATCATACAATAATTGTGTTGATACCTAAATCGAATCAGTCACAATGAGTTGAGGAGTTCAGGCCCATTGCGTGTTGTAATGTGTTCTACAAAGTTATATCTAAGATCATTGCGACAAGATTGGCGAATGTGTTAGATCAGATTGTTAACTGTGCACAATCAGCATTTGTTAGAAAAAGGAACATTACGGATAATATCAAGCTGGCCCAAGAACTTCTTAGACAGTACTGCAAAAAACGGGTTTCGTCGAGATGCATAATTAAAGTTGACATTAGAAAGGCGTATGATTCTGTGAATTGGGAGTTTCTCCGATCAGTTCTTAGTAGCTTGGGATTCCCAAGTTGATTTATTGATTGGGTAATGGAATGCATTTCAACTCCCTCTTATTTGATTGCATTAAACGGTAGCATCTTTGGATTTTCAAAGGCAAGAAGGGACTTCGACAGGGTGATCCCATGTCACTGTTTCTATTTGTTTTATGTTTAGAATACTTCTCAAGATTGGTGGGATTGGCAACAAAAAATTCAGATTTCAATTACCACCTAAAATGTGGTAAGATGAAAATAACACACATGGCCTTTGCGGATGATCTTGTCTTGATGGCCAGAGGTGATGTTTCATCGGTTCGGATCTTAATGTAATGCCTAAGGGAATTTGGGAACAGATCAGGACTGCGTATTAACATTTTGAAGTTAAGTATTTACACAACAGGGATTACTAGTCAACAACTGGATGAAATCCAAAAATTGACCAACATCCCAAGGGGATCAATGCCATTCCGCTACTTGGGAATTCCCTTGCTGCAGAAAAATTGAAGGTCATGCATTACGCCCCTTTCATTGACAAAATTGCTGCCCTTATTAATGCCTGGACTTGTAATTCGTTATCCTACGCAGGGTGGGCGGAACTTATACGCACAGTTTTGCAAGGAGTGGAGTATTTCTGGTTGACGATTCTGCCCATTCCAGCCACTGTCATCAGCAGAATAACCAGGTTGTGCAGATTGTTTCTATGGGGTTCTAGAAACGCACTGATTGCGTGGAAGGAAATCAATTTGTCCAGGGATGAAGGTGTCCTTGGGTTTAGAGACTTAAGATGCTGGAACTTGGCATTATGGACCAAGTTGTTGTGGAATATCCATGCCAAAAAAGATACATTATGGGTTCAATGGGTTAACAACTTTTTTCTGAATGGTAAATCCATTTGGGGCTGGAATCCATGCAAGGGGGACTCTCTATTGTTCAAGAAAATTGCTGAAATTTGCAATGTTCTGATACAAGTTAATGGAACAGAACAATAGGCTGTTCAGCAGCTCACAGAATGGACAGAAGGGGCAGATCTTATTACGGCAAGAGCATACCAGTTTTTCAGAATGAAAGGAGCTAAAAGGCCATGGGCAAAGGATATCTGGAGTCCCTACATCATTCCAAAGCACTCATTCACCTTATGGTTATGTGCTAAAGGCAGGCTCCTCACAAAAGATCGAATTAAATACATGGAAATAGATGGGATGCGCAGCTTATGCGACAGGGAGCTGTAAAACCAACAACACTTATTTTTCAAGTGCAGCATTAGTTACAATATTTGGAAGCAAATAAGAGACTGGATTGACATTAAAAGAGAAATGTCTAGCATCAATAGCGCACTTAAATAGATCAAAAAAGATGCTGGTGGGACATTGTAGCATAACAAAGCAAAGAAGATTGCTTTAGCATGTACTGTTTACCAAATTTGGACAGTGTGCAACCGGAATTTTTTTAAAGATATACCTCCCATTATATCTACCATTGTCCACAAGATCAAGACATATGTATACAAGTTGTTATTTACACTATATCCATATATCTTGAACTTGTTTGAGGACCTTTCTATTGGAGAAGCCATCATGTGAGCTTTATTTTTACCATACTTTTGTATTTGTCCTTATTTGTAGGCTGCCCTTTTGAATTGTAGGCAGCGGCATGATCATCGTTTGTTGTTTCATTCGAATTTAGCCTTGTGTAGGTGTCTTGTTTTTAATTCTTGTATACACCGCCTGGGGATGTCCAGTGTATATTGTACACTCTTTTGATCTATAAATTTACATTTATTGATCAAAAAAAGAAAGAGCTCTCAGTCTATTAATCATTACTATGTCTGGACCTAGTAAGTTTTCCCGTGTTGAGTCAAATTAAGCTGCAGGCTCCACTCCTGGTGGTGCCCTTCCGTCAA
This sequence comes from Paulownia fortunei, assembly GCA_019321725.1. Classification (NCBI taxonomy): domain Eukaryota; kingdom Viridiplantae; phylum Streptophyta; class Magnoliopsida; order Lamiales; family Paulowniaceae; genus Paulownia; species Paulownia fortunei. Next base: position 23,724,846 of record CM033106.1, read on the forward strand.
TTCCTTTAAGTTTCAGCCTTGCGACCATACTCCCCCAGAAACCAAAGATTTTGATTTCTCATAAGGTGCCGGTGGAGTCCTAAAAGCAACATTTGTCGATCCCTGGTCGGCATCGTTTTTGGTTGAGACTAGGACAGTATCTGATCGTCTTCAAGCCCCCAACTTTTGTTCTTAATTAATGAAAACATCCTTGGCAAATGCTTTTGCAGTTGTTCGTCTTTCATAAATCCAAGAATTTTACCTCTGATTATGAAATACAAATGCCCCCGACTATCCTTGTTAATCATTACTCCGATCCTGAAGGCTAACGTAATAGGACCGAAATCCTATAATGTTATCCCATACTAATGTATCCAGAGCGTAGGCTTGCTTTGAGCACTCTAATTTCTTCAAAGTAACAGTGCAGGAGGCACGACCCGACCAGTTAAGACCAGGAATGCATCACCGGCAGAAGGGACGAGACGATCGGTGCACACCAGAGGTGGACCGACCGGCCCAACCCAAAGTCCAACTACGAGTTTTTTAACTACAATAACTTAAATATACGCTATTGGAGCTGGAATTACCGTGGCTGCTGGCACCAGACTTGCCCTCCAATGGATCCTTATTAAGGGATTTAGATTGTACTCATTCCAATTACCAGACTCGTAGAGCCCGGTATTGTTATTTATTATCACTACCTCCCCGTGTTAGGATTGGGTAATTTGCGCGCCTGCTACCTTCCTTGGATGTGGTAGCCGTTTCTCAGGCTCCTTCTCCAGAATCAAACCCTAATTCTCCGTCACCCGTCACCACCATAATAGGCCACTATCCTACCATCGAAAGTTGATAGGGCAGAAATTTGAATGATGCGTCACTGACATGAAGGCCGTGCGATCCGTCGAGTTATCATAAATCATCGCAGCAATAGGCGGAGCCCGTGTCGACCTTTTATTTAATAAATGCATTCCTTCCAAAAGTTGAGGTTTGTTGCATGTATTAGCTCTAGAATTAATACGGTTATCCGAGTAGTAGGTACCATCAAACAAACTATAACTGATTTAATGAGCCATTCGCAGTTTCACAGTCTGAATTAGTTCATTCTTACACATGCATGGCTTAATCTTTGAGACAAGCATATGACTACTGGTAGGATCAACCAGGTAGCATTCCTCACCGACGTCGGTGCTGCATGAGCCGAGCCATGAGGACCCGACCAAAACAGGCACGATCGTTGTTTGCACAAAGCGTAGAATGCTTGTTTCGGGGCAAATAGAGGTCGAGGCCTCGTACCCATCGGGTGTTCCGTATCTGAGAGATTGAGCATGACGTCATGGGTTAACAACCCAAGCACGTGTATGCGTGCATAGGACATGGAACACGACAAACGCTTTAAGGTCCACCCCGTGCCGCAGCCCCGAGAGGCGTAGCGCAAGGCGGAAATAGGACGTTTGGGCCGATCAAATGCCTTCGTGGAAGGTATACAATATAGGAAACCAACGTCGGCCAAGGCAGACGAGCAAAACCCCAAAATCTTAAACATATCTCTCTTTAGGAGAAATAAATGTGATTTATGGCTTGGTTGGGACTCTCCCCCTAAATTTAATATATCTAACATATCATGCAATATTAATTTAGTATCTTATAATTTCAGCCATCATTGACATCATTTGAATATTTTATAGGAAATCCCCATGATGTCTCTGATTTAAGTGTATAACCCTATATTGATAATTTTTAAGTACCTAATTAATTACGTTACCTATAGGGTAAACGTGATTAATTTACACTTAAAATTTATCACCACATTGGACCCAATCTAGTAACCAAAATAGTGTAACCTTTCTATAGGGAGACCAAATAAATTGGCACAAGGCATACACAATTCTTACTAATGGGCTAATAGGGGAGGTCATGGGCTCACTAAAATAGTGCACCCTCTCTCACTTAATATTTTCAGTCATTTGAGTTTTAATTCATTAATGATATCCTAATCAATTTTAACTCTTAAAATGGTTCAATCATTAATCATAATATTTAATTTTCTAATCTAATTAAAAATTAGAAAAGAAAATAAATATTAGAAACATGCATGACAGTATAGTACCTAGAGCGGTGTATATGCGATCTACATGACATGTTACATGAATGACATTTAATTCACAAATTAATTAAAGCAATAATTAATAAACAAGAACAAATTTATGGCCCAACCTAGACATAAATTATAAATAAATTAAAGATCTAAGTGGACCACAAACCGGCCCAATTCTTCAATTTCCATTTGTAAGGTCTATGCCATTTCTTGGAATCCAAATCAGAAGTCCAGCCCATAAATTGATCCAAAACAAAAATCTGACCTGAGCACAGGAAATTCGACCCGTTTTCTAATTTTTATTTTTTTTATTTTTTTGATAATCCAAATCGGACCCTCGATTTCTCCAACTGCCATTGCCGGATTTTTCCAGTCGTTGTCGTCGCCCACACACATCGGAGTTGAGGATGAGAATAAGCAAGGAGTGTGGCACTAACTCCGCTCGTCATCGTTACTCGCCTGAATCAGCAGCCAACAACTCCCACAACGTAAAGGTAAAGCCGCCATCGCCGTGGCCTCCATCCAGGTGCTCTATCGGCCACGGATGTCGACAGATGCAGCAACAGGCGGCGCTACATGTGAATACCATCTCTACCACTTGAACCTCATCTAGAAATGCCTGTCGCAGCGGCCAGCAACCCCTTATTCAATGGATTTTTCTCTAATTGTAGCCAAGTCCTCCGAATTTTGGAGAAGATGTAGTTAAGTTATCTTCTTTTAATTGCAGGGAAGTCCTCCAAAATTCAGTTTTTACAACAAAAATTTCTAATTTTATATTGCAATAAATCGAATCAAAAAGGAAATTATGGAATCAAAATCTACCCCTTTTATTACAAGACTCGAAAATTTCTAAGGCCATAATATTGTTCCAAATTAAAACTCATTCAATCAAACAATTAAAATCATATAATTCTAGCACCGCTCAATTAACACATGCATAAACAAATTAATCAATTCGAAATACACAAAATAAAATCAAAACTGTGCTCTGATACCATATGTTAGCCAAGAACAGGATCGTTCAATCATAAAAATTAATTTTCTATGATTCAAACGTCCCGCCATAAGATCTTTGATCATAATGCGTATTTAACCAAAACTGATTAATTTGTTAAGAAAATGCTTAGAAAGATTAACTGTGTAATGATTTCTACAATAATCTTTTGTCAAAATTGAATGTGCTATACTCCAAACCTCCAAACCTTCTCTGGTGTTCTCTCAAGAACTCTAAAACTACACTACGTTTTCTGTATGTGTGGGCACAATGATAAAACGTTGAATATAAATAAATCTGGGACTCCTGGAGAAATAGAATTCTTATCTAATAAGAAATTTTCCTATCATAATTATTTATGCAGTTTTAATAAATTACAACTCTTGTAATTTAACCAGTGCTTATACCGGAGCCACCAAAGAGATCTGGTCGGACCCAATTAGACTAAGCTCCAATAAATTAATTTTGACTCAGCCAACTCATGATCGGTCAAAATAATTTATTAATCTTGTTTCATTCTACTAAAGAAACGAGACTGCACTCTTAATCCAATTAGAATTACTGAATCCAATAATCAATTATATATCCTCTGATTTATTGATTTTACATGTTACCCCCGTCGATCAACTAGAATAATTGGAATAAGGTAAATTGACCAAAATGCCCCTTTTTTCAATATTCATAAATGCTCAACTCTCAACTTCTATTTGATTGTCCCATGTGATCACATCACATTATTAATTCAATACATTAAAAAATATATTCTCAATTTTATTACCAAACCAAAGATAGACTTCTACAAAATTCAAACGATCTTGTCAAAATAAATTGTTCGCATTTATTTACCGATCGTGAACAATAATTCTTTGGATTAAATTATAAATTGATTTTTTTTGTGCTTAATAACTTAAACACTCGATTTATAATATCAAAATAATCCATAAACAAATGCAAGCTCAAAAATAATAAATTAAAATAAATAATTTATTTTAAAATGTCATATTACATAATAATTTACTTGACGAGCATAATTCTATTCAACAGAAGTTTCAAATACATATGTATTTCAGTTTCAACCCCAAACTGGTATTATGTGGCTAAAGTTAAATTGCGACGGTGTGGCCAAAGGGAATCCAGGTGTGGCAGAAGTAGGTGCCATTTTGAGAAATGAAGAGGAAGATCCATTATGAGTATTCAGTTCGTTTTTAGGCATCACAACAAACACTTTTGTGGAATTAGTTGCAGTTGTTCATGGAGTTGAATTATGTTTGCAAATGGGTGTTACTAGACTTTGGATTGAAATTGATACACAAGTGGTTATCAAGCTTATGCAAGAAGGTCTTGTTGGAGATTGGAGGTTTCAACATCTGCTTGCTAAAATTCATTCAATGGAGATGAACATTTGTCTTCGTATCACACATATTTTCAGAGAAGGAAATATTGTGGCGGATCGTCTTGCAAACATAGCATGTAGTGTGCAAACTTCTAAACACTGACTGCCACATGAACCACCATCAGATATTCGAGGATGCTTAGTAGTCGATAAATGGCTATGGCCTGCATTTAGATTCAAATAAAAATTGCAAAATCTAGAAACAAGAGTTATCTTTTACATGTATTTGTTGTAGTTAAACTTCGGCCATGTAAGGGGTAGTACTCCTTATTTACATCTTTTGCTCTTATATTTTATGTACTCCCTTTGATTATTCTAATAAATTAGTACGGGTCTATGTCAAACCCATCCGTTTAGACACAGATGGTATTAACTAAAAAAATCAAATCGACACAATTCATTTATATTTTTAAATAAATAATTATCCCAAGTTCACAATTTCTTCAAATTCTTCTTTTCTCAAGAAAATATTTATTTTTCCTTTTATAAGTTGTTTTAAAAGTGAATTTATGTGTTAATATAAGCATCTATTTCTTTCACTCAGCAACCAATAATACATTCTCATTCTTGCATATCAGTTCTATACGCATATAATAAAATTCAAAAACTTAAGAAGAAAATTCACTATATTTAGGGTACACGTGTTTTGACTGTATTTTGAGTGTTATGTGGAAGATGATTTGGGCAAATGTGTTTTGGAAGATGAATAATGAAAATTATTTGTTTATGTTTTGAGAGGGGATAACTTGTATTATAACAGTTTTATAATATAAAATTTTGTCCGATTTTTGTGGTATCATATCAATTTTTTTAAATATTGTATATTATATTTTTAATGTAAAAAATGATATATATTGATATAATAAGATAATTGAATGATATAATAACATTGATATATAGTAAATTTTATTTTATTTTTGGAGAATAATAAATTTGTTTTGGGACAGTAGATTTATCAAACGTATTGAGAGATTGAAAATATTCTCTCAAATCATAACCAGACATAACCTTTGTTTCAGCATATTTGGGTAATTTAGGTACTCATGTCGAAAGTAAGTGTTCACAAGTATCAAATGTTAGGACTTATATGATCAAGGGTTATTATTCTTAAACGTGAGTCCAAAAAAATGTTAGAACGAATGGTCCTCAACCCACTGTAAAGTATGGAATATACTATATTTATATTTAAAATTAGAAATAAGAATGGGGATAATAAAAACTATACACAAGCAAGTCAAACTTTATTTGAGCAAAGGTGGATTTTGTAATGAAGTATTCAAAGAAAAATAACATACTATTCTAAAATTTTACCCTATATTATTATGTTTATCTTAGCCTATAGCAGTACAAAAGTAAATAAATAAATTAACTACTGAAAATAAAATAAATAAAATAAAAAAAGTATAAATCCATTTAGTAAATGGATTTTTTTTTTATTTCTCCTATTTTGATAGAAAATGTTTACCGTTAATTCAGTTGAATAAATTTAATAAATTAGCACTTTCCAAACAAGTAAATGTTAAAAAAAAAAAAGTATGATGGATCAACTAGTGATATATCGATGTATTAATTAAACTATGAACAAAAAGTCCAAGTATCTATAATAGACAAGTTTAAATATCTATAACCTTATATTTAGGGTCATTGAGGATTTGAAGTTAACCAATTTAAAGAAGGGAGAGTTTGGCAATAAAAACTTTGGACAATTGATTGTGAAAGAAATAAATCTTTGAAGAGAATTAATTGATTGGCTAAAAGGTTTTTGGGCTTGGATTCAATTTCCAAAATCATATTTGAAGTGAAAACACTAAAAAAAAATCCAACGCGCACCAATCCAAATTTGCTGCAAAGTGTTGTTCAATAGTTATCCAAGTGAATTTGAGCTGAGATTTTGATGCCTCATCCCACATCGAATAAAAATTAAAAAATGAACACTTTATAAGATTTTTTCTCATACTTAAAATGGAAAAGAAAAAGAAAAAACAACAACAATAAAAGCATTGGATTGTTATAGTGTTGTATATGTGTTTTTCTGAAATTTTTTCCTATCTAGTTTGAATCTCCCACCCCTATGTCTTCCTCTACCACAACTTCTAGATAGCAAGAAATTATTTTTTAGTTTTTATTTTTATGGGAGAGCTTGCAAGAAATCTAAGCATATGTACAAAAATAGTTTTACACCAATTAATAATTTGTTCAGTAGTTAAATATGTGTTTTGAAACTAATAATTACATAAGAAAATTTAGTCCATAATTTAATAACTAATAATTAAGTTTATTTGGTTTTGATAGTTTTGGTAACAAGACAAGTAACCAAGTTTATTTCTTTATTTGAAAATGAGAAATGAGAAGGGGGTGTTGCGAGAATCGAACTCGCGACCTCTCGCACCCGAAGCGAGAATCATACCACTAGACCAAACACCCGCGACATAACATGTAAATTCCAAACTTTAAAAATAAAGGATACTAAGAGAAACCAGCTGAACTCAATTAAAAAACGAGGGTTTAATCATTCTATTTCCCAGTTCCCTATAATCGCAATCTCAATTTCACATCCATCAATTCTTCTTTCCTAATTTGAATCCTCCCATTAGTTTTAAGCAATATTCTCTACCAAAATCTAGTACAAAATTCAAGTACGGAACTGAACTGAACTATGGATCAATCCAACAATGGCGTTAGTCTACCTCTGTTCTATATTTCATACTCATAAATATGCTTGCAATCATTACTTGTTTTTAAGTCTTGTCTGAATTTTTAAAGCCTTTTAAGGTCACTTTTTTTTTTTTGCTTTATGTGCGCAGGTTGCTGGAGTTGACAATACATTCAGAAGAAAATTTGCTGCACGCACGCGAGCGGAGAAGAAAAGGTCTCACTATCAGTATACTATATATCTTAATTTTTCTTTAAAGTTTCCTGTGCTTTTATGTTTTTTTTTTTTTGTTTTTTTTACCTTTTTATTGTAGGAGGCGGAGGCTCGGAGAAAATCACAAAATCAAAATGCAAGACACTCGGTGTAACTAATATTTTTGGTTGAATTTCTAAATATGCTTATATGTCTGTAAGTAAATGCTTGATTGATCAATTGTATTATGGGTAATGCATAGAATGTTAAATGTCGGGCCTTGAGCTGTGAAATGCTGAATTACATATGAGGCGCGTGTTTTGGTACAGCTAGGAGATCGCCGGTGCAAAGGAAACCATTGAAGCACAGAGATTATGAAGTGGACCTCAAATCACGTGTGGGAAAGACTCAGGTTATCTCTTTTGGTCATATGAAATACTCACTCTTTTCCATGTCATTGATTGCCGTGTGATAATCTCCAGAAGAAAACAAAATAAAGATGCCATCATAAGTAGCATCAATTGAGACGACCAAAATCACGACCAATTCCTTCTTTAAAGTTATAGTTCTGCGACTAAATACATTGGTCTTCATATCTCTCAGTTTACTTATTTATGATATATATTTTGATTGAGTTAAAAATATAGGTAAGTGTCGGGAGTTTTACGAAGACTTGACCATAGCTGAAGAAAGTCGCAGAAAGTTCACATGCTTCTTTATTTTCTTGATGGATGTTGTTTTAGAAAACATTGTGTAAATCGTCGTAAAAAGATATTATAAGTTGCATTGTAGAGATTATATTCTAGATCACATAGTCACATGGAAGTGGTTGCCCCCCTCCAGGATCGGGGCATGGATTAGTGCCTATGATACTGGAATGGCTCTTCATGGAACATTATCATTTGACTAATTCATACTTTAGGAAAACATAATCCGGTGAGGATGGTAGAAGATTGTATTTGAGATTAGTGGCCGGCTATGTGTGGTTTGCACAGAGACAGATGAAAAAAGTTTGCTTGTGGTCAAAGAAAAAAGGGAGGAGAAGAGAGGAAGAAAGGTGGAGAAACTTTCCTTTCTTTGATGGATATCTAAGTTAGACAGAAAGAAACCAGACAGTGAGTTGGGATGGCTATGGCACCACAACTTCATTATGATAATAGGGTTTCAGTTACTTTCTTTTTCCGTTATTTTTCATTTGAATCTTTATGTTTTGGCTTTTAACCTTGAAGGGTTTAAGTTATTTAAACTGATGGGCCACATTGTAGATAAAGGGCCTGATTAGGTTTGATTGACTTAAAAAGCTGTTAACTATCAAGTCAACTGGGTTAAGCTCATGGGTTTATGCTTTACATTATTTGATTACTTTTGCCAAGAAGCCATGAATTATAAAAAGTCATCTACAAAGACTAAAATTAGATTTAGAGATAAGTACACACACACACACACGCATATATATATATATATATCAATATGTTTAATAGCAGAAAGCGCTCTCGCTCTTAATATTTTTCAATTTAGACGTTCTTGTGATCTTGCTAAAGCAATGTGTGACTTATAAAATTGGGTCAGTAATTGTTAACCAAGTCTCATTCCATTATTCTGTTCTCCTTTCTCGTCTTCAGAAGTTGTTGCAATCTTTACCACATACAAACATATGTAATATTTGTTGGGCACAAGTGATTTCCTTTATTTCTTCTGTAGGTTGTGACATCAATTGCACCTCTAAGTCAGAAGGTATTTGCTAACCAATTCTTTCAGTGGCTTTATGTTATCAGTATTTTTTCTGAAGTAGGATAGTAGGACTTTTGCATTATCAGAAAGTATTACTACCATCATGGTGCTTTCCCCTCTATACAGAAGTGGCTTAGCCTCAGATGAATATAAAATGAAGCTTGTCTTCATATATGGGAGGGCAATAGCTTTTGACATTGTGTTATGATACTCCTTGGATGCTTTACATGATTAGGATCCTAAGTGAAATTAGTTCATGTTTGTAGTCTTGCAATGAGCTGTAAGAATCCTCTTTAGAGATTGCAGAGCACTTTCGATGTTCATCTTAATGTTTGGGAGCTTGCGTTTCATTGCAGCTTTTATTTTGCAGAGAATTCAGTTCTTTAATACTCTTTTGAGCTTTGAAATTCATATTGGAAGAAGTTAGTTTAATCACAATTTCTTCAAATTACTACATTAAATTGAGTATTTTACAGTGATATGTATCTTATATGGAGTGTACCTTTTTTAGTGACAACTTATTCGGAAAACTAAATGTCAAACCAATTATGTAAAGGGTCTTACGTTATTAATCGAGTAAGATAATCCTGTTACCTTTTTCATGCCACATAAATAAAATATCACATATTTGTTTCATACAAAGATAGACATGTACTAGTTTCTTCTTTTGGAGATAAAATCAACTTCCAAATGTAATGGAATATCCCTTCCATGTTCAAAAGCACTATATTCAATTTTTCGTCAAGGTTGTATCTGATATGTGAAACGTATATGGTTCTGCCCTAGAGTGTTCTAATTGAATCTTCTGAAAAAATGTGGAGGAATTGCACTCAGTTAGTACCCAATTGTTGTTCAATATGCAATTTCACTGTTTATCATGCTGTAATTCAATTGTTTTTGATGCAGGCTGGATACTACTGCTCAGTTTGTGAATGTGTAGTAAGAGAGTATGCAAACTATTTGGATCATATCAATGGAAAAAACTGTATGCCATGTGGATGTGCAACTTGTTTAATTTAGTCTTTTGCTTTATCTGGGTATAATTGCCGAGAGATCTGTTGATTATTTTTCCTAGATAAACGAGCTTTGGGTATGTCTGTGGGCTGAAAGGGCAAACTTGAAGCAGGTAACCTCTAATACATTTGTTTTTCTAGCTGATTGGCTTGCTTATCTCATTAACTGCTTTGGTATCACAAGTATGGGCTCTGTTTCCTGTTATTTTCATTAGTTTGGGAGAAATTTTTTGGGGAAATGTATTCGGGCAGTGGTATTGGGGAATCTGTCGAGAATGAAAATGTGTTGGATGAGTTGTTAGGAAATAATGAAGTGATGTATTTTTATTGGAGATGTATTTCGATGAAGCATTTTTCGTTCCCTGATAATATTGGAAACACGTTTGGTTTTATTTCTTATAAGACATCTCGAAATGTTGATATTTGTCAATTTTGTTTTGTTGCAACTAGTGGTATTATGTCATTCTGTTATAGTTAGGTTGTCAGGTTATTATAATGAAGTAATAATGATTGGAAAGTAAATATTTATAATAAAGTTGTATTTTAAATTTTAATTACTTGAGCAATTATAAAACAATCATGGGCAAAAATAAATGAATGAAGGGATTTAATCATAGTATAGAGACGTGTATGTGTAGATAGAATGAATATTGCATTGCTATATTTTCATGTATACATTTATGCAAGTTTGGAATGTATATACGTGAATATGTACATGAATGATATATATACATATGTATATATCTAAATTAAGTTTGGAATGTACATATGCGTATACAAATATATATATATATATATATATATATATGTGTGTGTGTGTGTGTGTGTGTGAGATACCAAATCAACAGCAAGGCCAGCAAATCCTAAAACCAAAATCCCTTATCTTGCGGATGCCAATTCAAAAGCAAAAATAATGATGGCAAGATTCAAGAAGCAAATTATGGCGGACTTCAAATTTGAATTTCAAGTCTGAATAGTAGCCAAGAAAACTTCTATAAAAAAAGGAAGTAAAACCATTGAAGAATGGAGAAGTTTTTAAAGCTTTTTCACTTATATTTTTCATTCTCTGAAATTACAGAACATATTTTCCATATCTAGCTTACAAAATCAAGTTTTTGTATCAAATTTATCGTTCTAAATACCAAGTAAGGTTTGTGCAATTTATTTAGTTTGAAAATTTCATTGTTTAATTATTGTTAATTGTTTATACACTGCATAAATATATAGTAAAATTTAACTTATAAATATCTAAAATAGTTATTCTATTCATTTATTCCCCTATCCGACATGCACGTAAAAATTCCGATATGGAGATTAGCATTCCTAATACTTCATCATCATATATGTGCCCCCTGCACCACCACACATTAAAACAAACACTCCCGGCATCTCTTACGCATTCACACAGATACACACGTGCGATAACTATAAACACCATCGAAGTAAAGGTAACTGAACTCAAAATACAGCAACAGTTGGAGGCTAGATGATTAAAAACTGAACCATCAAAATCTTTCGTGCTTCCTTATCTTCAATATCTTGGTATCATCATTTTATCTCTTCCACGTGATGGCGGACTACGGCGGCGCCACCAGCATAGCATTTGCTATTTGGTTAAGATCTAGCCACTCATTTTATGTCTACTCTCTGTTAACAAAAAAAAAATAAAAAAAATGGAATATTTTCTCTTATATCTTTTTACATGCTCAATCCAAATATATAACTATTTAAGGAAAATATTGATGCCGACCCTTAAAGAAAGGGATTTGATACAAAATAAAAAGTTGATCCTATAATATCTTCAATTAATTGACAGTTTATGCCAGCACTCATCCTCAAGTTGGTACAAAAATATTGCTAATGACCAACTTGTCAAGTGATCTGTAGAAGATTTTGCTGGAAACCGCCTTTGTGAGTATATCAACTAGTTGGTCTTTAGACTCAATAATGAAAATCGAATTATCTTGGCTTCAAGATTTTGTTTGATGAAGTGTCGATCTATGTCAATCAATATGTTTATTGAATCATGCTGAACTGGGTTGGGTGAGGCATTAATAGCAGCTTTATTATCACAAAATAAATTAATCTCAGAGGTAGCAGCAAAACTAATCTCAGTTAAACCTTTTAAGCCAAAGAAGCTCACAAAGACCTTTAGCCGTTCCTCTGAACTTACCTCAGCACTGGATAATGCAACTACCTTTAACTTCTTATTCGTCCAATGACAAGATTGCCTCCTATAAAAGTAAAGTAACCTGATGTAGTCTTCCTATTAGAGAACTCTCCCGCCCAAACTGCTTCCATACAGCCATCGATGTTGAGATGATTATACTGGGAGAACATAAGCCCATTACCAGGAGAGGACTTTAAATCATGAAGAATTCAAATAACTGCATTCATATGATCTTCAGTGGGACAATGCATAAACTGACTTACTATGCTTATAACATAGGCAATACCAGAGCGAGTATGCGATAAATAGATTAGCTTACAAACTAATCTTTGATATCTCTCCTTATTAGTTGGCACCTCATCTGAACCCTCTCTAATTTTTTTATTTCGAACAGTTGGAGTATCGATTGTCTACAATCTAATAGCCCTACTAGCTTCAGACAACAAATTAAGCACATATTTCCTTCGAGAAAGAAATATGACTTGTTTCGATCTAGCTACCTCAATTCCCAAAAAATATTTGAGTCCTCCAAGATTCTTCATTTCATTTTCATTCGCTAATTGCTCCTGGAGTGTAGATATCTCTTCTATGTCATCCCATGTAATAATCATGTCCTCTACATCGATCAGTAAGGCAAACCTTTCCCAGATTGCGTTCTTTCAAAAACAAAGCATGATCTGAGTTGCTTTTCTTGAAGCCTTATTTTTTCAAAGCCATGTTAAACTGACTAAACCATGCCCGAGGTGGTTGTTGTAGCCCATACAAAGCTTGCTGCAACTTGCATACAACATTTGCCTTTGAAGAAGTAGTGTGCCCATGTGGAATATCCATGTAAACCTCCTCTTCGAGATCTCCATGAAGAAAGACATTTTTTACATCAAACTGATGCAATGGCCAGTCTAAATTTGCTGCAATAGACAACAAAACACAGTATTTAGTTTTGCTACTGGTGAAAAAGTCTCATGATAATCTGTGCCATATGTTTGTGTATAGCCCTTCACCATAAGTCCAGCTTGTATCTTTCAATGGACTCGTCTGCCTTGTGTTTAATAGAGAAAACCCACTTGCACCCTACTGTTTTCTTTCCTACTGGTAGTGGAACAAGAATCCATGTTACATTCTTCTGTAAAGCTCCCATTTTTTTTTGTGTTGCCTGAACCCATTCTGGATCTTTCAGTGTGTCTTGAATTCCGTTAGGAACTCAGCGTGAAAACAACTTATGAACAAATGCCTTGAGAGGTTCTCACAATCTCTAAATGGATACATAATTTTCAACTGGATATTTTGATCTTCTTTACTCAAAATCTGGTGAATATCGATTTGGTGGCTTGCCACGATTATGCCTGAATGATAACTATACCCAACAGTAGTGTCCAAATCATTCATAGGAGAAGGTGTAGTGGGGGAGCTTACCTCAGAGATATTCTCAGGAGATAGGTCTTCAGGTACTAAGGAATGAGGGGGTTCAATCTCAACTTCAAATGTTTCAGTTACAGCTCCCTTCTCAACTTTTCCTTCTTCCTGCATAGAAGACGTGTATTTTTCTCATTACTAACCACCATTTCAATATTGTCACTCATGTGTACAGGTGTGTCTTCAAAACCTGGTCACTTGCACCAATTCTACTCTTTATCTCGTATCTCCCCCTGAAGAGAAGGATTGGATGCTAAAGATGTGAAATTATTTCAGATTCCAAGAAGGTAACATAAATAGTGACATAGGTGCTTTAGTGGTCGGATTGTAAAAACGATATCCTTTTTTCTGTGTGGCATACCCTAAAGGAATACAACGAACTGCACATTGGTCAATCTTTATACGATGATTTTTATGAAGATGAAGGCGACACATCCAAAGATTCATGCATGAATCAACGAAACAGATGGCAAGGAAAAATAGTGAGAAAAAACGTGCAAAAAAATCTTAAATTGCAGTAGTTTCAATGGCATGCGATTCAACTAATGTACAGCCATAGCAACTGCATCATCCCACTAGGGACCAGGCATATATGCCCCAATCAATAGGGCACTTGTTGTTTCTAAGATATGTCTATTCATTCATTCCACCACCTCGTTTTGTTGTAGTGTTTGAGTACAGGAATTCTCATAGAGAAGAACATTAATTCGAAAGTAAGCTTGAAATTCCTGATTGGCATATTCTCCACCACTATCAGAATGTAGAATCTAAATTTTAGATGAAAACTAAGTCTGATCATTTCATAAAAAGATTGAAAGACACCAAACACCTCATCTTTATGTTTCAACAAGTATAACCAAGTCATTCTAGTGTAGTCATCTACAAACGTCACAAACCAACGTATGCCACAAGTAGTAGTAATTGGATAAGGTCAAATTAAAGGGAATCTTATTCAAGCTTATTGGATAAGTTACACGATGACTTTTGGCTAAAATGCAAGTGTCACATTTGAAATCTGAAACATGTAAACTTGAAAATAAATTCAGAAACGAGTACTTCATGTAATTAAATGACGGGTGTCTTAAGCTTGTTCTATTATTGGAAATGACTGCAGCTGTAGCACATCACTTTGGATATTATCTAGCCTATCATCTAATTTCTAATTTATCAAGAAAAATATAGACTCTTATCTTCTTGTAAGATTGAATTATATTTATGTATATCAATATCGCATTCCATTGGATTAGGACGTCAGAATTTGATTTCCCTCCACAAGCCATGAAGATCATTATAATATTTTTTGATAGATCCTACGACCTGTCTTATTCTAGTCACCTGTCTTTTAAGATTATAAACTTGGAAGGTGTCTGTCCCATCAAAATAATTTTTAAATAGAATCTCACACCATTTTTGCCGTCAGAAAATGCATGAAATTGCTGATCAAATTCGGGTCCATGGAGTTGATCATCCATCCTTTTACAGTTGCATTTTCTGTTCTCCGTTTCTGAAAATTCACGTCCCTCGATGGAGGCTTGTCTTTGCCAGTGATACTCAACAAAACTTGAGACCATAAAGCATAGTTGGTGCCATCCAACTTAATGCCGATCTGTGCAGCGGATGATTCAGAGTTTGTTTTATGGTTCTGAGTTTGATTTTTTCTGTCAAATCTTCTAAGATGGGGTTGGTAGAGTTCATGCCGTGCTCCACCATACAGGTTGGTTCCACCATTGTTTCAGATTAGTTTGAAGCAGAAATCCTAGGATCATTGCTCTTGTACCATGTTAGAAAAAAAAAAAAAAAAAGAGTTCTTTTTCTCATACATCTCTTTACATGACATGCTCAATACAAATATATAAAGTAAAACAATTCTAGCCAATGCACTATTTAAGGAAAATATCAATGCTGATCCCTTAAAGAAAGGGATTTGATACAAAATAAAAAACTGATCCTATAATTTCTCCAATACATTGACAACTCATGCCAACACTCTCTCCAACATTAGGCCCAACAAGCAAAGTCGGCCTCAATGATGGCGCTTCCGTCAATGTCAATGGCCATTTTCCCTCGCTCTCATCAATCTCCATGCTCCCTCTCCTAGCTAATAAAAAAGAATGAAGGATATGACGACACCATCAAGCTTTTCAAAGTATAGTGTAAAAGCAAGTAGGAAGAGGGAAATGCATTTTGGAAAAACCCTAGCCATCGATTAAATAAAATATATGGGGTTGTGATGTGGGAAGAGGGGCTGAGCACTCTCTTATAAGTGACATGTTACCCGCGTACTCATTCGATGTGGAAGCTGTTTTATACATTTGGAGAGAAAGAAAATATTTTCCTCCAAAAGCAAAAATTCAAACACATTTTCCTTTCCGAAAAGGAAAACATGAGAATGAAAATAGAACCAAACACAGTGATGGCTTGTAATGGTGTTGATTTCCAATCCATAGTCGATATTCAAGGCTGGGTGGAGTGTAATTAAATGGAATAATATGCATTATTTGCATCTGGAGAGTATCCTTGTGCTACCAATCTTGTTTTGTTTCTTGTGACTATTCCTAACTCATCCATCTTATTTTTTACTATCCATTTGGTTCCAATTATACTCTGATGTGATGATCTTACAACAAATGTCCACACTTGATTTCTTTTAAATTGATTCCTCTTCTTATAACTTCAATCCAGCTTGGATCTCTCAGTACTTCATCTACTTTTTTTGGTTCAATTTGAGATGGATATCCTAGTAACATTGCTTCATTCATTGTTGCAGATCCCGTTCTCATTCCTAATGTTTGATTTCCAATTATGAGTTTTGGAGGATAACTTCTCAACCACATCCAGGTCTACTTGTATGGAGGTGCTGAGTTGAACTGATGGTTGACTTGACTGAGTTGGATTAGGTGGCTTTGGATCTGCATCAGCTCTCTCTTGGTCAGTTGACTTACCTGTTCTTCGAATTCCCACATAAATGTCTTTCTTCACTTTTTATTATCTTCCAGATTTAGATAAGCTAACTTCGGAGCCTCTTCTTTAACCTGTTCTAAGTCAATTCACACTAAGCTTACGTTGCTTCTTGTTAGTTTCATCAAATACAATACGAACAATTTATTCTACAGTTAAAAGTTCTTTTATAAAATACTCTAAAGGATTTACTATTTGATGAGTATAAAAAAAAAAAGAACAACTTCATCAAATTTAGGATCAAACATTCTAAGATCAAATTTACCAATGTATATAGCACTTACAACTAAATATATGGAAGTATGAGATATCAAGTGTTATTCCTTTCCACAGTTCATAAGGAGTTTTGTTGTACTTGCATCTGTTTTGAGTGTAGCACGTTGTGTTTGCAGCTTCAGCCCAAAACTTTTGAGGTGATTTAGATTCTACTGATGGACACTTTGAGTGTCTTGTTCCTCTTTTCTGCTATTTTATTTTATTGAGGAGTTTTTGAGTTGAGTACGCGTGTTGAATTCCATTCTCTATGCAGAACTCTTCCACATTTCTATTGGTGATAGACTTGAAACCCCAATATTATTAGGTTCGTTGGGAGGGGTTAAAAAGATTGCTTATAGAAAGTTATGATAGGTAAGTATTAAAAATCGTATATAGAAAGTTATGATAGAATTACACACCTTCCAAATTCTTAATTTTTAGTTTTTTAGAGTAAAAGTGTCGAGAGAGCATGAGAACTGCATCATCTTCACTCGTTATTTGGAATGAGTTAATTAAAACTCGTATAAAAAGACACGAATACTAAGTCTATTTAAGTATTATTTTTGTTAATGAGGGCAGTTTAATTCTTTTAGTTAGATGGTCATATAGATACATATAATTTGAACCATGTAAGGCATAAAATTTTCCCATAGATCCTTTGTATGAAAGACTGTTGAAAGCCATTTGATCACATTATAATCCTCTATTTATTTCTTGCAAAGGGACTATTTGATGATCGATGTCGGTTGAATGCACTGCTTTGTGAGATTCGAACTGAAGGTGGGCCTTGGAAATATATATGGGCGGTTAAGTGGGTTGGTCGCATCAAATCAGTCACTTCAGATTGTCTATTAGTCAAGACAACAAAGTTGAACAACACCACAATTCTCAAAAAATGAACATAGCTCTTGTTTGTCGTCTACCCCTAACGAGGTACATATTACTGTTAGATATCATGGTAAAGTGTTTTTAATTTTGAACTTGATATAACTGTGATGTGGTTTGTACTTTTAAAAATCTATTACGCTTGGTAGTTTTGAAAATTCGTATATTATGATGATGAATCCTTTTTTTTTTTTTTTTCTTTTGCATCATTAAGATAAAATCATCACAAATGAAATCATAAGTATGTGATGCGCATGAGTGCATAATTTACTACATCTTGAGAGAATAAAAACTATTGATTGACAAATGTAAAAATTGTACACTTTTCACGACACAGTGTTATTTTACTCAATAATCTATATATTAGTAATATTATAGCTCTATAATAACTGGTATGTACTATATAATTTGTAAGATTAAAAACTTTTACTTATACAGTAATGATGTATATCAATTGAAAAACTTACACTACGTTTCGATTTATATTTCTAGAGAGGCAAAGGAAGGAAACTATAAAAAATAAAATTTCGTAAAAATTTTCTATCCCTTAATTATAATGACATCAGTACAAATATTTTTTCAAATGTTCTCTCAAACCAAACAAATGCATGCTACAATCGTTGAAATGTGCACTGATTGGATATCCATCCTTCATTCATATATACTCATATAAATGAGTGTGTTTTTTTGTACGTAGATAAATGATGGATACTATATTCAATGTACTCCATCAGATATTGTATTTGCAATACCCGCGTTCAATAGTATTTTTCATTAAAGTTTAAGATCCTAAGGTAATGCAAACAAAAAGTTGTCATGTCTAGAGCTTTGTTTTTAGTTATGAACGTGCAATTAAATTCATAATCTATAATGATGACCTGCTCACAACCATGCTCAACTTTTGCTTTAGGACAAAAAAGATAGTTTCACAAGTGAGGTAATTGCCACTAATTAAATGATCACAAGTTGATTTTTGCCTTGAAAAAATTTAGAAGCTTACAGCATACAAAAAGGGTTCCAATCAGAAAGAATCTTATCCCTAATCCACTCTTTTAATATTATTAAATACCACATTGATAAATAAAGAGGCCGACTAAGATTTCACGAATGATGCTTCTTGATAAATTTCTTTTCATTGCATATATAATAAAGATTTCATGA
Organism: Paulownia fortunei; assembly: GCA_019321725.1. Lineage (NCBI taxonomy): Eukaryota > Viridiplantae > Streptophyta > Magnoliopsida > Lamiales > Paulowniaceae > Paulownia > Paulownia fortunei. Next base: position 23,743,738 of record CM033106.1, read on the forward strand.
ATGATGCTTCTTGATAATTTTTCTTCATGGCATACATAATACTCCATCTGTTCCAATTTAATTTATGACTCCCATTTGGAGATATGGTGTTTTAAAAATTAAAAAAAATATAAATCTAATATATTTTTTACCTTATTATCCTTAAAAGTAGATGTTAAGTGTTAATAGTGTTATATCAGAGTATTTTAAATTTATTTTATATAATATATTTTTATTTTGGATATAGAAAAATAAAATTAATAACTTTTATTTTGAATTTATTTTATAAAACAATTTTTTTAATATTAAAAGAAATAAAGGTGGTAAATTTAAAATAGAGAAGTATAAAGTATAGCTTTCTCAATGTTTGTTTAATTAAAAAAAAAATGGACATGTGAATCCTTTTAAATAGTATAAAATTATGGGTTGAGGTAGGAGAGATTCATGATTGCTTTAATGATGAAGAGAGAAAGAGAAAAAGTGGGGTTAAATCATTAAAAATAAAGGATCCACGTGAGATCAATATGAGGCAATGACTAGATTTTCCAATTATTATTACATGTATAATAAGACACTATGCATTACAGACTTGTGCTAATTCTTGGGATTAAGACCCTAAGACCAAAGTTATCAGGCTTCCCGGACCCTACAAAGATTGTGTGCTTTGCTAAATATGCTTGGTTGATATGACATATGTAATGTGCCAAGATACAACAAATGACAAACCCCCCCCCCCCCCCCCCCCCACAACACCCCAACTACCCTAGAAGTCACAAAACAATGAAATCGTATTAAAATTAAATGAATTTTAATAATATAAATATATTTGAATTGAATTTTGAATTTTCTATTTTTAAACTCGATACAGACTCAATTCATTTTATTTTTTATTAGAAAAATAGATTTTTATAAATTTTTAAAAATATATTTTTTAATATTTTTAAATTATAAAACGAATTTTAGGGAAGTGTGTCCGGAATGAATCCAGTCTAAGTTTTTTAAATTTTTAGCAAGTCGGAACTCGAGTTCAAGTAAACCAGATCCAATCCCCACTCATTATCATCCCTAATGATGAAAATTATGGAGGATAAATAAAAAGTTGTTATTTGTGAAAAATACATGGGGCCATTTAATTGTCTAGGATAAATCATAACACATGATTTTCGACAATTTTACATTGGTTGAACTTAGTTCTGAATTGATTTTGTTGTTCTAGAAATATCTAAATCCGAATAAGTGGTTTTAGTTTATGTATAATATTTTCTAACAATTTGGTGTAAACTTAGTTCTTATTTGGTGGCTAACAAGGTACTAATAATGTTTACTACTAATTCAAGGGATGCATGCAAGATGAAAGTCTACCCCATGTGTACAGATTAGTTTTATTACACTTTGATTCCTACTTTTTTTCCCCCAAATTTCTACTTTTTTAATTCAACTTTTAATTTGAAACAAACATGTTTGCGAAACAAGTAGAATTTTTTTTCCTATACTAGGATCCACGAAGTTTCTGGATCGAATGAGATCACTTCCAAATTTTTAAATCTTTGCCAAACACTACCTTAAAGTTAGATGGCAATCATATTGATGAAAGAGGTTTTAAAGCCTAGTCATAATAATAAATTTTTTCAAAATTGTAAAAATAATTGAAATATAACACGATATTTTTGTAGGATGTTGGAATACTATTTATATCTTTCATAAGAAATAATATGACAAAATCTTCCAAATTTTATCAATAAAGCGATTCTGAATTTTATTCCTATTTTAATAAAAAGACATTACACTAACTTATTTTTATGTTTTTCCAATACATATATATAACTTTACTAGATAATATAATTTTTATTGACAATCTTTATACATAAATTTATTATTTTTATAAAATAATTAAGTATTTTGTATCGATATATTCTCCAATTAATTGTAAAATTTAAAGACAATTTTTGATATATATAAACAAGATTTTACCAATTTTTTCCAACCTACCCCAAATAATACATTAACTACGAATTTAAGAGACTACAAATCATATCCAAATCCCGATTTTATTACTATGAGTCTAGTACAAGAATTCAGTTTTGTAATTTGGGAAATCTCTTGGTGCCATTTTGGTATTTTTCCAAATTTAGGTGGTGAAAGACTATAAGGGGCTGTGGATGGAAGGGAAACATGTTTGACGAGGTTGAGAGATTGTGATAATCTGCTCTTAGGACATGGGACCAATTCCCTTGTCACACTTCCACCAGCACAAAAATAATATATAAAAAAGGTAAGAATCAAGAATGTTTAAAAATTTTGATCTGATTTTTTTCCTTAGAAGGTGTACTGACCAATGCAAGAATTGAGAATCCAGCCATCCCTATCACAATCATCATAAAAAGTAATGATTATTCACACTCATTATAAGCATCATTAGGTCAAAGAATGTGACCACTTTTCTCTCTTTCTTTGGATAAAATCATATCACAAAACTACATCATCCCAACTATTTTAGAATATATAGAAAAATGGGATCATCACCCCTTTTGCGCATGCAAGTGCACAAGCCTTATGGCCCAGTATTTATCCATTTTCAATATGAAAGATTTGGCATCCAAAACACTGTTGCAACATTGAGTTCCTAAGTCTCACGTGGTACATTTTAATTTTTATTTTATTTGCTATGTTAGATATTCTTTTTCATACCCCCGTCTTCTTTTCTTCTTCCTACCCTCGCCGCCACATCTTCCCTCCCTTCTTCTCTCCCTCATCTTTCCCGTTGTCACCCTTTAGAAAAAATTAAGTAATGGCAGAGAAAGAAAATAGAAAAGAAAAAAAAATTGCAAGGAAAATATTTAATTATTTATTATTTTTCAAAGGTATTTTTTTTTTTTTTAATTTCAATCCTACAATACAAGGATAAGTGGGGACAAAAAAAAACACGAATGGCTAGTTTTTTTGGCTAATTTTTTTTTCATCCAACAGTTATATTTTTTAACACTATTTTGATACATATTGCCCCTTCTATGTGTCTACTTATTATATTTACATTCCATCAAAGTTTTAAATTTTACCATGAATATCTTGGTCGGCAAAATTTAAAGATAGTTGATTCAGGATTAATATATGAGTTTATAAGATATTATCATTTTTCGTATAAAATCTTAAAAGTAGAGGAAGTTTGGTAAATATGGTAAACTCATATGGAAAGTTTATGTAATTATAAAAAATAGAAAGCAAAAATTAGTAATTTTAACTATTTTAAAGAGAAGATTAATTGATATCAAATATTGTAGAGGGTTGCACGGGAAGAAATAAATAATCAAGCCATTGACTCACATGTTTTTAGTGGTAATATACAATGGAAGAAAGATTAGAACAAATTTAGAAGAACGCTTGTGTTATTAACACAAGCATGCGGCAGCAGCCTATGCGGCGGCTACCCTTAATATCACTGTATATTATTAAAAAGTAGTAAAAAAGTGTATTTCAAATAATTTATAAGAGGTTTTGGTATATGAAATTTTAATCAATCACAATTATTTACGGAGTAATGTATTTTACATTAGTTTTGTTAAAATCAATCACTTACTATTATCAAAAATTATACTTGTTAGAAGAAACGTAACTTTATTTTCTTAAATTCTTTAAAACGCAAATCACTGTATCAAGAAATAGTCGGGCGTGAAGTGGTTGCATCCCCATAAGTACCATATGTCGGATTGGTTAGTGTTTGGCCAATTATATTCTTCCAAGCAAAAAATGATGCTGACAATAAATGCCAATAAATTTTATTATATGAATGATTACGATTGTCACAAAAACTTAAAATCTCAAAAACTTCGTAAAAATGACCGGTGTATTTATGACATGTTAGACAACCTTCGGTTTACTCACCATCTTAATTTTTTTATTGTTGTACATATACAACATGTAATAAAACAAGAAATTCTTTAAGTGCAATTGAATTTGCATCAATTATACTCTCCATTGTTGACAATGTTGTTTTTATAACTCTCTTATAATCCAACAATTTGGGAGCACCTAACACAACTCCATGAGCTATTGAAAAAAATCCACTGTCTGTTTTTTCTTTTTTTTAAAAAAAAAACACTTAATTATACCATATATATTTATTTCAAAAACAACGATGATCATACTATGTTAGCATAATATAATAGATTCTAGTGATGCCACTATGTTACCGTCGCTATTTAATGTGAATTTTTTTTAATACATGCATACAACACTTGAAATCTCAATAGAAATGTGGATCATAAGTTGGAACTATATATGGAAAATAGATAAACACAAAAAACTGGAGATACTTAGAACTGAGTGTGAAGATAAGATTTTCCATGTGCTGGAGGTGGGGAAACCACTGAAAAGTAAGGCTAATTTTGTATTGGAGGCAAATAACTAATCAAGAGCATTGTATAAATTGTATCAGTGGATATCTATAAAAAAGCAACTAAAAGACAAAAGTGTTCCTCATGTAATGATACGGCTTTATCTCTATATATGTAACTTCAAGTTGATCTTTTGGGGGTTTAAATTGGAATTTCAAAATTTTTCATTTATATTGAGCACGTTTTAAAGAATATTTTCCAATTCCAATCTTATCATAAACTATATGATGCAACAATAACCAAGAGATTTAAGCCAAATTGTACAAACTATATATAACCTTTCAGAAAATTAATTTGGATCTTTTATTCTAATTTTGTTTTGTATTTTGAATTGTATGTATCACATATGTATGTTATATGTATAATATATTTTTTTGAATTTACACTTGAAATTAATCATATATACGTGACATGCATGTATGATATGCATGCAATACAAGACGCAACACAAAATTGGAATAAAAAATTCAAACCAACATGAAACAAGAAAAGAAAAAAGGCATAAAAAAAGAAGAGAAAAAGGCTATCTTCATCATTCATTTCATATTTCCTTATAATAAAGATTTACCTCAGATTAATAATTACTAATTTATGATGTACTAGAAATGTAAAATCTGGAGAAAATCCATGACAATTCTCTTCATAATTCTAATTGAGTTGTGAAAGAAAAAAGAAACAACATAATTGCATTTATGACCACATATATTTTATTTTGCCTGTCTCAACATTTGTATAGAAATCATAATTTCCTTTGCTCAAAATTGGTCAAATTCTAGTAATTTAATTCATATACTTACAACCCAAGTAAACAAAAAGAAATCTACCTTCAAACAAACAAAATCTAAGCCTAAAGCTGTATTTTATTATTTCTTACCCCAAATAAAAAACAAGCAGTTAAGATTCTTGTGATCGCGTCAGGGATTTAAGTCAACCAGAGCCCTTTATACTCTGCTTTCTTTCTCCTCTGTTTTCTACCTTTTTTCTTTTTCCCTCTCTTTCTTTCAGCGTTTTCTCCTCTTTTCCTCTTTCTTTCTCACACCTCCTCGTCCGACCGCTCAAGCCTCACCCTCAGCTTATATATATGTGTGTGTATATATGCACACAGATAGGCTTAAAACTGTGAAAAAAGTGAATACATTTGTGATGGGATTTTTCCAAGTTGAGAGGGAAACTGATGTAGAGAGAACTTAAAAGAAGAGGAAGAAAGAAATACCCTTTACTGCAAACATGGGTGAGAGTGAGGAGAGTGTGTTTTGGAGTGAGAAAGAAGAAGATAGATATGGAGGAATCTTTACGTCTGAAGATTATCAGAGCAATCACTGTTTTGAGCCTGGAAGTCAAATCATTAATGATGATGAAGAATCTGGCTCCAAGAGGATTAGACTTTCTCCAGAGTTTAACCAGCAGGTTCTTTAGTTTCTTTCTTCCTCCACCCCCCCCCCCCCCAACCTTCTTTTTTTTTCTTCCTTCCATTTTTCCAATTTTTCAGTTTGGTATAGCAGGAGAATCTTATAATGTATGCACAAAGATATGTAAGCTTTTGTGCATAAGGTTTTCTGTCATCAATGATTTGCATGGCTGCTATACTGGTTTGTGTTTGCATGTTGAATCTTTTGAGAGTTTTATGTTTGTTTTAAGCATTTTAGTTCTAGCCATGATTGTTCTAACACCCTCCCTCCTCTGGGTGTGTTCAGATGCATGCATGTACATCTTCTGTTATATCCATGATATGTGTGCAAATGGATGATTACGATATGGAGAGGGAATTTTCAATTTTCTCTCCATATGAACATGTATCGTGTATCAATGTGTATGCATATGTGTTATAGATGATTTGGAGTGGTGTTGGGATGGTTTTCTCCACTTCAAATCTTCTGTAACACAAATGTGTAACATGCGACATGTGTACAAATGTGTATGGTTGTGTACAAATGTGTATGGTTGTTATCGCCATACCTCAACCACCATTTCTTATGTGTCTGCATTAATGTGTGTAATAGAAGATTCGAGTTGGGTTTTTCTTTGTTGGGGGGTGGGTGGGGGAGGGGTTGATGGTGCCGGGGTGGTTCCAGGATAGCCGGAGTCAGCGAGTTTCTGCTATAGCAATGGTTGGATGGTGTTTCTGGTTCATGCGTGATGGTTTTCTTGACATAAAATTGCATCTATGTGGATTGTCTCGTTGAATTTAATTAAACTCGTGTCACAAACTTATTGATAACCTTTTCTCTATGGAGCAATTCTTCTACCAAATCATGCATGAGGAGTCTGTAGACTAATTTTGTCTGTTTCATGCGACTTTATCTTTATTAATTCTCTATGAAATCTTGGACATTTGTAGGAAGGAGATACAGATAGTTCTGCTCAGTCAAGCCCTCTTGGCTTGACACTAAGGAAAACACCATCTTTTCTGAGTTTGGTGCAAAGGAGGTTGTCTAAAGGGAAGCAAGCAGATTTTTCAACACAGGACAATCAGTCCTCACACCATGATAAGCCTATAACAAAAATTGATGATTTGGGATCTCAATCTATGTCTGAGAAATTAAAGGCTTCAAATTTCCCTGCAATTTTCATAAAAATCGGAGCTTGGCAGGTATAACCCTTCATTCTTGAAATGAACTGAAGTACTTATGATGATTTCAGACTTGAAGTTTTCATTCCCAACTCTTATACTTGAACTGTGGGCAGAGGATTACTAGGCATGAAGGAGATTTGACCGCCAAACTATACTACGCCAAACGCAAACTGGTTTGGGAGGTATTAGAGGGAGCATTGAAGAGTAAGATTGAAATACAATGGTCTGATATTATTGCGATTAGGGCCATTACACCTGATAATGAGCCAGGAACTCTGGAAATTGAGGTAAGTTCCCTATCCTGGTCTGAATTTTCCCTCTGTCTCTTGAGAGCAGAAACAATTACTTGATGACTGTGAATGAATAGTCTATAGTTTGCTTAGTATGATACGTTTTGTGCAGCTGAATCAACCACCTTTGTTCTACCGAGAAATCAATCCTCAACCAAGAAAGCATACCCTTTGGCAACAGGCGTCTGATTTTACAGGAGGTCAAGCCCCCATTTGGAGGTATCCAACAAATATTTGATCATCAATCTGCCATTCTTATGAAATAACCGCATAACTTAGAGAGCGAACAGTCTATTGGCTAGTTAAGATTTCTGCTTTAATGAATAAAGTTCACAGTCCTAAGAAAGTTCAGATCAATTTAAATTTTGAGAACAAAGTGCCTTGTTCTTTTTATGTTTTTCCAGAGTCCATTTTGATCGATATTTCTTTAGTGGATTGGTAAATTTGATAACCAAGATTTGATCACCTATCCTATAGTAGTTTAAGATGAAATTCCAACAGCATCATTCTGCCTATAGGTTTATTTTATTGTTCTGTATTCTTGATTATTTCTGCCCCCAAAACCACTAACTCTTAGGTAAGTCATATTTGTTGCTATCTTCACCAGGAGACACTATGTGAGATTCCCACCTGGAATCCTGGATAAACATTATGAAAAGCTTTTGCAATGTGATCAACGACTCTTCGCCTTAAGTCAGAAGCCATTCCCAAGCCATGAATCTCCTTATTTCGACCCAACTATGTTTGGGATTTCAGAACTCTCTCTCAGTTTCAATGGATATGGATCAGGTTATCTCCCTAGAGTGCAATATCCCTACCAGACTTATCCTACAACAGCAAGGGGAGCTCCTCTTAGACTAATTCCAAATTCAACAATATCAGGTACTAGACCAGTATCAGACCTTACCGTTCTAAAATTTTCAACTTGTCGCCTATTTACCAGTACCGAGTTTTTCATATCTTCTGTTACAGTTATGGACTTGCCTTTCATAAATGAGGAAGGAAGTAACAATCAGTTTGTGACTCAGACACAGACACCTTGGGGTCAAGGGGCAAATGTTCCTATGGGAAATGTTAATAATCAAGGGCAGTCACAGATTACTTCAGCAACACCAGGCAACCAAGTTTTTCATTCTCAGAATTATCAATCAAATGTAGGACTGTTGAATGATATCGAGAACCATTTGCTAGGGGAACTTCAAGTTGTATCCTCTGATGACGGAACCCTTTGTGCAAAAGTGGGGTCGATGTGTTCGTTGCTTGAACCAACGGATGTGAACCCAAACTATAATGCAATTCATTCAGGAACGAATTACCAAATTACAGATAGTACTACCGATCAAGTGATGCAGAACAGAAGATACATTAATCCCATTTTAGATGGTCTATACTCAGAGCCTGTCAACTGGTTGCCTCCTCAAGGGTCTAATGATAGCATAGTTATGGAACAAACAGTAAATAACTCACTACCTCCATTCATGTTTCCTGGTAATCCAAGCAATGGAGATTTTTTTTAACCTCGGAATACTAATCTAGACGTCAAAAAAATATGAATTTAGCATCAAATGAGGATGAGGAAATGAGGAGATTTTAGGGATAAATGTAATTACTTATCATCCATCATTCCTAAATTTCCCCCTTTTTGTTTATGGATTTCCATTCATAGATAGTGTTATCATAAATAACCCAAAGCACATTTTGTGCACTATGTTTGCTAAAGCTTCTTGATTATTTAGTACTATACCAAAGTTATCATACAATAATTTCAATAGAACATCACCAACTTAATGAGTTTTGATATGATACTCAACCCCAGTACTGATTTTTCAGTACAATAGACCAAATTGCAACTCCAAAAAGTGATCATGTTTTTTGTTATGTGATCCTCTTTTACATATTAGTTTTGCTTACATTTTTAGGTTTTTTGGTTAAAAAGTAGTCTGTGTTTAGGTTTAGGCGGAGGCATGACATGGAATCTTACATGTTTATTATAAAGACCGTTGGTACATAAAATGTCTTGAGAAGTAGAAGTAATGTAATCAAGGAGTGCTATTCCTTTATGATTATTTAAATCTGGAGGAACTCTATCAAGTCTAGTAATCCCCAGCAACTGTCCTTGTAATTGAACTCCCCTGTAGAAATCAGGCCAATGACTAGATTTTGCGAATTATATTTGATTATATACGTTAGTTTGAACTCCTAAGAATTCCTGAAATCCACCCCAAGGAAGACCCCCTTGTCATCTCTGAACAGACCCCCAGACTATCTTTGGCTTTCCCCCCTTGATGCGGTGCTCCATCATAGTTCAATTTTATCCATCCAACATCAGGCGGTCCCCAGAAAACCAATTTTGGTTTCTTAATCTATGGAGCCTTAAATCTGAAACCAAATAGATGAGCCACCACAAGATCTCCCTGCCACTGTTCTATACTCATTATCTTGCGTCTATATAATAGGCAAGAGATGGTTTCCCATATAATCTTATCACGTTAAATAGAGAGGTGATTCTATACTAATTGTCGTCATGTATATAAATATTTTACAAATAGAATGTTACACATGGTGGACATTCGATGTAATGCAATAGTGTTTGTAATAGAAAATGCCTTTATTGGAAAACAATGCAGAATATCTCCATGCGATTTGTTTGAGGAAGATTGAAATGGAACAAATTCAGCAAAAGATTTTCCATACCTTAATCACGATTGCATTATGCAGAAATAAATGAGGAAGGGTTTCAATATGAGAACAGCAGTAGCATCTGCACTTTCTGTTGCTGTCCCCGGGCAGCCAATTATTCACCGTTCTCCATTACAAAATTGAAATTCTTGGTCTTAATGAGCTGTTCCAAAAATCATTAAGAAACTGTTGCACAGTTTGAGATTGCCTAATGATTCCCTCCCAGCCTGTTTTGATGGTGAAATTACCATCTTTGGATAATTTCAACCACATACTATTCTGTTGTTGTTCACTAAAAGGGACATTGCCAATACTCTCTACTAAATTAGCTGTGAGGATAGTCAATAATTTCAGCAAATCCCACTTGCCATCCTTCCAATTGTAGTGAACTGGCTGATGAGCATCATATGTCCTTAGAACCAAAATTTGCAAGTGTCTTTTCTACATTCCTTACATTCATGCCAGAAACAAATGATTCCTCTTCCAAAGGTCTAAAAAAGTGTGTTGCCCAACCTGTTTTCTTATTCTGCACATTCTCTACCTAATACCAGAGTCATTTCTGCAGACTTTAACTTTGCAAGAATGAGACCCACATAAGATTTTGAGACCGAGTGACAGAAAAAGCAGATATCCTCCAAACTTCTAACTCCCATCACCCCACCCCACCCCACCCTCTTCCTCCACTGGATCACATATCCTATGCCAAGCGGCCCAATGAAGTATTCTCTGATCCCCACTAGATCCCCCAAAAGAAATTAGTGAGCATTCACTCAATTCTCTGCAATACATTTCTTCGGAGGTTGAATAACTTAGATCAAGTATATTGGCATAGCAGACCTAGAACACCCATTAATAAGTTGGAGCCTTCCACCATGAGATAACACAACCTTTTCCGATTTTCCGAGGCACTCAGTCCTGAATCAATCAATGGGTCAATAGCATGGCTTTTCTTATGGCTTCTATCTTGGTTTTTTATTTCCGGATACGTGTCGCTATAAAATTTTAAAATTTTTCAAAAAATTCATTTAATTTGACTTTGAATAATTAATTTTTAGTGGAAAGAGTTCAAAAAAATTTAGTTCAAGCTTTCTATGATTGCAATCCACAATAAATCAATCTCCCTTGACGAAATCGACAAGAGAGAGGGGGACGAATTAGGGGGCAAGCATTAGCACCCAATAGTCTCTCTTGAATTTAATGGTCACTTTAAAAAGGATCAAAACGTATTCAACTACCTTATTTTCTTATATCTTCTTTTTCGTCTTGTGATTTATGTAAACCTTGATTCTATATTCGAACTAAATTTAAAATTAATTAAATTTAACTAACTAATCCCATTAATTAATTTGATTAATTCATTTTATAAATTAATTATGAGTTAATTAAGCTTAATTAATTAATTAATTAATTAATTCAATAAATTAATTAATTATTCCAATTGAGTTTTCCTAATCTTATTTCCAATTAATTATCCAATAAATTATTAAATAATTCAACACTTGAATTAATTGGTACAATAAATTAACTAATTTATTTATTTTAATCCAACAATTGGATTACTTTCCTTAGCAAGAATGGACTAGTTCAAGTTACTATTTGACTTCTTTAAGTTTACCAAAAAATTAGTAATAAACTCGTAACTCTTGTGACTTTATTGAATAATTAAAATTATTTTGATTAATTCATCTCTTAAAATTAACTTTAGGGATGTCAAGGGGGTGAGTTTGGGACGGGTTTGCCAAAACCTAAGACCCGCCATGCCAAGATTTTTGAAGACCCGAACCTGCCCCGTCTCGAACCCACCGGGTTCAGGTTAAACCCGTCGGGTCTGTTTTATAATTTTAAAAATATTAAAAAAATATTTTTTAAAAAATAATACCACTAAATTTTTAAAATATAATATTATATAAATGCATATATATTAAAATAAATAAAATAAATAAATTAAACAGGACGGGTTCGGGGTGGGCGGATTTGAAAATTAAAAATCAAAACCCACCCCGTACCCGCTTATATCTTCTCAAACCCGCCCCAAGAAGGGTGGGTCCAGAGCGGGTCCGGATCCAACTCAAATGCATTATCATCCCTAATTAACTCAATAATTTTAAGAACCTACCAATCATGATTAACATCTATTAATATACCATAAAGACGCTAATATATGTGAAGTATCAAACTTTTTTAATTATAAATACTATGCAGCTAAGGTCCTTTCATGTTTCATCAACTAATTCGATTGGGCAAAGTGTATTGATTATTAGTCAAAACTCAAATAATTGAATCACTCTATGTCCATTACTAATTACTTGACTTAATGATAAAATTAGAAAATTAATTTTTTTTACTTTCATCTATTCTTAACTAAAGACTTCTAGATCAAAAATTGTGGAAAACATAGGAGATTCCAATATTCATTAACCTCCATACATATTTAAATTGCACTCAAATATTTCTTTTGTGATTACCTATATAATTAGAGAATAAATCAAAGTATAACTAATTATGTATTAGATTATAATGGTGTCTCGAGCCTAAACACTAATCTTACACTATTGTGACGTTGAATTCTATATTCGAAAATATTTCATATTCAAGTAGGAATTTATAGGTGGAGTTTTTTAGTGTACTTGTTCATGAACAAATACCCGTATACATGCGCTAATATCTTTATACTAATGTATATGAAATGAGATTTTTTTTGTGAGCATATATCGTATGTGCAAGCTTTGATAAATCATTGATGTCGCATTTCAATGATTCTCGACTTGGAACAATTTAATATCAAAGTCATAAAAATATATTTTATTATTGTCATCATATGCGACATCATGTGCCTTAGCTATGTATGATCTACATATTCCATCTTGATAAACTAAAATTAAATATATATCTAATTTATTGATACTTACTGAAAAAGAATATTTATTACGAGAACATAAAAACGACCAATATAATTGGCTCACCTTACATTATTCTAATAATTTTTCACTTGTCTTAAAGTCAATTGTCTATGTATCTAAGGCCTATCTTCCCAAGATATCATTCAACACCTTTTGCATTAAGGATTTAGTCAGCAAAGCTAGATTTTTTGTCAAGGCTA